>CM018043.1:24070748-24605748 GCA_008638375.1 Nyssa sinensis
GATCTGGCATTTAACTGTTTAAATTCAACTGTTTAATACTGATCAAACCCATGTTAGCAAATGTTAAAAATTCTGAGAAACTGATTACTGTCACTGAACCCTTAGACACTGAAGCTAACCTAACTAGGAGTTGACTGAAAGAAACCGCGTCGAAAATTAAGTTACAGATTGAAAGTTAGGAAGAAAACAGTGAAACTGCATTTATGCGCGGCCAAACAGGGCCTAAGCCCGAAATAGGGGAAAAAGACCAAAAATGTGGACAAGGGGATTTGATCCCTTGACCAAACTAGGCAAAATTTAGTTTACCAAAAATTTACCAACTAAGCTAAGAGCACCTTTGTGCATATATATGCAAAGATATATATTTAATTAGTAATCAGATTTGGCCTCTCCCCAAAGTGACCAATGGACATGCATGCAACACCTCAGCATGCATCACCCTAAGCCCTAGCCATCATGCCTATTCCACCATGATTACATCTCCTCCCAACCAAATTGCATGCAAACCCATCATGCACTTGGGGGAGATGAAACATCAAGAAAAGAAATCTGATTTTTGATATACAATCTCCATGAGACCAGATCTGTATTGAGGGTAGTCTACTGTTTTAGAGAGAGTGTGGGTTAGAGAGAAAGGGAGAGAATCTAGAGAGAGAAAGTGAGACCTTGTGTGTGCATTGGTGATCCATTGAAGAAGCAATAGAAGGGAGCTAAGGTCTGGGAGAGCACGGAGGGATCAAAGCCAACCTGTTGGAGTTCTGTTTGAACCTAAACCAGTGAGGAGACCACTGTTTGAAGGTAAGTCATCCAAAAACCTTGAACTTCTCTTTGGAAATTTCGGCTACTGTTTTGATGTTTTTAGGATTGTTAACGCATGTATCATGTTTAAACCACAAAATCTGGATTGAATGCTCACATTTGAACCATCAGAACTGCCCCAAACCATGGAAACAGTGAAATCCGCCATTAGAGGACCTTGACTGAATGGGTCTAGTTCAACCTGCTCCGAACTTGTTTTAGTTACTTGGGACGTAAAATAGACCTTCCTAGGATCACAAAAACCCTAGACCGCGACCTCAATACCTAAGTTTTGACCCTCGAATGCTCGGTTGCAGGTACGGGTTCAAAGTTGTAACTCATGAAAACCTATATTAAAATGGGATTTTAGGGTAGGAACTGAAACCCCATAACCTGTAGCTCACAACGCAAGAAACCCCAAGCGATTTGGACCAAAAATGAACCATCACGAGTCAGTTGCAGGTTTCGGGGTATCACCTTGAAACAGAGCCATTAGAGCTCGATTCGATGCTCTAAATTGATGTTAGATTGTTAATATGACCACTAGAAATCGATTAAGATGGAAAGCAGTGAAAATGGATGCATAAAACTCTACGAAATCGAAGAAGAAAATTCTGAAATTCTAGGGCAACAGTAGCCCTAGACTGTTGGGGACGATGAACAGTACGGGTCGGGCCATGGACCGGGTCTTCGGGTCGGGCCCCGACCCGACCGAAAAAGGATAACCCGTTAAAACCAAACTGCGTCGTTTTGTTACTGTTAAATTTAAATTTTGAATTGTAGGGCTGACGTCAGCCTGACGTCAGCACATTACCCTGAACCGGTCAAGACCGGATTGAACCGGTCCGGTTCACTTGCTTAAGGGCTGAACCCTTTGGTTCAGTTCAAACTTTTGGAAAATTGCAAACCAACCCCCAACAGTTCCGAATATTACACTGTGGCCCAGATTCTGATATTTTACTTCATTTATACCCCTGATAATTTAATAAATAATAAATTAAATTATTTAATTAATTTATTAATTAAATAAAAATGACCAAATTACCCCTAGGTCATAAATAGGTCAAATGAAGTCCAAATAAGTCAAACGAATAGTGTATTTTCACTATTTCAATCATTCCGGACTCAATGGTGGAGTCCGATTTGGGAAATTAAGTCCCGAAAAATACAAACACATAGGAGTAAATGACCATACTACCCCTGATGATACTCGAACCCAAATACAACTAAAAGATAGTCTATTTTGACTATGTCAGACATTCCAGACTCAACGGTGAGGTCCGTATTAGCAGATAAAGTACTGAAAAATACAACACACGAAATTACCAAATTTCCCCTGACACTGTTTAGAACCCAAACAACGTCCGATTAAGACGAAACTGAAAACAATAGAAACCCTGACACGTAGGGGACTGTACACATGATTGGATGACGAATCGGAGTCGAAACTTCACAACTGTGAAATGACCCAAAATACCCCTAACCCTGTATCAAGCTAGATAACATCCGAATGAACTAAGAACTAACCCAATGAAAGCTTAAATAATTTCATGACCGGACTGCCTAGAAGTAGTACACATCCTGACTTCTTGGATCATGCTATAGGGTAAAAACTCAAACCGGTCATGGAAGGGAAAAACAAGAAATTTACCATTATGTCTAAAGCCGAAAGACTAGCTGACAAGAAGCAACAGGAGTTCATGCAACAACTCTTATGGCAACAAAAGATTATCGAACGGAACATAAGGATAGCCAAAACGACTGAGGTAGTCTCCGTTCGACCGTTTATATACAAGATGCGTACCAAGGAAATGGTCGCGGAGGCCAAACTAAAGAAACAGGAAGACACGGAAACCCTGAAAGAGTGGGTGCAAAGGTGAATTTCAATTATCATAAAAACACATAGACAGCGAGATAGTCTAACTCAGGTTGAATTTTGAATTAAAATAAACCAAGTTAAGATTCATGTGAGATTTACGAAATGTTCATAAATTTTCTAGGATAAAGAAGGATAAGAAGAAGAGAAAGGCTTCTCAGTTAAATCCCGTTACCGCACAAGGTGAGTAACCTAGACTCCTGAATTGGTGTATAAGTACACCGTCTAGTTATTGTATTTTTATTACTGTACTGTACTGTTCCTACTGATATACTGTCTTCCATGCTTTTACTCAATGCATGACTATATTTTTACCTTGTCCGATTTCACTGTTCCGTATTGAAATGAAATTATCCTTGTTTTTACTAAAAGAACTACTCACTCATGGTACCAAATTCAGTCTTGAACTCTGTATGAGCATATTGCACTATTTAAAGTGTGCATACTGTACTGTTATCCTGTTATACTGTTCTGCTCTGCTCATTATTGAACTGTTCTGTTGCTATGATGTTTTGACTGTATTCTTGTTTTAAATATTGTTCAAATATACGGATTTAACTATATCCTCTAAAATGTCTGATCCGACCACTTGTTTTATAGACAACAATGGTTTGAAACCCATGATAGGGGACCCGTGTTACTCACTGGGCTTTTTAAAGCTCACCCCTTCCCTAACATTTTTCAGGTGATGGACCTAGCGACCGAGATTAGCAGGTTGGAGACCTGAAGCACTATTTTGAAGAATCCATGAATTAACCATTTTTGTACCTAACTCCATTTTTGAATATGATGTACTGAAACCTAAGACTAGCATCTTTTGTAGGACAATGATGTAATAGTTAACCATGGATGTATTAATGGCTCTGCCAAGGTGTTATGCATTCCCTTAGTTCCGCTGCAACTTATATTAATTGAATGCATTGTACTTGGATGTTACTGATGAATGGCCTGTGGTTAGGATTACCGTCGGCATTTTGATTTCAAAAAAAAAAAAAAAAAAAAACCGATGGGTGCCTAACTGGCCGGTTGCATGCCCCTAATCCGCACAGGGTGGGTAAGGGGGATGTGACAATAATGGTCATGTGTATTGCATGCAGTCAAAAGCTGAGCACACGATTGAGATTTTTGAGGACCATCTCTTTTCATCAAAATTTGGTAACCAATCGTAGTAGCCTACTTATGTGGTGAATTTCCATCAACAATATCCGTTCGATTGGGTAATACGTTCGCTTGTTTGTTTGTTTTTTTTTGTTTTTTAAATTTCAAGAACGAAATAAGAGTAATGAAAATAAAAAATAAAAAAAATAAAATAAAAATAAAATAAAAATAAAATAAAAAATTTTACACTAAAACTCTTTTTTTTTTGTTTTTTTCTGGAAAATTTCAAGATAAGGATCACACGAAGCACAAAAATCAACTAGAATCAGTCCCCGGAAACGGCGCCAAAATTTGGTGTGTTGTCGCAGGTAACAAAAAAAAATAAAACCTAAACTCCTAAAAATACATGTAGTAATGGAGTAAGGATCGTTCCCACGGAGAGTGTCTAGCCTAGTTTTATGCTACGTGAACAAGGATGGGGGGGTTTAAGTATAACAAAAATAATTTTAAAAAAAAAACAACTAAGGAACAATTCAAATTAAAGTATCGAAATCAATCAAAAGAACAAACATTGGTCTAAGTCAACATCCACCATCAAAATTTTACAACTGATCATCGATGCAAGTATATATCAATTCACACTTTGAATATTCATCGTTGGAATTATGATACACAATACTCAACCCTAAGTGAATGCCATCCAAAAATAAAACCTCTCTCCACAAGAGAGTTTAACACAAGAGTGTCCCTAAAATTTTACGTACAAATACTCTGAGTATCCACTGTCTAGTCCATACACAAGGATCTCCACAAGTCTTAATTCTTATTTTAGCATTCTAAGGTCTTAAGTGTCTTTTAATTTACGGTTTACTACCTTATTGGCATTTGTTCATTTAAAATACTATAATTCTTTCATTATTTCTCACTTTTATAGCTAGGTAATAACCCTTCATGGATCACATTAGACATAAGTATTAAAAGAAAATTAAGCATGTTTTTGTCAACAATTTACACTTCATAAGCAACAAGTATAATATATCATAACATACACATAGCAAGTTCTTACACATTACACGATGCTTACCAAAATTTCAAATCATGTGTCGTGGTCCCATTGTGTTCAACAACACCCCATGGTCCCTAAGTATTCGAACCTAGGCTCTGATACCACGTTGTCACATCTTGAATTTTCATAAACCCAAGGAGTGAGTGAAATGAATTAAGAAAAATACAAAAGGCAATTAAATGGATTTAGTCGTTACACATTAATTTTTCTATGTTTTCCTAAAAATTAAGAATGAAAACTTGCTAACTAGACCCACCCAAAATGGGTTTTTAATATCAATCAAATACCTTCCCAACCAATGGTCAAAATAGTCTAAGTCATGTTCAAGCATGACCTTCAAGATAGCCCCAAACATGTCTCTAATGCGTCTTAGAACAATGGCCCAAATGGGTCCCAAATGCCTAAGACATAGGTCAAGAATCGATCAAAAAGTCTACCAAAATTTGTCTAAGGATGTAGAGATTTGAAAAAAAAAAACAATAATAATAAAATAAAATAACATAAAATATTTAAACCGGTTAACCAAGTGCCAGGATAAATCCATGAGATTGATACGAATTATAAATTATAAGAATATAATATGGGACCCGAACGAGACCCAATATTGGTAAACAAATAATTAAATTAAGCCCCGACTTTATAGCAAATTTACCGGCATGTCAGAATTTTTTTTTTTTTTTTGGGAATAAACTATTAATACGATAATGCTATATTGCATATACATATATATATATATATATATATATATATAAAGGGAAAGTGTCGGCAGCCTTGGGGAGTGTGGCATGTAATGTGTGGTGTGTGTTTGAGTGTAGAGAGAAAATAAAGGAGGTATAAACCGAGAGATAGAGATGGGGAACAAAGGGGCAGTGCAGGTCACATAAAAACAGGGAGAAAAGGAGAAAAGAAAAGAAAAAGGAGAAAGAAAGAGAGAGAGAGAGAGTCGGTGGGAACCGAGCAATTGCGATTCGAATTTTTCATTTTAGATTTGAGCTATGCGATGGCCTGGACATACTGTCATGGATTTCGATTCAGGTTGATGACGAGGTAAGACTCAGATTTGGTTCAGCAAAGTCATCTTGGGGTGCTTGGTCGCTGAGTTGGATTGCGAGGCTGGAGTCCCTACGGCTCAGTCGATCCGTCGGGTTAAAATCGAGCAGGTATAGCGGAAGCTACAACAGGTGATCTATATATATATATATGTGTGTGTGTAGGTGTGTGTGTGTTGGAGAGAAATTGTAGAGAGTGCGGAGCAGAGCTATATCTATATATATATATTTGTTTATATTAGCGTAGCAGGTATGTATATACATATATATATGTGTGTTGTGTGGCTCTGAACTTGTGTGCGGCTGTTACTAGAATTGCGATAGGGAAGCTAAAGGTTGGATTTGGTTTGTTTGTGGTTTGAATTGAAAGGGAAAGGAAATTGTAGCGGTGTGTTGGTGTGGATGTTACGGCTGTGGGATTCCTTTGTTCTGCCTGCTCCAATTACAAACAGGGGATTATTACTGGAGTTGCGATAGAGGGTGATGCAGCCGATCTATATAAATATATATATTTATGTATATGTGTGTGTTTGTGAAGCGGTACAATGGGGAATTTGCAGAGATACACATATATATATATATATAGGTTTGGTTGTGTTGTGTAGCGGTGCAGAGGGGGAACCTGCGCACCTGGAAAATGGATGGCTGATGGCTGTTTGGGTTTGAAGTAGATTGACAGAAGCAGCGGGGTAGAGAAAGAATTGACAGTGAGATTTTTGTGTTGGAGAGTGGATGTGTAACCCCTTGACAGTAATTAGATCAATGAAAACAGATTTTGGGCGAAATGTAAACATATTTTGTTGGATTGGCTGCTCTGATTTTTGGGTAAGGGTCTTTGTTGTTAAACTTAAAGGCTGTTTGGCATTAAACTGTTATGTTATTGGCATTATTGCATTGGTAATTGTTTATAAATTGTGGTCGCTTGCTTGTGACAAGTTTTGTGGAACAGTTCGTAGGATCAGAACTTATGATGAATAAGCAGGAGGTCTGGGCTGATTTATTAGGGGGAAGCCAATGGATTTAATTAAGTGGAGTTAAGGATAAATTCTGGCAATTTGGTGGCATTTGTCAAAGTTCTGTGCTAGAGTCCATAACAAAACCAGTGTGCAATCTGATGCAAACCCGAAGCAGCTCGATTTGGAGAAGAGATTATGTAGTGGATGAAAACCAGTGTGTAGTATTGCCTGCTTTGCTAGTGATATGTATGAATTGACACTTTGTATAAGGTGCTATGTTGCGGTAATTAGCAAGTTGGTGTTAATTCGTCTGATTTCCAGTGGATTGGGATAAATCAAGAAATCAAGACAGATGGGACTAATAAGGGAAGCTTATAGGTAGCAACCCATGAAGCAGAGCTGCTGTTGTAGCAGCAATCGGAGCTGCTATTGCAGCACCTGTTGCGACAGTTATGGAAGCAGCAGATGAGTCTAATGATGCAAATTCAGGTGGAGATGGCTCACTCAATTTCATGTAGAAAAATTATTGTCCGTTCATCTAGAAGGTTGACTGAGCCTGGGACTTTATTCAAAAACTTAATGGCCACTGCAATAGAAAGAAACCCCTTGATCAAAGAGGTTGATTCAACAGAAGCTTGGGGACATCTTTGCTGTTCTAAAGGCATTTGCTGATTACATTGATAGTCTATGTGGGACACAACATCCTAGGGTTGAGACACGCCCTAGTCAGGTATGGTACTTTGCTAAGTAAGGAATAGAATTAAATTAGGATTGATGTGCATATTGATTGAATGATTTTTATGCTTGATAGAAGATCACATAGGAGTTGTTGCTTTGAGAAACTTTGAGTTGCTTGTTTCTGTGCTTCCATGTTTCCTGTGATTATTTGAGAGTTGTGATTTATTTCTTGTGTTGTCATCATGGGTGATTTATGTTTTAGAAGGATTGTTGATATTGTGACATGTGGATTGCATAAGTATTGAGATTGATTGTGCATGATACGTATATTTATGGATGAAGTCTTATGATTCAGCTGCTATAGTTATTTTTAAGAGGACGATGTTGTTTAAATGGCATGCTTTATGCATTGGTGAAATGTTTTATTGCGATTGCGATATTGCATGATGGAATCATGGCATATCGGCATAGTGTGATTCCTTGAAAGCATAGTGTGGGTCAGCACGAGGTGCTGTGCATTATGAGGGCGTAGGTCCTGTGGTGAAAAACCCAAAACTCGGCCGTTGGTACTCCATTCCATCAGGGGTGCACCGAAAATGAGACAGTACGTGGCGGTACTCATGCCAGTGGGGAAGGACCGTATCATGAGACATGGGTGCGACATTGAGATGCATGGGTGTGTCATGCATATTGCCTGTGCATGTGTTGATGAATTTGTGAACGTGATATAGGGTTTTTATACAGATGTAGTTTGTACATTACCATCACATCATATGAATGACTAGGAAGGCACGTAGATATATATGTACACTTGCACATGCCACGTCTTAATTTTGTTCCTTGCATTAGTATTGTACCATACCAGCAGTTGAGCTGAATTCTTGGTAACCATATTTCAGATGACATTCCTGACACCTGAGGCTTGAGGAAGTCTAGCCGAGTGGAGGAGACTTGACTGTAGATGGATATTTGGCCTGAGAGGTATGTTTTGTGATGTACGGGCTTAGGCCCAATGACATATATGTTGTATCATGGTTGTACATTTTCGGTTGTATAAGTAGGTGATGTATATTTAACTTTGATAAAGTTGTGGCCATCGAGTGAGGATGGATTGTGATGTGTTTGTATATATATGATGTATTGTGATTATCAGGGAGAAAAAGGCTCGAAAAACAAAGGAGGTTCTGCCGAAATTTTTTTAAAACGGGAATATATGTAGGCTTGTATCTATATTAGTTAAATTATTTCTTAATTGTTATTTATTTATTTATTCGTTTATTTATTTTCTTCTTTTGTTTCGTTCAGTCGCGTCCCCGGGTTCGGTCGGGAATTCGGGGCGTGACAAAGGAAGTGGCCAAACATGGCCTAATAGGGTGGCCAAACATGGCCCAAAAGGGTGGCCAAACATGGCCTAAGGATTGGCCAAACATGGCCCAATAGGGTGACCAAACATGGCTCAAAAGGGCGGCCAAGGGCAAATTTCAAGAGGCTGTCAAGGCTGGGCGCGCATGGCAAGGCAGCAGGAACGTGGCATGGCATGGGCACGTGTGCGGTAGGCGCGCTAGGGCCCGCGAGGCTGCGGGCTGGGGCACTGCTCTTTCAGCTGCACTGTAGCAATAGTGTATTTGTTGCAAGCTGATTTTCCCTTTTTCTGAATTTTTTCCCAAAGTGTTGAAAGTTGATTTTTCTAATTTTTAACCTACTTCTTCAAGATTTTTAACCCCCACTTTTTGGCACTTTTCTCACTTATTCATGGGTATTTTACACACCTAATGGCCCTTTTTAACTCACAAAATTTTGACATGGTCTCCTTTGTTTTCTAAGCATTTTCCACCTAATACTTTACGGTAATTCATATATACTAGGATATATACATTCCACCCTCACTCGATAGCCAAAAATTTATACAAATTAAACATACAACTATTGTTCTCAACATTTACATGTGATGCACATTAAAAAAAACATCCTATTTGTCATTTGGGTTTAAACCCTTACATTACAAAATGGCCCTAGGCCTACAGTTCACTATTCTTCAAATTTAACACAACTTATTTGAGCTTATGCCATACATACAAAAAAAAAAAAAATGTGGCCTTTAGGCCAAATATGCTTCAAATTCTACTTTCTCCTCTGTGCTCCAATACTTCGTCAAGTCTCAAGTATCAGGAGCCTCATCTGTAATATGTAATCTCATAAGGGTAAGCACGACGACTTGTATGACATAATGTTAATGTAAAGAACAAATTTAAGGCGTGGCATGTTCAAGCGTACATTTATAAGCTATAGACCCTCAAATCCCTCAATGCTATGCGATGGCAATATGCATGACACACACATGCAACTCTATGCCACATGCATGTCTCACTTCACGATCCTTCCCCATTGGAACACAAGTACTAATCATATGTCTCGCTTCACGATCCGTCCCCATTGGAACGCGAGTACCAATGGCCAATTTTGGGTTTTTCACCACAGGTTCTACACCCTCATAATGCATAGCATCAAAGTTCTCAACTCATGCCTTGTTTCCAAGGATTCATAATATGCCAACATGCCTTGATTTTTCTATGCAATTCCAATAAAGCATTTCATCAAACACATGGTGTATGCCTTAAATAATGCATTATACATAAAGCAACTATAACTTTTGAATCACAAAACTTTGCCTACATGAACCTAGCATGTAATCCAATCAATTACACATATAAACATATTACATATTCACGACCTTACCAAATTCTCAAAAATTACAAAATACATAAAGTACCAACACATTGAATAAATCCTAGCTTTCCAACTACAAGACTTTGTCTACATGAACATAAGCTAAAATGCAATGAATTATATATATAATCATATTACATGTTTATCACTTCAACAAATTCCCAAAGAATACATAGGTACATAAGGTACCAACCCTAGGTTTTCAAAGTAACTATAAACTAGGTGGTTCTCTAATAACAAATAAGCATGTAAGTCATACAATCAACATATAAAAACACTCCTAAACTTATCCCTATTCTTTACTTAGAAAAATATCATACCTAAAAGGGTTTTTCTCAACCCTAGGGAGTTGTGCTCGCTGTGAAGCCGAACCAATCAGTAAGAACATAGCGCTTGACGTGGGGAACAACTTCCTAGAAGGAAACCTTGTGAAAATCCAAGCCTAGAGATGAGTTTTGGAGGGTTGAAAGTTGGAAAATCTTAGGTTTTCTTCATCTTTTTCTCCATGCACGACCTACTGCTATATTCTCAAACCAATTCTGAGAAATTTATGCCCCAAGTGTTGTATTCATACTCAAGGGCTAAGAGGGTAAAAAGACCCTTTTGCCCTTAATAAGTCCGGGACCCCGTTACACTACAACCCGTCCCGAAATACCTCAATTTGACATTCTGTTTTAACCAAAGTTCTTAATATTATTTTAAATGATATTTTTCTAAAAAATTTATTTTCGCCTATTGGCGGTTGCAGGCCTGGCCCACCCAAGTCACCCCAGATGCCCTTTTTAGGTCCATTTTTTTAAACTATCTCCGATTAAGCTCAAATTCTCACAAGAGGTGTATTTTAACATTATAATCATATTTATATTTTATGTCATACTCAAATTATGCTTATAAACATGACTTATTCCTAAATGATGAATGCATAACACCCTACCGGCAAATAGTGCATGAATAGTGCTCTGCCAACAAAAATGAAAAATTTATCCTAATTTTTCAGATCTTTATAAGTTAGGCGTAGGGTTCTTGACCGTGGTCGAATACCCACAACGGTTAGCCAATATCGTCCCTATCCTTTAGAAGGATGGACGAGTCTGCATGTGCATTGACTATAGAGACCTCAACAAAGCCTGTCCAAAAAATGACTTTCCCTTGCCAGACATAGATTTTTTGGTAGACAACACTACTCAAAGTGCTTTGTAGATGGCTTCATGAGGAATAACAAAATTAAGATGCACCCCCGATCACATGAAAAAAATTGCCTTTACCACACAGTGAGGCATATACTACTACACAGTCATGTCGTAAATACAGGGGCTACATATCAGAGGGCAACCACTACCATCTTACATGAATTTATTCATAAAGAGGTCGAAGTCTATGTCGATGACATGATTATAAAATCCAAAGGCAGAGAAGGTCATTCTGACTGCCTAAGAAGGTTCTTCGAAAGAATCAAGAAATACAGAATGAGACTAAAACCTCAAAAGTGTGTGTTCGGGGTCACATCAAGAAAACTCTTAGGCTTTATGATAAGTCAAATAGGGATAGAGGTGGATCTTGTAAAAATCAAAACCATTATGGAGATGCCTCCGCCGAAAATAGAAAAGTAAGTTAGGGGCTTCCTAGGGAGACTTAAATACGTTTGTAGATTCATATTGCAGCTGACCACTATCTATGAACCCATTTTTAATCTCCTGAAGAAAGACTCTCCCAAAAAGTGGAACCCCTCATGCCAAGAGTCTTTCAAAAAGATCAAAGAATATCTAACCAACCTGCTAGTCCTAGTTCCCCTATAACTTGACTTCCTTTGTTACTATACCTCACGGTAACTGATACGGCTGCTTAGGGCCATGTTAGCCCAAAATCAAACACAAGAAAGAAATGAGAAGGCCTTTTACTATGTGAGCCAAAAGTTGATCTCCTATGAGAAAACTATAATGCCCTTGAGAAAATGTGCACTATTATTGTCTGGGTTACCCAAAAGCTCCACCATTACATGATGGCTTATATAATACACTCGGTTTCCTGCATGAACCCTGTGAAGTATCTTTTTGAAAAATCAGCCCTATCAAGTTGCACTGCTCGATGGCTACTATTGCTTCTAGAGTTTGACATAATGCACATAACTCAAAAATCCATCAAAGGAAAGGTCGTGGCCGACTACCTAGTAAACTACCTAGTTGAGGGTGAGACTATTAAGGAAGCTAAATTACCAAATGAAGAAATCATGAAGATTCATGAGGATAGGTGGTGCCTTTTCTTTGACGGCACCGCCAACAAGAAAGAATATGGCATTAGTATGTTTCTAGTAGCTCTAGATGGGTCAGATACATCTCTAGCTATGAATTCGCAGTACCCCTCTAACAATAATATCATTGAGTATGAAGCCTGTATAATGGGCCTGTAATCAGCTTTGGAACTGAAAGTCAAATTTTTAGATGTATATGGGGTTCAACCCTCATTATTGGCCAAGTCCAAAAAAAATGGAAGATCAAAGAGGAAAAACTCCTACCCTACCACCAATACTTAGACACAGTAATAACTAAGTTCAAAGACTACTACATACCTAGGGATAAAAACAGTTTTGCAAAAACCCTAACCACTCTTGCCTCAATGGTGGACGTTGGAAGAAGGCATAGTTAAACTACTCTTGGTACAAACTTGGGAAATTTTGATATATTGCTGCAACATCAATGAAGTCATAGAGGACTCGACATCTCCACCTTGGTACAACGAGGTTTGGTCATTCATCAGACACTCGGAATACCCTGAAGGATATACTAAGGAGGACAAAGTAGCCCTGAGATGATGGCATACATTTGTGGGGAAAAACTTTACAAGAGATCTTTTCAATGGAATACATCTATTATGCTTGCATAAACATAAAGCCGAACATTTTATGACAAAAATCCATAAAAGAGTCTATGGACCTCACACGAATGGACACATACTAGCTAAAAAGATAGTCCGACAAGGTTACTATTGGAATACCATGGATGAAAATTGTATTGCCTTCATTAAGAAGTGCCACAAATGTCACATAGACGCCAATCTTCAACATTTCCTTCCTAGGGAGTTGTACAACTTGACATCTTCTTGGCCCTTTGCAACTTAGGGGATAGATATTATTGGCAAAATCACACCGAAAGCCTCCAACGGCCATGAGTTCATTTTGGTAGCCATCGATTACTTTACCAAATGGGTAGAGGATTTTTCCTATGCTATCCTCAATACAAGAAAAGTGGCTGAGTTCATTAGGGCCAACATCATTTGTCGATATGGAGTACCCCATGAACTTATTTCAGACAATGGTTTGCACTTCAAAGGGGAATTCGTTGATTTGGTCGAAGAGTTCAGAATCACCCATCATCATTTCTTACCTTATCGACCTCAAACAAACAGGGCAGTAGAGGCCACAAACAAAACTCTAAAGAATATTTTGAGGTGAATAACAGAAACTAGTAGAAATTGGCATGAAAAACTCCCCTTTGCTTTATGAGGGTATCGTACATCTATTAGAACGCCTACTGGACAAACCCTATACTGCCTAACATACGGGGATGGAGGCAGTGTTACCTATCGAGCTAGAAATACCCTCGTTCAGGGTACTTTTCGAGAATCAAGTCACTAAAATAATTGGTTACAAAGTAGATACGATGAGTTAGCCTTCCTAGATGAAAGACAGCTCAAAGCTTTATATTAGACACAAGGGTATCACGGAAGGGTAGCCCAAGCCTTTAACCAAAAGGTGAAAAAGAGACGCTTGAAAGTAGGAGATTTGGTCTTAAAGGAAAACCAAGCACCGGTACTTGATCCGAGAGGGAAATTCAGGCCCAACTGGAGTGGTCAATTCATTATCAAATCTACGGCCACTAGAAGAGTCAAGTGGCTCATAGATATGGATGGAGACAAGTTTTCATAACTTACCAATCTTGAATAGCTCAAGAAATATTTTGTTTAGTGGCTAGTTGCCAATTGTACTGAACTACAACGGCTTGACCCCCCCATTACATATTTTTGCTACACGCAATACGGGGGTACGTAGGTAGCTCATGAAGTTACTATGAGTGCGGTCTAAAAAATTGCAACAAAAGTTTCATTCTTTCAAATTCGAAAGTTAAAGATCATCTTTTATTTAATAACAAGTAAAAGTCCTATCAAGTTGGTCTAAGTCTAACATGGAACTAACTTCCTCTAAAAGAAAAAAAAAAAGAAAAAACAAGAAAAGAAAAATTCCAAATCTTCATTGCTCGAGGATACTCAGATCCTTTTTTCACTCTTTCTTCTCCACCAACCTTCCCTCCAACTTAAAGTGGCGACTTGTTTCTTTCTCAATGAAACCCAAGTAATTCCTTGCTGAGTCTATATGTAGATAAAAATGCCCAAAGTCCAGCTCACCGTTGTTATATTTGAATTCTGGTGTTTTCTTAGGTCTTCCTAGTTTCCTTTTCAAGCTTAAAGGGGTTGCTGCCTCTATTTTCGTCACACTTCAAGGTTGGCTCACTACTTCCCAGTCCAACTTCACCATTCCTCCTCCTTCGAAGTCTTTGTAAGCTTTCTTGACCGCTTCCAACTTTGAAGTTAAGTCCACACTAATGTCTATTCCATTCTCTTTAAAGAAGATAGAATCTCTAAGTTCTTCCTTTTCACTAGTTAGGTTCCATAGCCACCATAAATGTTCTTCTATCATAAGCACTTTGTCGGATTAATCTGTATTATCTAAGTTTATAACATGAAAACATTCCCAACAGTTGGATAAATTTGTGGCTACAGATAGAGTCAACCTTTCTATAATGAAATGAGGACCCCAAGTCCTCGGAGCAACCTATATACACCGAAATTGATGCAATATCTGGATGGGATAATAAAATGAGGTATTTCTCAAGCCTACCATGATAACACAAGAATAACCAAGAGATCGCAAGCGAGGGGCTCTATTTTGCTAATGAATGGTAGACCAATCAATATCATAACGTGAAAGTTGAGCAAGGAACTTGCACCAATCTCTCTCATTATGTTTTGGTCACTAATAAGGCCTTTGAACAATAATGTTTTGACATATAAGGGATGGTAAGTACAGTTGTCAAGAGTTTTAACTTATCAACCATCCATATCGTTAGTAGCAAGGGGCTACCTCTAAAAACATTTGAGCCGTCATAAACCAAGTCCAAGCCATCCAAAGTCTCGGCAAGAACAATGCCCATTATATTGTTGCATTTCTTCAGTTCAGTCACAACATCAATTAGGCGAACATTAGCTTGATTATGCTCTTGAACAATCAAAAACCTCAGGATAATACACAGAGCAAAAGCATATAACTTGGTGCCACTAGCTTTTTGATTTATAAAAATTTTCAATATGGGAAGTAAGGAAAAAGATTCACCTTGAACCAATTCCTTTGCCTTCTCATCATCCAAGTTAAGTAAAGAGGATAGAGAAGAAGAAGAACCACGCTGTACAGAAGGGACGATTAGTTTACCTTGAACCGTGACATCAAAAAGAGCATAGAACTCTTCAAATGTGGGACATATTTCTTCTAGATGAAAGCAAAACTAGTGATCAACAGGATCTTAAAAATGAGCACAAGCTCGCAAACAAATGCCAGTCTATGGTAGCTTAGGCAAGAGAGAAAATAACTTTCAGTCTCAAGGCCCCCAAGTTAATCTTTTTCGAGGTCGAGAGACAATACAACTATGTACGGATTTGTTTGTAAAAAACAACCACATCCATGATTCTAGAAGCTAATAAAGGAGAAAGGAAAAATATACAACAATGGGGCTATTAAGAGGCTAAATATGATGAGTTGGGAGGTTTAGGGTGTGTAATATATCCTGAAATACTTGCGAATTCGTTTCCAAGTTGGCTTAGGAGACTAATTTTCAAAAAATGTGTAAAAACATGCAATAGACTGTGAAACTGCTAGAGACAGTGCACATTGCCGATCGGCACACCTTAAGTGCCGATTGACACACAAGTGGAAGAAACCCCCCTCTCTGTGTGTCAATCGATACATAGTGAAAATTCAGGTCGTTTATCCCAACTTCGCTTATTTTCATTGTTTTCCTTCTATTTTGTCAATTTGAAACATGTCAGATACCAATTCTTGTTCATTTTTTTACTAATAATGGATAGATTCAGTGCATGCATTAATCATTCATTGTTCAAAACAAAAAAAAAAAATCAAAAATAAGAAAATAAAAAAGGACAAATTGTTCATCAAACAAAGTGTTCATAAAAAAAGAAGTTTCATCTAACGGTGCATTTGTCGTCATCCTTCTTATCGTCGAGATTGATGGAGAGGAGCCTCCTCCTCAGTGTCCTTACTCTTACTATTTGCCACCTGTCTCGATGTCCTGATCGGCCTAGCTAGTTGAGTGCGAGAGCTACTCAGTTGACTCCGATCTTTCTTTTTTGGCTCTCCTCCTCGTCTTCTACTAGGAATCCCTCATCCGGGACAATTCTGTCCTCGATTCATATCATAATTTTTCAATTCAAAATCAATGCAATGTCATAATGTAGTTAATGCATGAACAATCAAAAAGGGGAATCATGCCCTTACGATGTTAGAGTCTATTCAACAAGTGGCTTTCCGTCATAACTCCACGGTGAGTTGGGCAATCTTATGCTTCAAGGTCGTGATGTAACACAAGCCTCCTTGTAAATGGTCTGAGCCACCTGAATTTTTAACAAAATCTTGTTTCAATTCAAAAAAGCCAAAAATCCATGGAAAATTTTAGGCAAAAGAAAACTCTTACCCCAGTCATATGGTCTGGAGTCCGTATTTCTTCAATAGCCCCGATTGGCTGAGATAACTTTTCCAGCCTAAAATTCCTATCATCGGTCATCACCAATACATTAAAAGCCAAAAAAGCTGCCAGTAGCCCTACATCACCTGCTATAGTGGTGGCATCCTGAGATGACTTGTCACTCATACTTAGCCTCCCAGTCCTAAGTGGAGGAGGCAGACCCCTAGTCAAGGGAGGCATCGGCTCTTTAAGTAGCACATCATATGGCCGAACTGGTTGAAAAACCGTTGCATGGCTACCCCCTCATAAAGCTCCAAAAAGTCAGGATCGGAGTCAAACGATTTCAAGTCTCTCATGTTAGCTGAAGGCGATATAGGCGGGAAAAGCTATGCAACTATGTTTACTTGGCGAATCACTCTCTCGCCCAAGTAATATACCTTCTTAAAAGGGCCTTCCAAAATCAAACTTTGGTGCGCTATGCCAATACTCCACTCCATTGAGGCTGGGACTACCTTCCAAGGATTCTATCGAATCTGTCATAAATGAAAAGCATGAGTTTCTCATATCACTTATCAATAAAATTTCCAAATAGAGGAACTAACCATGTCTGCTTGGAGCATGTCCAAGGCCTTCCAGAATCTCTACACCATATTCGCCCCTTGGTGAGTCTGCTTGTTTTCCTTCCATCACCGCCACATGAGAGGAAACATGTTTTCTTCTACTATCACCAATGGGTAGGGCAACTATTGGAGAACCTCATAGGCCCAAATCTATCCAAGATAGGAAAGTTAATCAAAATGACATTTTTTTAAAAGGGAAAGGGAATTCAGAAATTCATACCTCCCAAACAATGTTGAAACCACCAAGTCCCTTGGTGACCACCCGGGATAGTACACACGTCCAGTGGTATAAAATAGCCATTGCGGCGCCTCCCTAGTTGAAGCGCCCGAAGTTTTCCACATCCTTCAAAGTAAGGAGGCACCAAAGGTGGATAATGTCACCGATATTGGCCAAGAGGGTCCGACCAAAGAAAAAAAACATGAAAACACTAGTCAACTGATCCTCCTCAAAAGTGTTACGGCACTCCCGGAAGTGAAAGTTCTCCAAGATATGCCTAACCTGCACCGTACCACCAGAAGCCAATGTGGGTTGCCACCCTAGAAGCTAGAAAATCTCATCGCCCTAGCTGTGCATTCACTATCCCATAGAATTCGATCACTGCCAACCCAAAGGCCCATGATCATCAAGCAGTCGAGAGGAGTCAATGTTACCTCCCCGAATCGAAGGTGGAAAGTGTTGGTGGTGTCCTACCATCTTTCTACTAGAGCATAGAGAATCTTCCAGTCATGTTCAACATGGACTATCCGATCTAAGAATGTCCCAAAATCAGTCGCTCTCACCTGTCATTGGCATTGGAGGGGCAAATCAGCTCACCACTCTGCGATGTCCGCTGCTGAACCCCGAGCTCGGATGTCTAAATCTGGTTGCAAGGAATCAAAATCAATATCTTAGAAAAGCCTTTCAAATTCCATGGTCATGCCAAACAATTGTGAACTAAATGCAAAAAACCAAGACAAAGCAAAAACTACCCATTCGGGCATTTTCACAAGCGCGTGGTGTGCACCTTCCAAAAGGCACGTGAGTGAAGTGTCCATGCATGCATGCAGCCAAAATTTCATATAAAACACTTTCAAAGTGTGAAAACAAACCAAATGCATCAAGAATCAATTCAAAAATCCCAAAATAATCGGAAGAAAATTTAAGAAAATCTATACTTGGCCATTACGGTATTGTTGCGACAAATGGTGTGCTGCCTCTTGGAGCAAGCTCATTTTGTTTCGAAAGTTTGGGGCTGGTTTCTATCAAAAGATTGTGCCATGCCCCGGTCCAGACATCCCCAAATCCTGATCAATATCGAACATGGGGTCCGAGTCACTAGGGCCTTCACTTGACATTTTCTCTTGAAATTTTTTGGATTTGTTTGTTGGAAATCAAGTTGTTTGATCTTCTAAGAGGTAAAAAAAAAGTGTCAAATACTTCAATCTAACCTCTTTCACAACTCTGCAAAAAATGGTCAAAAGAGTGGCAAGGTAGAGCTCAAGAATGCAATGAGAAAAATCAATACTCACAACATTTTAAAGCTTGCTACCCAGGCACTCGAGTGCCGATCGACACTCACGGGTAGCCGATCGACATACAGAGGTGGAAACCCCTTCTTTTGTGTGCCGATCGGCACATAGGGGTTGAACAGGCCAATTTTGGGCTTTGGTCCATTTTTGCAAATTTTGGCTTATTTTGGCCCATTTCAGCCCATTCTTTGTCAAAATCAAGCCTTTTTGCCAAACAAATGTCTAAAAATCCGTTGTGATTCAACACCGAACATCCAAGGACAAATCAATAATTTTTCAAAATTGGTCAATGTTGACCAACTTGTCATTTAGTGGCGTAGACCCACTAATCCAAAATTGCCATCAAGTAACTCATAATTTCTTTCGAAAGATCGTGCACATAGCATTTCCTTTGGTGGTCCCTCAAGATTCGAGCCATGTTTTTCAAGCAAGGCACAATTGCTCATTTCTCAAACAAATCAAGATTACTGAGTCAACTCAACTTATTCCCCAATGAAGTCTAAACCATCATCATTTTCTCAAGGAAACTCATCTCCCTAGCAAAGTATATTCTGGCATTCCCTATGTAATCTTTATTCTCCACAAAAAATCATTTAAGAATGTAATCTATCTTGGTAAAATCGTCTGAAGACGTAATCTATCTCAATAGAATCATCTGAGGATGTAATTTATTTTGACAATCCGTTAATTAAGAACGTAATCTCATGAAAATTCTATTAGGATAACATTCCTTTTGAGTTAGCCGCCTATCTCATCACCATCGTGTTAGGATAGCGTTCCTTTTGGGTAAGCCGTTTATCGCATCACCATCTTATTTGGATAGCATTCCTTTCGAGTAAGTCGTCTATCTTATCACATTTTAACAACCAGTTAGGATAGCATTCCTTTCGGGTAAGCCGTCTATTGCACCAATTTTTATCATCTTGTTATGATAGCATTTATTTGCGTAAGCCGTCTATCGCATCATCATCCTGTTAGGATAGGTTTCTTTTGGGTAAGCCATTTATCACACCACTTTTTATCATCTTGTTATGATAATATTCATTTCGGGTAAGTCGTCTATCATATCATCATCCTGTTAGGATGGCGTTTCTTTTAAGTAAGCCGTCTATCGCATCACTATCCAATTATGATAGCATTCATTTCGGGTAAGCCATCTATCGCATCACATTTTATCATCCTATTGGGATAGCGTTCCTTTCGGGTAAGCCATCTATCGCATTCTCTCTTGTCAACCTATTATGATGAAATTCCCTTTTAGGTAGAACATCCGAGTACTTAAGACCATATCACGAGAACACAACCTCATGAAAGACTTGTTAGGATCGTATTTCTTATCAAGTAAGACTTTGAAAAGTCATTTTCAAGGGCATAAACCTCACAATAATCCTATCGAGACAAGTATGATTCACCTGAGGGTGATACAAAGGAATCTTATAAAGGAATGAGTTCGACCACAGTCAAGAAAAAAATCACAATCAAGGTCAAAATGGCTATCTTTTTTCTTATGTTAACGTTCACTTGTTTGTAAGTTCCATCAACGAAGGGCTTTTTGTAGACACCTCATTTTATGACCCTTGATTAAGCAGTAGCAATTCTATAATTATGCTAAGAAACCTACTTCAGGTAGGACTCTTCCCGATTGAGTCATATTCCTGCTAGGACTCTTCTACTAGAGTCCTAGTTCTATTAGGACTCCTCTTGACAGAGTCTTATTCCTATTAGGACTCTTCTTCACAGAGTCCTATTTCTGCTAAGACTCTTCTGCTAGAGTCCCAATTCCTTTAGGATGCCTCCTAACAGAGTCCTAGTCCCACTAGGACTCTTTTTCCAAAGTCCCATTCCCATTAGGACTCCTTTTAACAGAGTCGTAGTCCAAGTAAGACTTTTCTTGATAGAGTCTCACTCTTGTTAAGACTCTCTTAATAAAGTCCCAGTCCATATAGCACTTTTCTTGATAAAGTCTCACTCCCGTTAAGACTCTTTTCATAAAGTCTCAATCCCAGTAGAACTCTTCCTAATAGCCCTACTCCTATTGATCAATCATTAGAGAGTGAACTTTTATTATACTATTCATCTCTAGAAGAAAGTATTCTTTAGCAAAATTTTTGTATCTTCTCATTGTGGTGACATTTTCAAGTAGGTACTACCCTTGTGAGACAAAAGAGATGGGGGATTTGCTAGGAAAAGAGTGGGAAGTTCTTCATTGTAAAAGTTTGATCTCCACTTATGAAGGAATTCATATAGTGGAAAAACTCAAGTAGGAAACTTAAATCGAGGATGTGTTTGGTCTCTCTTGCTTACTTTTTACTTACTTTGTGCTTTACTTGCCTTAGTATTTAAAGTTTGTAAAAGTAGATCATATTTTTCAAATATCCTATTAACCCCCTCCCCCCTCTTATGTACATATTTAGGCAACAAATATATTTTAAAGCAATTGACGAAAAGAGAGAAAGAATGTATTATCATTGATGAGTACAATGGACCAATCTATAATATAAAAACTTCATCAAATACAATATATCTTAACAATCCTATATGAAAATCTTTTGACATTATGATATTAAGCACTTATGATGATAACACAGTGTCAATTGCATATTGTACTTGAAGATGGAAAGTACAAAGCAAAGAATGTGATCGAAAGTTTTGGTTCCATTACCATGGAATATGATAGTGATATGTTGCACTCATTTGGTGAAAATATTGTGTTAGATCCACCAAAACATATGACTAAAGGATCGACATATGATAGGCTTAAAGGGTGCTTAGAAAAGCAGAAAAAAAAAGCAATAAAAGAGGTGACAACATTAATCGTTTATGAAGATAACACATTGGAAATTGCATATCGTTCTTGAAGATGTAAAGTACAAAGCAAAGAATGTGAACGAAAGTTCTAGTTCCACCTGTTGGAAAAATGGATTATTGAGCAAGAATTTTTGGCCATCTTTGAGCCAAAATTAAAATGAGTCCCACACATTATTTTAGATGGGTCCACATGTAAATATGTTCTCATCCATAAGGAGATTAAGAATATATATATTAGGTTGCTCAAAAACCATCAAGGAGTGAATGAAAAATTGATTTCAAATATCACCACTTGGAAACGGTAACAAAGTTTGAAGCTTGTGAAAAGCTTGTGTTTCACATAAGTTGGGAACAAATTTTTAAAGAGTATATCAAATCCTCAAGCACTCTCCAAGTGAATCCACTGTTTTGAAGTCCACGAACGGCAAATCCCAAACACAATTGCAAACTCCACACAATCTCGAACTCCACCGATTGCACAAACTTAAACTCCATAAGCTTGCACTCCAAGGATGATATAAAAGATGAAATTCAAGTTCTTATGCTATGGATTTGATCTATATTTGCATTATGAACATGAAGAAAAATATTTTGGTAAAGTTTAGAAACTCTCAATGATAGTAACCAAAAATTCATTTCCGAAATCATGATAAAAACCTTATATATCAAGGGTTTAGGAAACCTAGTTGCATTGTTTAAATCCATTTATGAAACTATTTTTTACGACACTTGTGGGAATGAACTAACATTCGTTTGAATGAATTAAAGTTTGTGGGAATGAACTATCAAATGAATGCAATTGAGAACCTCGCTAGAAAATTATTTCGAACCAAAGATCAAACAAACACTTCTCTAGAATATTCGTTCGAATGAGTTATCAAACGAGTTCGAACAAATAGTTTCTGGAATGTTCATGCGAACGAACCAGTTTGTCTGAATGAATCCTGAATAATGAAAAGATTGAAGTATAATAGCCCAATTGAAATAGAAAACCTTTGTACCTTAAAAAATATGAGCTAATATAATTCAATTTTGCAGCCACTCACACTTTAACAAAAAAAAAAAAAAAAACTTTTCTAAAACTTATTAATACATGAAGTGTGTGTGTGTGTGCAAACCAAATCCAATGCAACCAACCCAATAACTTCACTTACCATTGTTATTACAACATAAAGATGAATCTAAACATGAATCTCGAAAGCGTGGGTGAAGACAAGGCTTAGGAACACTAATCAAATGGAAATGGAAATATTATAACTCAATATAGTTTTGTCAACATGGATTAGCCAACATAAACATAGACTAGTATTCGTAACAAACTCTAATATTTGGCAACCCGTGACAAAATTTAAAAAAAAAAAAAAATTACATGAAGACTAAAAAAAAAAGTAAACCCCTAAAAACCTGAAAGAAAAAGATTTACAAATTTGAACTAAAAACTCATGTCAATTGAAAACACTGTCCTTGCTTGCATGATGCTAAACACCTATTAATCCTACAAAATAACCACTAAACCATACCAGTAAAATGTATTGAATGAAAGAAAATAAAAACTCATGAAACATTTGAATAGAAAGTAGCTAAGAACATATATAAATTATACAAACAAAACAAAAATGTGAGATAAAACCAAGTCCTTGAAGCAAGGACAAGATTATCAAAATCTCTAGAATTCCTAAAGTCATGCAGAATAAATCACTCCCCATTACTAAATTCTCCTAAATTACTCTCTCTTTTTTGCCACGAGATGACAAAAGGAAGGGAAGCATGAAAACAATAGAAGATAGTAAGAGAAAATATCCAAGACAAGAGAAACATGTGCATGAAAATAGAAGGAAAGAGATACAGAGAAAGCAATAGATGTAAACATAGGTCAATAGTAATACTAAAAGATAAAACGTATCCTATATAAAAAATAAATAAATAAAACAAAGCTATGTAGATAAAAAAAAATACATCATAACCTCACTACAATGTACTCTCATCACTCAACTAGCATCCTCGTCATTAGAATCATCTGGCAGATAAGACAGAATTTCCTCGGCCAAGGAATAAAGTGTTTCTGCAAATTGATCCTGGCCAGTCTAAATAGACTAGATATCCGCTCGCTGATGACCACGTTGCTCCATAATAGTTACAAATAAGTCAACCCTGAGACGATGATAGAGCTCCTCTAGGTCGGCATGAGTCACATATTATGGAGTAGTAAAAGAAGAAGCACATAAATCTTGTCGAACAAATGAGAATCTTATGTAATTTGAAATCAATGCAGGTTCATTCGAATAAAGCCCCAATTTGTTTGAATTTTTTTCCCAGAATATAAAAACTCTAGAAAATCCTTTTAACTCTAAGCAATTTGGTAGAAAGCTACTAAAGAAAATAAAAAAAGTTAAAGAAATAAAAAGAAATTTGAACCTTTTAATCACAGTGCTAGACAACATCCCCAAAATTTTCAAAGGATTTTTCACAAACAAATTTTTGGACACGTGTATTAGAGCTAATGATCTATGTTCTTAAAATACTCAATTTTCATAATTAATTCTATCACTTTCAAGCTCCCCCTCCAAACACTCCCTCATAGTGAATTGAGATATAAATTTAGTAACACATCTGTAACACTCCGATCGAATAAATTGGGTAATTTCATGTAATGTATTGGAGACAACTGTAATGAAAACCTTAAAGGGCCTATAGTGTGTCATTACAAATAAAGTTAGACAAACTAACCTAATTACGAATAAAACTAACCTAACATAGGTTAGTAAGGATAGGTAGTCAAATATACCACTAACCTAAAATAAGGGAGATTAAACATCGAGTATTAAATAATTATTTAATAAATAATTATTGGAATATATATAAAAATATACATGTATACGCACATATATACAAAACCATTACACCAAAGGCAAGACGGGCATAGTGTGTGCACATACGCATGCATATACATGGATAAAATATCTATAGATGTATATATATAAGTATATATATACATATATATATATGTATATGTGTAAAAGAAAGAAAGAATATGTGCATATATATATATAAAAATATGTAGGAATATATATATGTACATGTATCCATATATATATATACAAATATATATATATATATATATAAAGGAACAATGCATGTATGTTAGTGTGTGTGATTAAGGGTAATAGTGTGTGCATGTGAGTGTATCATTGGAGGGAAAAAAAGGCTTGTGGGCTACTGTTGTAGCTTGAAGGAGAAGGGAAGAAGTTGTAACCTGCAACAACAGCTGCCACCTAAGGAAAGGGCACCTATAGGAAGAAAAGGAAGGTCAGAGATAGATTGAAAGAGAGAGAGAGAGAGAGAGAGAGAGAGAGAGAGAGAGAGGGGAAGGCAATGGGCAAATCAAAAGTGGGCCAGAAGAAGGGAGGAGAGTAGAAGAAATGTGGTTAAGGAGGAAGAAGAAGAAACTAAAGAGAGAGAAGAAAAGGGTAAATTTTCTCTCTAAGAATAATTTTCAATTTCCCTTAGTTTGTTTAAATTAAATTGTTTATATGAAATCCTGTGTTCATATCTCATAGATTAGTAGCTTAAACAAGGTCTAAAAGTGTCCAAAACACCAGAAACCAGGCTCGACCACCATTGAAGTACATTAGGAAGCAAGTCTGAATAGATTGAAACCAAGTTGGTTTCTATGGTACGGGGCTAAAACTAGAAGTTATGAGGAGTCCAAAACAACAAAAATTAGACCAAACAAATCAGAAACGAGAGAGAAAATTTGAATCACAGGTTTGGAACCTAGTTTCACCACTATAGCTTTAAGCTTGAATTTTTAAATATGAAATGAATCCCCATCCTCTTAACAGCACAACCCACCAAACCATGCTTGGTTTGGTGAAGAAACATGCCCAAACCGAAGAGAGACCCTGTCACGACCCGAAATCCACCCTATGCGGATCTCGTGTCGCGGGGCCGACCCGAAGGCCGTCCCTACTTTTTCCATTCCTATATCATAGTACTAATATGCAATGTGCTAAAAATTTTAAACAATGAACAGCGGAAGTCTTTATCAATTACAGTAATCCAGCGGAAGTCTTTTTAAATAAATTAAACAGCGAAAGTCTATTAAATACATGACATAGTTCTACATCACCCGGGGGTGGTGAATACATGGGAGAACTAACATAGACTGAACAGTACTTCAAAATGTCCCCCTACGCTCTCAGACTCCTACTGGGGTCTCGCAGCATCATCACCTGAAATGAGGGGGTAAGTGGGGTGGAATGAGCTATGAAGCTCAGCAAGTAAACCAGATCTCCGACACTGGTATCGATGATTATAAAGAACATGAATCCATGAATAAAAATATGATAGCCAATCATAAGAAGTAAGATGCTGTGATAGCCAATGAGAACAGTTGCCATGATGGCCAATAAATAGTGGGGCACAATATACAATCAGGAGTAATGAATAAGCAGTGATAAGGATTTCTCAACAATAACCTGTCACAATAAAAGTACTGCCACAATAAAACGATTTCAATCAAACCAATGAACAACGTAAGATAACCCATAAGAAACAGTAATCCATAAGGAACAGTAACCATTCAACAATATATCCATAACAATAATCCAATGGAGATGCTTATAATCTGTAGTAGGGGATGGCAGTCCCTCTTCGTAATTCGAGGCCCGGCATACCTCTTAGTTAAACTCACATCTTTTGCCACACGTCCGTTCACGGACTAGTTCATCACAGAAGCATCGGATGGATATTGTGACTGAGCACAATTCTAGCATTTTTAAACATAGCATGATCATTTGTGATTCCATAGGAGTATGAAAATGGAATATCATATATACAGTAAAGCATAACAGTAAGCCTTTCAAGGCACGGTTCAATATGATAACAATAGTACAATAGTCAATCAATGTCCACAAGATAGAACAATATCATACTGTGGATAGCAATAACATGAAGTACTTTCAAGAGTACAAGTTTGGCAGTAACGAATAAACTTGGCTTTAGAAACACCACATGGAAGAGAAAGTAATCCACTTACCTCTATCGTGATTCTATCTCAGAAATCCGTGAGTGTACCTTTGCCTTTCGAGTTTCCTATATATCAGTGAATACGTTTCAGAATAATTGCTATTCATCAAATTTTATGCCTTTCTGTCATAAGTATTTCAAATACTAATTTAGACTTTACCATTGAGTCCGGAACGCCGAAGAAAGTCGGTTTAGGCTTTCACGGAATTCCATTTGGACTTTTGTACTAAAAGGGCAAAATGGTCATTTTGCACTCTTACAGTATTTTATCCTTCGGGGTCTCATCTCGTAAAACGGATCCCACCATTGGACTCAGAACGTCCGAGATAATAAGTTTTGACTATTCATTTGTATCGTTTGGACTTCGTTTGACCCAATTTTGAAATAGGGGCATTATTGTAAAAATTAATATTTAATTAATTTTCCTGTTTGGGCCTTAGTGTAATTTCTTAAAACATTTGGGGCCGGTTCATAATTTCCAAAACCTGCGGTCTGAACCAGTTGGTTCAGGACCAGAAACCCTAAACCGGTCTGCCCTTCCCCTGAACCAAACGGTTCACTTCATTTTAAAAACTGGATTTCAATAACCCTGTTTTCCTATCCCATCCTTGGTTTGGATAACACCAAACCCAATTCCTATTTACTATCCGTGTAACCAAACAAACCCAAATCCATTTAATTTAAAAACCCAAAACGACACAGTATCAATCTCGTTTTATTTCCGGTCAGGTACCGACCCGATCCAAACCCGGACCCGTTTCAGTTTTGACCCGATAGCCCCCACGACTTTCCGGTCGTCTTCCCTACTGCTCCGGTAGGGTTCCGATGGTGCACAGTCACCTTCTCTGGCGACGGTGACCTAGTTTCAATGAGATTTCAACCCGTTTTAAATGCCATTCTCTCTATTTTTCCATGGGGATCTCGATTCCATCTATGGTTTTCAATTTAAACCATTGATTCCTCACGAAATAGAGAAAAACAGTGGCTCTGGCCAACTGTATTTTCTCTATTACATGACTATTTCTCAACTATTTTGGTCCTATAATTCCTCTAATGTGTTTCTGCATGTATAAGGATCATTTTCAGAAACTTTAAAACAAGTTTTAAACATAAAATTCATGGAACCCAGATTATCTATCAGACCTGCAACTCCGTTTTTCTCTCTCGGTTCTACACCATTTAACCTGATTCTTTTTGCATTAATTTTCTACTTTCATAACCTACAAGACCCTAGTATTAAACCAAGGTTTCATGCTCTGAATTTATAAAAACAGAAACACTATCACTTACCTGTTTTTGCTGGTTTGCTCACGGTGCCCCTTCTGAATCTCTCTGTTTTTGAATCAGTCTCTCTCTCTTCTTCTCCCCTTCAGTTCCTGACCCTTCCCTTTCTTTTCTAACCTCTCAACTCACAAACCCGTATACATATATAAAGAGACTCCACCACCTCTCTCCCTCTTTCTCTCTCTCTCTCTCTACCTTATCACTCTCTCTCTGTCTCTTGCAGTCATTCTTGACTGCAGAGAACCGCCCCTTCAACTGTAGCCATCCACGTACCCTCAAAGATACATATATATACATTATATTACATATACACACACACCATCACCAAGTCGGTTGGTGTGGTTTCCAAACACACATACACACACAGTGATGCACACACTGATATTTTCCCTCCCTTTTTTTCTTTTCCTTTTTATTATTACACATATACATATATACATAAATACATGTATATTACATATATATATATATAATATACCCATCAAATACATATTCTTATACATGTATTTATAACCATATAAATATGTATAATTGTATTTTTAGTCGCGTATACATACACTAATATTTCGTGAACTATGCATGTGTACGTACGTATGCATGCATGGGTTGCATGCATGCACGCTTTTCGAGGTAAGGTTCTGAGTTGCTCGGGTACTACCCGACACTAGCTATATTACTGATACTATTCTGTACATACAATAAAATAATTTAGAGCTCTAAACAGCCCATATTACACTATTCAATCAACTTACCTCGGTATACGTGTCGTATCCTGGGTCGGGATATCACAGACCCCCTTTGCTATCAAACTTTAAACAGAACTTTTGAGCTCGTTTTAGACCTCTAAATGCATTCTAAAACAAAGGTTGAAGTTCCAAAAGTCGATTGGGATTGAAAATAGTTGAAATTGGTGGTTAAAAACCCATGAATTGTGGTTTAAAAATCCCATGGTTCACAGTTACTGTTCATTGTCCTAAGGAAAATGATGAACAGTAACAGGTCGGGTCTCGAGTCGGGTCCTAACCGAATAATGAAGTGGATCTGATCCTAAATGAAACATCGATGTTTGGAATAGTTTTAAATGTTTTTAAATTCGTAGACATGGTGTTTGGATGCAAGGATAGGAAATTAATTCAATAACCTCAGGCAAAACGGGATAACTTATCCCTAGTTTAAGCCATTATTCACCTTTTAGTTATGAGAAATTCAGAAAAATAAGAGAAGTCGAAGCTCCCTAGACATGAACCTTGCACCTTGTACACAAAGTACACACGTTTAACCGCTAGGCCTCATGATACCTTGAAAATATATTTTACAATACATATATATATATATATATATTATACATTGAATTAAATTAATTAAGATAAAAGCTACGTATGTCCAAATAAAATAAAATAAATGTCTACCAGACATTTTTTGACGTTCTAGACGCGAGGTCTGTTTTACGAAACGAGATGCCTGAAACTTAGGATACATAAAATAAAAAATTACCATTATGCCCTTAGTGACACCTGAAGCCAGTTAAATGTCAAAGAGGGCCTATTATGACTTTTTTGACATTCCGAACTCAAAAGTGGAGTCCATTTTAGCAAATGAAACGTCAAAAAATTGAACATGTGAAAATGTAAAATTACAAAAATTCTCCTAGACTTAATATAAGCCATAGATAGGCAAATTAAGATCTTGAAAAGCCTAAATTTATTATCTTTGACTCTCCAGACCTAATGGTGATATCATTTTGAAAAAAATAAGACTAGGTAACAAACAAAAAAATAACCAATATGTCCTTAAGACTTACTGAAGCTACCAGAAAAGTATAGATGGAATAAAAATACCTATGTCAAATTTTTAAAGACCGTCTGGACTCAAAATGAAGTCTGTTTCGGCAAACGATGAGTCAAGCAATATAAGACACAAAGGGTAAATGACCAAAATGCCTCTAAAGGCTAAAGTAAACTACACAATGATCTACGAAGTGTTAAGACCCTAATTTAAGACTGTGAGAGAATCCTAAATAGTAAGATTAAATCTAGAAGGACTAAGAACACTAAGTAAGCAAAGGGTTTAGCTGAGATGTCTACTGATATAGTATCAATGTATTCTAATCAATGACTTAGATCACCTACAAGGAAATAAGGATAAGACGGGTGCCAAGGCAAGTCAAGTAAGCAAGTAAGGAAGGACTACAGACTCTGGACCACAAATGAGTAATCCTGCATTTTGAAGTGGAGAATTTAACTCCATGATTTATGAAATGCTTTAATTCCAATCATGTTGTTTACATGACTCCTATTTTAAGCATGTTTCCTATTCTGTTTTCAAAGTGCTATTGTGAATTGCAAAATGTGTTTTACTTAAATGCCAGTTATTTGTACTAATCTTATTTCAAGCATGCCTATCTTTGTTTACAAAGTTGTGTTAAATAGCTTATTTAGAAAATGAATATTTCTTATTCAAGTTATGTTCAACTGCTTTTGAAAATCACCTATTTGAAAACCAATAATTTAAATGTTTCTTCTTTGCGAATCGGTAACGTAATATAATTAGTGCATAAGCACTCTTGTTTAGTGTTTCCTTTGGGACTAACTCTTGTAATGAATTTTGACTATAGGCTAATACATTAGTGGTTAATTTCTTTTTGAAACATTCTAAATTTATTTTATTGCCTGAAATATCACTTTTGGAAAATTTTAGTTTATTCAATTTGGAAATTGAAAGGCTATTTTTGGTATCCTTCCCATCCTAATAGAGAAGTCTGTCCTATCCAAATGGAATACTAGTTTTTGTCCGAATGAGTGTGGGTAATTCTGTGTCGTTTCATTTGAAGTTTTTTAGTTTTGTGCATTATCTCTTCCAACTAGGTTTAGGAGTGTTACATAAATTTTTTAGTATAAATAGAGTATTATGGTTCAGATAATGAGAACCCTAACAATTTGAAGTATAGAGAATTATAGAATATCCTTGAATTCATATTTTTGTTTATATAGTAAGTTCATAACAGGGTGGTTTTACTTGTGATCGCTATAAACCTAGTGTAAGTGAGTACATATAGGAGCATATAGTGGTTTAAGCATGACGATCATTGCATGGAGCTTGCACACTATTGAGGCAAGTGGATATAAGGATTGTGGTTGGTTTTGGAGCGTGCAAGAGCTATTCAAACTGAAGACTACAACGAGATGCCATAGACAGACTGATTGGAGATCATGGGGTGGTGATAGGTTAGTTATTTATGGAGAAGGCTTTGTGGACTTGTGTAGTATTCTTTTTACTAGTGAACTCTTGCAACTTGGTGTGGGTTTTCTTCCCTATGAGGATTTCCCACATATGATATGGTTATCATGCCTATTTAATTTTCTGTGGATGCATGATGTTTATTTTGTTTTAATACTAATGATAATTACATGGACTTAAACTCTTAAATATTCAACAAGAGAATATTTTTATAGTAATTCATCTTGATTGATAAGAAGTTTATAAATTTGCATTCGTAATTAATTAAAATTTGCTTTAGTTAATTAAAAAGTGATATAAATATTTCAACACTTTTGATAGAAACTTATTATCATTTGTTTTTATATCACACTAGGAACTTTGGAACAATGTAATAAGTTTGATATTTGTTTTCAAAATGCCTCATATTTGGTTTAACATTATACAATCCTTATTCTTAATTTGGAGTTTTTATTTAAACTTTGGCTACTATGGTAGATGATAATGTATAGAAATGTTAGGGACAGGGTATTATTGTTCATTTCCCGAAAGTTACATGACTTTTTAAAGGTCCTTCAAAACCCTAAAGGCAATTTCATAATCTACTAGTAACTCATTGCACATATTTCAAGGCTTAATTTTCCCAAATGGACCTTAGAAATGAATTCTAGAGGTTCAAAAACCTTAAGTGTGCCTTTCCTTATTTTAATTTGCCATTTATTTAATTTTCCAAGCGCAAGGGTATTTTCATTATTTCTCTAAATTATGGAGGACCAAACTCAGGCTCCAATTTTCTCAAACAATCCTCAAATTCAAGTCTAATACACTCAAAAACCTACGGCGCATCATTTCTAGATTTTAACTAGCCATTTCTTTATTCATTATAAGTCTAGGTGCATTTTTTCATTTCATCAAAGCATGTGGGACCATCTCCGGGTCCTCATTTGTACAAATGGTCATCAAATTTGGATTTAGAACATCCAAAAATCTTAAGTACGCCCTTTCCAGATTTTAATTAGTCGTTTTTAATCAATTTGTGAACAATCACGACTTTTTGTAATTTCTCATAATTTAATTTACTGATTTATAATTTCTCAAAAGTAATTAATTTTTTTATAATTACCAAAATTTGAATTTCTTAATTCACCGATTTATAATTTCTCAAAAGTAATTAAATTTTTTATAATTACCAAAATTTGAATTTCTTAACTCTGTAACCAGATAAGCCTAATTTTTCAATTCTTTAATAACAGGGATAGGGATAACCCTATCCCAATTTGACACCAAAACTAGTTAACCTCTAATCCTATAACCAAACTGTAGAGACCCAAATTTTTTTTTAACTTACAAAATATAAAATGATGATTATGAAAATAATAATATGAATTTTGATTAAGAAATTAAAAGTTAAGGGAAAAGACCAAAAAGATTCATGGGAATTAAAAGAATGGAGAAGAAATAAAGGAAGGGCAAAAAGGGAATTTTACTCAAACGCACTTTTGGCCTTATAAGACTAAGGGTTCTATACCCCAAACACACACACACACTCTTTCACATGAAAGAGAGAAGGGAAACGAAGGATTGAAAAGGGATGGAGGAAAGCAAAGGAAAGTGGGAGAAATCCTTGGAAGCTTTATCATCTTTCCTTATTTCTTAAAGATTGAAGAGGCACAAAGCTCTCTACATAAAAAGCCACAACCTTGAAGTAAGAAATTTGAGGAATCTACCTAAAATCAACAAGAGCAAAGTTAGGGTTTCCATCACAATTTGAAGAAATTGAGGTTGAGATTTCTAAACTTTGTTATAGAACATGTGTAGATAAATTCATCATACATTTGCTTATTCTCTTGCTATAGAGTTGCTCATTTTTACATGTTAGGGCGTATGTTGCATTCTTGAATCCTCATGTATAGGGTGCATTCTTGCTATGAAATGACTTGTTTTTAGCTTGTCTTGCTATCAAATGTACTCCCAGTTGAATGCGAAAAGATTTGCTTAGTGAAATCACAAAGTGGGTTTATATGTATTATGCATAATATTGTAAATCGCACACTAGGTGTTTATGGAATTGCTTAAATGAATGTTTGATGTGAATTCGTGATGTTTTAGTGAAATTATATAAATAGTTAACTATTTTGATGAATCGAGTATGGATTGTGGACATAAATGTTAATGATATGCCCTTGGAACTAGGAGAATAAAAATTTGGGAAGTAATGAACATTAGGCTAGAATTGGGGAACGTCTTTGTATGCTATTGAGCATGGTGAGATTGCGCTTACTCGAGGTTTGATATTGTGGTCGGGATGGTGTCTCTTATTGGCTTGCAATCCACAAACCTGTACAAGTGGTCGTATATCTCCATCGGGTTAGTAGCCCATAAAACACACAAGGCTTACCGGGGGCTGAGTAGGAGGTTAGTCTTAGAATTGAGACTTGAGAGTTGATGAGGGAAAACTTGATAATTGAAAATACTTGAATGAATTATGAAATCTCTATTAGTTAGCCTATACTTTGTGGAATTACTTGGTGCTTCCTTCTTGGTGAATTATAAATGTAAAATGTGGAAGATCACTTTTTATTGAATTATTTCCCTATTGTGAAGATATACTCGGTGAACAGTTGTGTGACACTACACGGGCACAGGCATACACGGAGCACCACATATTCTTACGTTTGCTTAGATTTCTCATACTAGAATTGTTATACTGACCCCTACTAGATGTAGAAACGGGCAAGGAGACGTCTGCTAGTGGAAGAACCCCTTTTAATGCTATTTTTTGGAAGACCTCATTTTTATATACTTGGATGACCCCCCTCACGTGGAGCTTGTATTTATACATTCATTTTCACACAACCTATGACATGTAGGTACTTGCAATAGATTACGTTTTTAGAAAATGTTTTAATGTTCATAAACTAAAAATGTAGGTGGTGATGTAAACTTCATACTAACTTGGTTTATGTAGACATCTCTCTCTTAGGACAACTTGTTATATCTATGTGGTTCATAAAGAAAATATATATTTAGTAAGTTAACTTGTTCGGAATGGAACCATGATGAAAATGTAGCTTATGAACTTATTTAGTATATTTCAGAACTTGTGAAGCATGAAACTTGGATTTTGAATTATGTATATTGTCTCTTGATAGATGAATGTGATATTGGTTGATTGATGAACGTTGAGCTATGAATTCAATGTTAAATGAAGTGAATATGAATGTTAAAGAAACTAGAAAAATAGGATGAATCAAGAAAATAAGGAAAACATGTCAAAATTTTGAAATCGGGCAAAGTAGGAAGTTGAGGACCAATTGGCACCCTGTGAGTAGCAATTGGCACTAGGAGGTGGAAGACCCCTTTTTCAGTGTGATGATCAGAACTAAGGAAGGGACCTGACCACCTCTTTGATTCTTTTCATGGTTTGGTGTTAGGACCAGGGGTCCAATATTATGATTGGCTAATCTGATTTGACAAAATGTGCTTTGATTGTAATCATTACATTAGTCATAGGCTTAAAGTGACTTAATGTCGACTCCAAAATGGTCCAAGCTTCATTGTCGTGGACATCTACCGGCTGACTTGATTTATGAATTGTATTTGGGATATTTCAGACTTTTGTTTTGATTTGGATCTCACACACTCACACATTACATGCATTGCATATAGTTGACATCATATCATCATTATGTGTGTAGTTGACCTGTGTTGTAAAACAATTATTCCAAAAATGAATATTTGAGAACACTTAGGAAAATTGAGTTCACAAGGCAAGCAAAAGATAACCAACCCTTTATTGGTCCTTCGAACGAACCAAGTGGCTCGTTTGAACAAATAATAGTGTATGGTCATTTTTAATCATTCGATCATTGTTTGATAGCCATGATCAAACAAACATCAGAAGGTCATCATTTGATGTTCATTCAAATGAGCTATTGCTTTGTTCAAACGAACACTGCGAGAAAATAGAATACTTTTCTATTTTGAAGCCTTCTTTGAGATCTGATCTCTAAACTATAAATTGACCCAAATTCTATTTTGAATAGAGAGATCAGAGAGAACAGAGGTAGACATAAAGAGAGTTTAGTTTTTTTAGAGCTTCCATAAAAGAACATTCATACATAAGCTTCATCTATATCTCTCATCTCATCATATATTGATTTGATCATCTCATTTGATCCCAATTAATCAAAGAGCCTTAATCATCAATTCAATTCAATTGAAGAGTTTGTGTAGTTCAACTTTGTGGATTTCCTTGTTGAGCAATCGGAGGAGTCCAAAGTTGCAAGGAGTTTGCAATTGTGTAGAGCGCCGATCAGAGGATTCCAAGATCTTATGGAGCTTGAGGTTGTATGAAGATTTCAGTTATGGTGGAGACTTGTGGCTATAAAGGAGATTGAAGATGGTTGAGTAGATCGGAGCTTGAGGAACTAAGTTTGTGTCATCACCGGGTTGTATTCAATCTCACACATTATGGATTCTTCCATGAGGATGGCCAGCTCTAGAGTTTTCCATCACGGATAGTTTTTTATGTTGGTTTCTCCATCATCACGTTTGGTTTGCAAACTCTCTCAAACTTTCTTCATGCTTTATAATTTCTAAATTTTTCAACATGATTGCTTCCGCTTGATTTAGAATTAGATTTTCACGAATGTTGAAAATTGGACATCAATTTAATAATTGAGAACCTAAATTGAGCAATTGGATTGTTAATTGAATTGAGAAATTAAAAATTGATCACATAATCAAATATGTAATTGAATTATGAAATTTGCATTTGAAATTGATTAGTTGATCAATGAGGCTTGTGGTGAATTGGTTTGTAAGTCGAACACTTTATTAAAACTCCATTGGATGAATTGAACATGTAGTTGAATTGAACATATTGATTGTAAAATGAATGGAATTTCAATTCAAATATTATGTTATTATTTGTTGTAGTTAGTGTTGTGGACGAAAATTTGAAAAATTGGTACAAACCTATTCAATTAATTTCACACCAAAGGACCAACCAACAAAGTGGTATCATAGCTTACTTTCTAAGGCAATAGATTGGATACCTAGTAGTGTGAAGAGTGGAAGGGATGAGAGAGGGCCGATCTATTTCCCGACCACCTTTATTTGACGGCTCTAACTATGCATATTGAAAGGCTAGAATAAGAGCTTTTCTTAGAGTCGTGGATGAGCGAGTTTGGCACGCCATCCAAAACAATTGGACCACACTAGTCACAACCGCTACTACGGAAGTCCCCTCCGTACCCAAGCCTCCTAACACATGGAATGAACTTGAATTAAAAATTAATGGTTATAATATAAAGGACTCAATGCAACATTTAATATGGTAACTCCAGATGAATTCCATTGAATCATGAAATGTGATACCTCAAAAGAGGCATGGGATATCCTTGAGACTACCTATGAGGGTACATTGACGGTTAAGAGGTCCAAGCTATAAATGCTAACCTCTAGGTTTGAATCACTAAGGATAGAAGATTCGAACACCTTTGCCGAATTCTATGTAAAATTGAATGACATAGTAAATTCATCCTTTAACCTAGGAGAAAAGACAAAAAGGACCAAAATAGTGAGAAAGATCTTAAGATCACTCCTTGAGAGATTCCAACCCAAGGTCACCACCATTGAGGAAAGTAAAGACGTAGACTCACTTGTAGTTGATGAGTTAGTAGGTTCATTGCAGACCTTTGAACTAACTTTTAGGTAAGCTAAGAAAACTAAGAGTCTTACTTTAAAATCAACTCTAGATGACAATGAAGGGGAAGTAGAGATTAACCTTGAGTCCACTGAATGAAGATGGCCTAGCCTTATTTGTTAGGAAGTTCAAAAATTTCCTCAAATGAAGAATGTCTAACCCTAAAGGAACACAAAACTCTAATAGAAGACCCTTAGAAAATTCTAACAACTTGAGAGGCAAGGTCTAAAAAGGATCCTCTAGTGATGATAGGAGGAGACCTTCATCTCAATCCACTTCCAAGCCTATAGAATGCTATGATTGCCATAACTTTGGCCACATAGCCACTGATTACCCAAACAAAAAAGGGAAAAATCAAACAATAGAAGGGCAATGAAGATAGCTCTAACCGATGGTAAGGAAAATGAGGAAGAGGAAGAGGAAGAGGAAGATGATGATGATGATGATGATGATGATGAAGGAGAGGAAAGCCAATTTTCACGATTATACCGATGTACACAAATATTCTTCATCCTATGAGGATAATAAATAAGACGATAATGAGAATCCTATGTCTAGTGATGGTGAAATAAAGAAAAAGGCAATATTGAGATGGCCTATGAAAAATTGTTTGATGAATTAATCAATCTCAAGAAGTCTAACATGAAACTAGCCACTAAACTCAAGACAAGTAAGAAAGAGAAATGTGCACTTGTGGTTGATCAATCCTTGTTGAAACAACTCAATAAGAAAAAATTCTCTCTCTTAGAAAATGTAAAATCCTTAGAACGAGAGAAAAATTTATTGGTTGAAGAAGTAGGGAAACTTAGGTCATCCCTAAAATCATGTGTTCTTGAAAATAACGAATTGATTTCAAAAGTTCACTCTCTTAGTGAAGAACTTAAACAAGCAAGGGATGTTAAAATCACTCTTGAAGATAGGTCACACAAATTAGTAAAAATGATTAATATCATCCAAATTAAGAATCATAAAAGTAAATTAGGCTATGATAAATTCTTGAATAAGAACAAGCCTTCAACATCCACTCAAAACCAATCACCTACTCTCAAGTCGGTTGTATTTGTTGCTTCTAAGCTAAAAGGTGTAGAGACACCTTAACCTAAGAGGCAAACACAACCCCAACTTCAACCTTAAGCACAATCTCAACTACAACCTCAAGCTAGACCTTAAGTTCAACCTCAACCTAGATCACTTTATTGTTCCCATTGCAAGGTTGATGGTCACTCTAAGAGAAAACGTGGGTTTCCTAAGAAAAAGAAAAGAATTTTTCCTCTCATAACCTTAGAACATAAAATGAGTATAGCTTTTTTGAAACAACGATTGAATACTCATGTTCAAAGATCTAGGAGAATGGCTCAAAACATTATTGACATGACTAACCTTAAGAAACCTTATGCTATTCCTAGTCCTCAATCCATGGTAGAGAAGACCAAGGCTCAAAATGTCACACCTACTCCCAAAAAGCCTTTAAAACAAATTTGGGTTAGGAAGGACAAGTTGAAGAGTCTTGAAAAGGAACATAGAAGTCATAATTCCCACTTTTCTTCTTCCTCAGGAAAAGAAAACTCATCTCTTAAATGATTAAGAGAGAGTTTAGAAATTTAGGGATCTTATTCTTCAATCTTATCTTAGAGTCTCCCTATGAATTTCCTTGATACTTCTTACTTCGATGTGTTTTGAAAATAATTTATCTTAAGAAGAAGTTGTCATCTTCCCATAGTCTAGGTGAGCTTAAAATTTTTCATCTATTTTAGGTCTATGGTTTATTTTGTTGGATTTTTTCTTTTAATTCATAGTTAGGTTCATTTCATACCTTTGTGAATCAAAAAATAAAAAAGTCCAAAAATATTTTTTCTTTTATCTTTATTGCTAATAATGAACCCATTTGTTTTTAAAAGAAAAATGAATTAAGATGCATTTTGAGTATTTGGTCTTGCATACTTCTTATATGAGATTTCATTGTAGATAAGTTAAACTTAATGGTTTTATGTTTATAATTTAATAAGTCCATGGCTAGAAATATTGACTTAGGTTGAAAAAATTGAAAGACCTAAAAAGAAAATGGCATACACACTAAAATTGAAAAATCAATGAGATGAAGGAAAGGGCTACTTTTCAGATAGTGTGTTTGCTAGTGTAGACACCTCATTTTGTGACCCTTGATTAGGTAGTAGCAATTCGATAATTATGCCAAGAAACCTACTTCAAGTAGGACTCTTTCCAATAGAGTCTTATTCCCATTAAGACTCTTCTTGAAAGAGTCATGTTCTCATTAGGACTCCTCTTGATAGATTCCTAGTTCCATTAGGACTCCTCTTAAAAGAGTCCTATTCCCGCTAGGACTCTCTTGACAGAGTCCTAGTCCTAGTAAGACTTTTCTCGGTAGAGTCATACTCCTGTTAGGACTCTTCTACTGGAGTCCCAATTCCATTGGGACTTCTCTTGACAGAGTCCTAGTGTAACACCCCGACCTAATTAATTAATAATTAGTCTGCTAATTATTAATTAGACACAACATAAAGGATGATTGAGAGAACAAATCGTAAATTTCTGGACGGTCACGATAGACCCATAAATAATTTAATACGTCAAGAGGGGAGGGCTTAATTTAGCTATTTTAGCCCTAATTTTTAACATTGTTAAAACTCGAATTAACTAATCGTGGAAAATACAATAGAATAAAAATTGACACGAGGCCTTTGGTAACGAAGCTAGTCTAAATAGGAAGCCACCGGAAGAAACCGCTTCGTAAAACGAGCGATAGAACAAAAGTTATTAAGGAAATAGCCAAAATAAAAATTTGTGCCAGCCAAACAAGGCCTAATGCCCAAAATGAGAAAAATGTCAAAATGTGAGGCCAAGGGGATTTGAACCCTTGACCAAGTGGAGCAAGTTTTTAAAGACCCAAAAAAAAATACCAATTGGGCAAGCAACCACTTTCTGTCTAAATATACAACAGAATTGTATATAATCTCAAGTTGCCCAAACCCACCTCACAAATTGGCCAATGGCCTTGCATGCAAACCCCTCATTATTGGCTTACATCAGAACCTCTCACTTCAATCTTTCAACTCCACGACTGCACTGGTATATATATGCATATATATATATATATATATATATAAGAGGGCAATATAATTACATGACACCCTTATCCACCAACCAGCTTTCATGCAGCCAAATTCTGGTTTTAGAAAATAAGCAACACGAGCAAATTGTGTGCTCTATATATATATATATATATATCAGATTTGGTGTGAGTCCATGAGAGGGATTTAGAGAGAGAAAGTGAGAACTTGGAGTGCAAGTCCATGTGTGTGTGAGCTTGAGTGTGGCAACTGAGTGAACGTAAGGAACTGGGCACACCTGAAGTACACAAGAAGGTCTGAATCAAGTTATAATAAAGAGAGAGAGAGTCACTGTTAGAGGTAAATTTCGAACCTGCTCTATTTCCCCATTTTAATTTTTGGTACTGTTTTGTTCATTGTAGAGCTGTTAAGATTATATGCATGCATAAAACTTAACTCTAGGAATTATATACGCATACTTTAAGGGTTAGAAGGGTCTGAATGGCCAAAAACCATGAAAACCGAGGATGACCTCCATTAATGGACCTTGAAATACCAGGTCTGAATCGACCATAGCAGTTTAGAGTTTTGAATGTTAAAACCTAAAATAGGCCCCAAAAGGACCTCAAACACCATGAGCCGCAACCTCAGAACCTAAAGTAAGCCTCTCGAATTTCAAATTTTAGCTACGGGTTTAAAACCCAATTCTTTAAAAACCGAGACCAAAATGAAAAATGAAAATAGGGACTTGAACCTTATGATCCGTGGGTCACAAAGAAACAAATTTCAAGGGAAATGGTTGAGAGATGGGGACGCATTGATGAGTTGCAGGTCACGGTTATCACTTTGTAAACAACCACTTAGAGGTTGATTCAATGCTTGAAATCGATGCCAAAATGTTGGTATCAAGTGCAGAAACCGAATGGAATCAAGACCAGTTAAAAACCGTGTCCCAAAAGTCACAAAATTGAAAGAGAAATTCTGCAAATCTTTAGGGCAACAGTGACCAGGGGTTGGGGACGATGAACAGTACCAGGTCGGGTCGGACCGGGTATCGGGTCGGGCCCAAACCCGACTGCAAAGGGGTGAACCGTTTAAAACTGAACTACGTCATTTTGGATATAACTGATTTTAATTTAAAATCTTAGGGCTGACGTCATCATGACGTCAGCATAGTAACTGAACCAGTTAGAATCAGACTGGACTGGACCGGTTCCCTTACATATGAACTGAACCCTTTGGTTCAGTTTGAAACTTTTGAAAAATTGCAACTTGACCCCAACAGTTTCACAGAATTTCACTATGGCCCAGATTTTGGAAATTTCGTGCAATTATACCCCTGGAAAATTTATAAAAATAATAAAATAATTATTTAATTATTTTATTAAAAGGGATTAATTTCTATATTGCCCTTGGACATTGAATGGGTCAAACGGAGTACAAATTTGATAAATAAATAGTGTAATCTTACTATTTTGAGCATTCCGGACTCAACGATGGAGCCCGAATTGGGAAATTAAGTCCCGAAAAATACAGACACGTAAGTGGCAAATGACCGTATTGCCCTTAATGATACCTAGGACCAAATGAAACTGAAAGATAGTCCACTTTGACTATCTCAGGGATTCCGAACCCAACAGTGAGGTCTGTATTAGCAAATAAAGTACCGAAAAATACAACATGAGAAAAATTACCAAATTGCCTCTAATGCCATATGAAGTCCAAATGGAACCCAATTGGGACAGAACTGACACCAATAGGAACCCAGATACTTGTGAGACTGTACACGTGATTAAATGACAAATCGATGTCAGAATTCCACAACTGTAAAAATGACCAAAATACCCCTGAGAATAGGAACTGCAAATTTGGGGTCGAATAAGGACCAATCGATCATGATTAACTGGCATAAGTATAACGATGTAGATAAAAGGGCTAAATAAGACTCCAGAATAGTCAACGAGTAAAACAAAAAATGACCGATTTGTTTCGATGATCAAAATCAGATACCAAATGAAGTCTAAAAGACTTAGAACTTCGCATATAAGCTAATGGGAATATTTTGAGGACTACGATAGGGACCGGGGCAAGAATGACAAAATTACCATTTTGCCCCTAAGGTTAAATAAGTGCTTAATTGATGATGACTGGAGTCCAAATGACTTAAAAGATGATCCTGAAGGTTACTAAGCTCATTAAGGGATATAATAGCCTAGGTTGAAACCTTGAAATAGGGGATTAAAAACACTTAACTAGATAGACTAAGTTCAAAGGAACTTAAAGCAATGCATAACCATGTTTGGGGACTAAAATGGGTACTAATTCATTGTGCAATATTTTGGAATCATGATTATAGGAACCTCTAGAGGGAAGGAAAATGAGACTTAGTTGATAGAACTGCTGAAAGTTATTTTGAGGTAAGTAAAACCTAGACTTTGTTATGTGGTCTTTCCTTAGCCATGTCACATTTCTTTCTTCATGCTGCCACTTTGTACTCCACTATCTGATATGTCTTGATTTCCACAATTGATATTGTTCTATCTTGTGGACTTGATGAGTGATTGCATGTCGATACCCCGATACGATTTATACGAAATTCCTTAATGATTGAATACTGAACCGTACATGTTATAAGATAAGAAAAGTACTACTCCACAGCTTGTGAAATTATCTATGCATGACCTGATCTTTCTGTGGTAATACTTGACTCGTTACACACTTCAGCCCTTAAGGGCAAGATGCTGACAGTCTACACGTGGTTGTGAGCGTCACATCGCACGACCGAGCTACCGTGGGTGTGAGCGTCACTTCGCACGATCGACACATAGTCATGCGAGACATGACGTACGACTTGAGTCCTAGAGGACACGAAAAGTTAATAGCGCTGTGTTGTAAGCACGAAAGGGTATGCCGGGCCCTGACAGATAGCATCTAACAGATAGCTTCACTTGTCTCTTATATGATATGTTCTTGGTTATGTTATATATATCTTTGAGCATCGTTGATATTGTATTCCTTGGATCCTTGATATGCTTGAGAGCTTTTCCTTGGAATACCCCTTGTTGTACTATTTGACATGATGACATGCCTATGCAGACGTTTTCTGATTTTGGCAGCACATTATTTGGCCATCCCTTGTTGTGATTTTGTGTACCCCTTTTGGGATATGCCTATAGGACCTGAGGGTCGTTTCCATCGATTTATACATTGGTGACTGGCTATTGTGACTATTATCATGTCTTCTGTTCTAACATGCATTGATTGGTATTGGTTCATTTCTTACATTCTTCAACCTATCTTGACCCATAACAGAGGAAGGGATTTTACTTACTGGGCTTTGTTAGCTCACCCTTCCCTTATATTTTTTCAGGTCAACAGGAAGTAGGAGAACCCTCAGGCGCTCAAGAGGTCTAGACGCTGCTAGCTACTGGTAGCTATTTTGGCGAGTTTTGTATCAAATTAAATACTGGAAGGTCTTAATGTCTCCCATGCCACCACGGTCCTGGAAGTGTGTTTCTTTTTGGAGGATCTGTACTTAAACACTTATATTTTTGGCATGTACTAAATGGTGACCCGACTAAGCTCTTAAATGTCTTGATGATTATAAAATTATTTTTTTTAAAAAAAAACTTCACTTAGTATTTCAGATCCTTTTGACGGGGAACGGCCCACGGGCCGTAGACCCAGTCACGGACCCCTAATCTGCATAGGGTGGGTTTTGGGTCGTGACACCTAGTCTAAGTAAGACTCTTCTTGATAAAGTCTCACTCCTATTAGGACTCATTCTCACAAAGTCCTAGTCTAACTAGGAATTTTCACGATAGAGTCTCACTCCTATTAGGACTCCTCATGATAGAGTCTTATTCTTATTAGGATTCCTCCGGATAAAGCCCTAGTCCAAGCAGGACTCTTCCCGATAGAGTCTCATTCCTATTAGGACTTATCCTAGCAGAGTCCTAGTCCAAGTAGGACTGTTTCCGATGGAGTCCCACTCCCATTATGACTCCTCCTTATAGAGTCCTAGTCCAAGCAGGACTCCTCCTCATAGAGTCCTACTCCAAGCAGGACTCTTTCTGACACAGTCCCACTTTTGTTAGGACACTTTTGCCCATCAGAGGGCGTTTCAATAATTTCGACACATTTTTGCCTACTAAGGGCATTTTGGTAATTTTGGCACAATCCTACCTTCAGTAGGACTTCATAGTCACTTGAGGGACATTTTTGTAATTTCTATATCATTTTATCCATATGGCGGTATTTTGGTAATTTCTACCCTTTGGTGACAAATCAAAGGTAATTCGATCATTTCATGTATTGTAACAATCTAGAGATTCTCTACCGAATTGGGGGCAATTTGGTAATCTTAAGTGATAGTAGTCTATATAGGCATAATTAGGACTTTCCACTTTCAGAGTTTCTATAGATCGGGTTGCTTGATATTTCCTTAAATGGAGATACATAGAACTTAGACGTTTTCATTTTAGAGTTCATTTTCTAATTAAATTTTATTTCTCTTTTATCTTATTGGCTCTTGCATGTAAACATCAATTTTATTGGTTCGTGCATTGTCATAATTATTCATTTAGTTAGGATAATTATTTAATTTTTTATTTATTTAATTAGATGATTATCACTCAAGACATGATTATAACCCTCTAATCTAGGGTATCATCTTAGACCCTTGGATTGAACCTTCATATTTTCCTATAAATTGAACCCCCTGGCCATTAGTTAAGGGGACACAATTTCTATAGCTCTACATTGTTAGTTTAATTTTAGAGTTCTCTCTACAAGAACTTTCCCTTTCCCAAGGCTGAAGCCCTATCGAAGTGACAACCCCCCTTTATGAAGCAAGCCGAAATGACACTTTCCAAACCGAAGAATAAGTTGGAGATCTAAACCCAACTGAAGCATCCAGATTAGACTTTCCGAGCTGATGTGTTGCCCAACTCCCGTGACTGAATAAGGTACGCTCTCAAACCCTTAACAGTTTTCTTTATATCCAGTTGATCTCGCATCTTTTATCACTCTTGATAAAATAGGGTAAACTAAAGAATTACGTGACTCTGATTTTGTTTTCTAAATGGATACGTAGAAAGCCTACAGGCCCAAGTCGGATCTTCTTTTTGTCTTTTTTGTTTTGTTTTATTTTATTTCTTTATGTCAAATCCTTTATTATATATATTTTCTAGACTTGCATCTTTCTTTTCTGTTTTCTCATGACAAAATAGCATTGCAAGTGAATATTTGATGTTGATCCATTCGGATAGGGAAGGTGGGTGCCTAACACCTTCCTACTTCGTACCTTAACCCCAGAGCCTATTTCTTTGGTTTCCGCTTTATTTTAGCATTTTATCTTTATTTGATCCATATCAAGGGATCCTTTAGTATGTATTTAAGAAACAAAGTAATGTATATTTCATTTCATTTCTTTGGCTTTTAATTTATATGTATCGGTCAAGATGTAATGGGATTGCTTATTTAAATTGCTCAAATAAGCTAACAACTCCTAAATTTTTTTATCTCTCATAAAAGGCATTCCTTCCCACCTTAAGGGAAGAAAACGGTCGGGATCCCTCTAAATCCATAAAAAGGATGACGTACATTTTCCTTTTTTTCTGATGCTGGCGTCCACAGTGGTGACTCCACTAGGGACCAATGAGGGCTAAACTCGGTGAATTATTCACTTCAAATCTATTTTGCTTACTTGTTTTACATTTGTTTATTTTACATTGTAATGATGAATGATGGACGAATGGATTAATGCTTGAATGTATGGATGGATGAATAAAAAAGACTAAAATTTAAATGCCTTGCACACACATCACTTCATGCATTACATTTGCACTACATACCCTCTAAACCTCGGATAGTTAGTAGCGCTCGCCCCATATGCTCACTCATCTTGATGAGTGTCACCGGTGAAAGCCCTCCACTCTTTGATCAAATATTGCTTGACCTGGGACACTATATTCTAGTGACTTTGGGATGGTATGCAAAAAGGTGATACGGTACTATTTGATTATAGTCATTATAATCTAATGGTTGTATGAGGTATATGGCATATCCTGTCAGAAAGGGAGCCTTGAAACCTTTACCAGATCAAAGCGTCATGCATATAACCTACCCTAGATTCATAATACAAGACTTTAAACCCAATTTTGGTAAGACACGTATGGACTTTTTCACGCAATTTTGCGAAATCAGAAAAATCCAAGAAGGTCATAAAAATACTCCTCTGTTGGCCGATTGGCATAGAGGTTAAAAGCATCTATGTGTTAATCGGCACAAAATTGAGTGCCAATCGGCACTCCTTGTGCAGAGAGCTACGTTCTTGTTTTGCAATTTTTTTTCCAATTTTTTGAATTTTTTCAAAAAACTCTGATTTATTCCTAAAAAATAAGTTTTGAAATCTACAATGGGACTGCAAATAAGACCTTCTTGGGTTTTCCATGACACCAAACAAGTTAATAATATAGTTGTTTTTCAAAAATAGGTACCCACAACTGGCTTGGAAATGAGCTAGCCAAGGCCAATAAAATGACTTTCAAAAGGAACTTTTTGGGTTTGTTCTCATCACACAATTATATTCAACTTGATTTCTAATCAAGTGTCACACTTTATGGTTTGATTCTAGTAAATGCCCAGGTTATCTTTCTTAGGATTCAAATCTTTGGGAATCTTTCCCTCAAAACCTAGAAATGACTTTCATTCAAGTCCCCCATTATGCCAAAATTTAGGGGCTAGGTATGACTTCCGAGATTTCACAATCTAGATTCTTTAGTCATCTTAGGAATCAAGTCGGGCTTTAATTTATAGCTCCCCCTCTCAATTCTTCCTATCAGTGCCAACCATTTGAGATAGGTTTTCAATTCCTTTTCAGGAGTCGCCTCTTTTTAGGATCTTTATCATATTAACAAGGTTCATGTTGACCACTTCGGTAGGGTCTAATCAATTCCATTGGGATTGCATCTTCCTAACCTTTAAGATTTCTTTCCTCATTCAAGCAAATTGTTCCATCCTCTTAGGACTTAGGGGCTACTTAGGCATAATGCCCCTCCCATTTTTTAAAAAAAAAAAAAAAAAATTCAAAATTCAAAAAATGCATGCTTCCTTCTTGTACTAAGTAATAGTCTATCTTTTCCATTGGTGATCATCATTGAAATAACTTGAGCTTGTCCTACTCAAAGTTTTGAAATCAAAACTCTTTCGACTATTGGCTTGGATTCAAACTCCTCTACATTCATTTGGTGATAAAAAAATTCATTAAGGTTTCTTACCCCATCGCAGCTCTTATTCCTTTAGTTGAGTCCGAAAACCATGGCATCAAAATCAAGTCAATCACTGCACCTTGTCACTATGGATCAAGATCAATTACTCCAGATTTTGGCCAAAATAAAAAAAAAAGGACATGGTTGATTATAGGGATGAAACATAGAGGCTCTCCCAGACAGTCCAAGAACTATTACAACAAGGGTTACCACCACCTTCACTAGTCCCAACAGGGCCTAACAATGCTTCCAATAACCAACCAACTATACCTCTTCAAGATCATCTCCCATAGAATCAGCAGGCCCAAGATGTAGCCATACATGATTAGTTTAATCGAGCCGAACAAAATAGTCCCCAAAATGAAGTCAAACCTCAAGAGAAACCCAACACAAATAAAGAGGCCTTCCTCAAAAGGCTTGAAAAAATGGAAGCCCTTATATGAAAATCCAATCATGGAGATGACATGATTGATATCCACAAACTCCCCCTATATCCAAAGGTTTATTTGCCCTACACGTTTAAAATTCCAAACTTAGACAAATTCAATGTGACCACATACCCAAAGACCCATCTCAAGCTCTATGTTCAGGTCATGCAACCACTAAGGGCTATAACTGAAATGATGGCTCAAATGTTCCACCAAATCCTCACTAAAGCAGGTCTTTGTTGGCTCTTAAACCTAGAAGAGCCCATATCTAAGGATTGGGAACAACTCTGCAATGCCTTTGTCAAGCAGTACAAGTACAATAATGAGTTAGACATCACACTTAAGGACCTTGAGACCACCAACCAAGGACCTAAGAAGACTCTTTCAACTTTCATCACCCGATGGAAGGCCAAAGTGGCCTAAATGATCAATAGGCTGAGTGAAGCCAAACAAGTGCAAATGGTGAAGAAGAACTTACTTCCCATCTACAGTGAATCATTGTTTGTACTTTGAGACTTTCAAAGCTCTTATAGGGGCTTGGAATCCAAATCAAGGATGTAATCAATGATAAAACATTGAGGAAGCCTACACAAAACATCAAGCTCAATAACTCAGAGAGTGCAGTCAATGCTTTAACTCCACAGTAGCTTTTCTCTTAGTCTGTTAACTCAATTTCCTTATCGCTGCCAAATTCATCTTGAAGGCGCCCAACAAGTTTATTCTCAGAACTCCTTGCATCATTGAGTGAAGTTTTTCAAAAGCTTTGTAAAGAAGGGCATTTCTAACCTTTAGATCCTCGACCCACTCGAAACCCAATACGCAAGAGCTATGATTTGAACAAGCATTGTGCCTACCATTAATGTGTGAGCCACTCCATTGATCATTGCACCATATTGAGGCATGCTATCTAAGATATGATTGACAAACAAGCCATTGGGCCTCATCCTTCAAGGATCAACCAAGATTAGCCCACAATCAAGAATGATGAGCTTTCTAAGCCAAATATCATTCTTTTATTCTTCATGGATAATTTTTATCTGTCTTTCCTCATGTTTCAATAAAGATTCTCTTATGAAACTTTCAACAAAATGTTTGTGATTCATCTTGATTCTTTAAGAAAATGAATGTCATCAAATTCACAATGAGATTGAATCTTTAATCTGAGCATCATCAAACTTCATCAATCATATTGATTTTCTCTTTGTTCACAAATTCATGCACTTATCTCAAGAGAGTTTTTTCTAATTCACTCATTATCCAAAGAAGAAAATGATCATGACCCTAAGTAGACATCGACATCGTGAGTCTAAAAAATGTGACTGTTTCCTAAAAGTAAACAATTAGAAGGATAGAAGGTCATTACTTGGAAAATCAAATCTTTTATATCACTCATATCAAGATATTCACTTGCAAACCTTTTGAGCTTGATTGATCAACCTTTCTTTCTTAAACCCATCTACCAAACCTTGGGAGGTGAAAGCCTACTATGTGTGTACTTTCACAATGTCATCATAGAAGGATCATAGAGTAAAGAGAAGAAACATCTTTGTTTGGTGTGAAAGAAAACATTTTCAAGTAAGAAAATGAGAAACAATCATCAAAGAAGAAACATCCTTGCCTCAAGAAGGAAACTATTTCCAAGCAAGAAAGTGACAAAACAACTATTATGGAAGACTAAAAAAAAAAAAAAATTTCTTTGCCTCATCAAAAGAAGAATTTTCCAAGTAAGGAAGCAAGAAGTTATTCAATCAAACTTTGAATGGTTCAAAGAGCTTTAAGTGAGCAATGAACTACATTAGACTTGATTCTCCAAAAAAAAAAAGATATTTTGGCAACCTAAGAAGTCACTTTTGGATTGGTCATGAAATTCATGTTAAGAATAGACATACACATGAAGGTTATGCTAAGAATCGGTCATGTACAAGAAAGGACATGCACATCAAAGTTATGCACGTCAAAGCTATGCGTATCAAGGAAATTCACACAAGGGACTTGGTACTATGAACACAGGGTATTGGGGCCTTATATACCTTTTATTTGGCAAATCTTACCCTAGCCTATGTTTCGTCCCTAATAATAAGACCACCTTGAGGTTTTGCTTGCTTAAGAGAATTTTCACATTTCAACTCATAACTCTTTTATAGGATCCTACAAATAGATGGATCATGTAACAAATAGTTTCAGACAAGGGGCTTCCTCTTTACCAGTTTGCATTACATTGCTTCTTCATTCTTCACCCATTTTTCGAAAGAACTCATCAAGGGACTCCTTATCTACCTATTTGCACCAAATTGCTTTTTCACTTTCTGAAGTAACTCATCTTTACTTCACAAGGGGCTCCCTTATGCCTTGTTCATTCTAAGAGTAACTTATACTTTTACAAATCATACAATTTTCCCTTATCAATGGGCCCATTCATGCCAATATAAGGACTTTTTTTTTTCCATCTAAGGGTTCTATTTCACTTTTGCCTTGTCTTGCCTCGACAACTTTGCCCCCATCTTGGGTAAATTCTCCATAACTTTGGCTCACCCAAAATTTCTTTTATTCAATGATTTCATCCAACATGCTCAGTTAAATACATAGTCTATTGTGAAAATCAATGATTTTCATTTTCTTAAATGATCAAACTGAATCATGCTCAAAACAAATACTCTGAAGTTTTCAAAGGAATATCCTAAATCATTTGGGAGGACAAAAATATTTTATTCATGAACTAGAAGATAAGTCTTTAGCTGATCAAGTCTCTTAAGCCTTCATATCCTCAATTCATAGCTCGAGCAGATTTGCCCAAATTATCTTCAAAGATAAGAAACCTCACCATTCGAAACCAAGCAATAGTTCTTTTGACCTAAGTAACCAACTTGATTTCTAGTGATTTAGGGACTAGCAGAGTCTAAGCCAAAAAGTCAAAATTTTCTCTAAATGAAAAATCATTTTCAAAAATAGCAAAAAAAATTTTTGCAACATTTTTTTTCATTCAATGAGAATATTTCTTTACTCTTATCTAAGTTAAGTACATTCACATCACTCCTATCTAAGTTGAGTACATTCCTTTCACTTATATCTGAGTTGAGTACATTTTCCTTACTCCTGTCTAAGTTGAGTAAATCTTATATTCCTCTAGCTGAGATAAGAGTTCTTCATCAAGATGATTTTTTCATACCTTTCTACACTCCTATCTTAGTTGAGTTCTACCTCGTTCTGTCTTGGTCAAGGTTTCTTCTTGTCTCTCCCCTATCTAAAGTAAGCATTTTCATCAACTCCTATCATTAGTTAAGTGTATCATTTTGATTGTAACTCCTTTCAAAGTTGAGTACATTTGTTGTTCCCCTATCTTAAAAAAGAGTTAAGCAACATGACCTTATGCTCTAAAACTCGATCAAAATCTTCCCCATGGAGTCACACTAAATTCCATCATTCTAGTATAGTTATCCCAAGTCATTTCTTCAGCAAGTCACAAATCTGATCAAGTCATTCTTCCCTTAGAGTTTTTTATTCTCTATTAAAGAATCAATTCAAAAAAACCTATTAGGATGGAATTCCCTTTTAGTTAAGTTGTCTGAGGATGCATTTCATTAACCTTTTGGATGGAGTTCCCTTTAAGGTAAGTCGTCTTAGGATGCATTTTATCAACCTATGAGGATGAAGTCCCCTTCTAGGTAAACCGTTTGAAAACGTAAAAACCATCTGAGGACGTAATCCATCTAGGAAACAAAATGTTTGAAGACGTAATCCATCTCAGTAAACCATCTGAGGACGTAATCCATCTTAGTAAAAACCATCTGAGGACGTAATCCTTCTAGGAAAAAAATGTCTGAGGATGTAATCCATCTCGGTAAATCATCTAAGGACATAATCCATCTAGGAAAAAATATCTGAAGATGTAATCCATTTCGTTTGAAGATGTAATCCATCTTAGAAAACATCTGAGGATGTAATCCATCTAAGAAAACCATCTAAGGACATAATCCATCTTGGTAAAATCGTATGAGGACGTAATCTATCTCGGCAAAATCGTCTAAAGACATAATTTATCTTGACAATCTATTCATTCGGGTATAATCTTATGAAAGTTCTATTAGAATAACATTCCTCTTAAGAACAATCTTGTTAGGATAACGTTCCTTTAGGGTAAGTTATCCATCATATCACATTTTGTCATCCTATTAGGATAGCATTCTTTTCGGGTAAGCCATCCATCGTATCACATCTTATCGACCTATTAAGATGGAGTTCCTTTTTAGGTAAGCCTTTTGAGGATGCAAATTTATTTTATCGTCTTGTTAGGATTTAGTTCCTTTTGGGTAAGCCATCCGTCGCATCACATTTTGTCATCCTATTAGGATAGCGTTCCTTTCAGGTAAACCATCCATCGCATCACCTTTTATCATCATGTTAGGATAGCGTTCCTTTTGGGTAAGTTGTCTATCGCATTCTCGCTTATCAACATGGAATTCCCTTTTAGGTGAAACGTCCAAAGACATAAGACCATCTCAGAGAATGCAACCTTATGAAAGACTTGTTAAGATAGCATTTCTTACTAAGTAAGGCTCTGGGGAGTCATTTTCAAAGGCGTAACCTCACAGCAATCCTATTGAAACGAGTCTCTTTAAAGAAATCTGATAAGGATAACACCCATTTCCACTAGTCATGAACTATGAACAGTCTCATCCACTCGAGGGTGATATGTAAGAATCTCATATAAGAAAGAATCCAACTGTGTCAAACAAAAATATCACAATCAAGGTTAAAATGACTATCTTTTTTTCCTTGCATTAACATTCACTTGCTTGCAATTTCTGTCAATGAGGAGTTTTCTATAGACACCTCATTTTGTGACCTTTGATTAGGTAGTAGCAATTTGATAATTATGCTAAGAAACCTACTTCAAGTAAGACACTTTCCGATAGAGTCCTATTCCCATTAGTACTTCTCTTGACAGAGCCATGTTCCCATTAGGACCTCCTCATAGAGTCCTAGTTCCATTAGGACTCCTTATAACAGAGTTATATTCCCATTAGGACTTTCTTGCTAGAATCCCAATTCTATTAGGACTCCTCTTGATAGAGTCTTATTCCCATTATGGCTCTCCTGACGGAGTTCCAGTCCTATTAGGACTCTTTTCGATAGAGTCCCACTTCCATTAGGACTCTCTTGCTAGAGTCCAAGTTCTATTGGGACTCCTTCTAATAGAGTCCAAGTCCAAGTAGGACTTTTTCTGATAGAGTCACACTCTCATTGGGACTCCTCCTCACAGAGTCCTATTCCTATTAGAACTCCTCTTGACAGAGTCCTAGTCCAAGTAGAACTCTTCCCGATAGAATCCTACTCCTATTAGGACTCCTTCTAACAAAGTCCTAGTTAAACTAGGACTCTTCCCAATAGAGTCCCACTCTCATTAGGACTCCTCATGACAGAGTCCTATTACTATTAAGACTCCTCCCGACAGAGTCTTAGTCCAAGCAAGACTCTTTCCGATAGAGTCTCACACCCAGTAAGACTCCTTTTGACAAAGTCGTATTCCCATTAGGACTCCTCTTGACAGAGTCCTATTCTTTTTAGGACTCCTCTTGACAGAGTCATAGTTTAAGTAGGACTCTTCTCGATAGAGTCTCACTCTCATTAGGACTCCTCCTGATATAATCTTATTTCTATTAGGACTCCTCCTAACAGAGTCCTAGTCTAAGCATGACTCTTCCCAATAGAGTATCACTCCTATTAGGACTATTCTGCCCACCGGAGGGCGTTTCGATAATTTTGGCACATTTTTGCCCACCTAGGGTATTTTGTTAATTTTGGCACAATCTTATCCGTTAATAGGACTTCCTAGTCACTTGAGGGGCATTTTCATAATTTCTATATCATTTTACCCACATGGGGGTGTTTTGGTAATTTTAACCCATTGGTGACAATCAAGGGTAATTCAGCCATTTCACATGTCTTATGGCAATCTAGAGATTCTCTACCAAATTAGGGGTAATGTGGGAATATTAAGTGATAGTAGTCTATTCAGGCACAATTAGGACTATCCACTTTTAGAGTTTCTATAGATCTGGTTGCTTGATATTTTCTTAAATAGAGATACATTGAACCTAGATGTTTTCATTTTAAAGTTTATTTTCTAATAAAATTCTATTTCTCTTTTATCTCATTGGCTCTTACATGTAAACATCAATTTTATTGGTTCATGCATTGCCATAATTATTTATTAATTCATTTAGTTAGGATAATCATTGCTTAGGATAATTATTTAATTTTATATTTATTTAATTAGATTATTGTCACTCAAGACATGATCCTAGCCCTCTACTCTAGGGTTTTATCTTGGACCCTTGGATTGTACCTCCATATTTTCCTATAAATAGAGCCCCCAGGCTATCAATTAACGGGACACAATTTCCATAGCTCTGCGCTGTTAGTTTAATTTTGGAGTTCTCTCTACAAGAACTCTCATTCTCACGAGGCCGAAGCGTTGTTGTAGTGATAGCCTCTCTTCATAAAACAAGCCGAAGTGACGCTTTCCAAATCGAAGAACAAGTCAGAGATTTGCCCGACTTTAAGCATCTGGATTAGACTTTCCTAGCTAAAGTGCAGCCTGACTCCCATGATTGAATAAGCTCTCAAACCTTTAACAGTTTTCTTTGGATTCGGTTGATCTCACATCGTTTATCAATCTTGATAAGGGTAAACTGGAGAACTACGTAACTTTGATTTCATTTTCTAAATGGACATGTAAGGAGCCTTCGGGCCTAAGTCGGATCTTCTTTTTGTCTTTTCTATTTTATTTTATTTCTTCACGTCAGATCCTTTATTATTTATCTTTTCCAAAATCACATCTTTCTTTTCTATTTTCTCTTGACAAAATAGCCTTGCAAGTGAATATTTGAGGCCGATCCATTCGGATCAGGCAGGGTGGGTGCCTAACACCTTCCCACTCCGTACTTTAGCCTTCGAGTTTGTTTCTTTGGTTTCCACTCTATTTTAGTGCTTTATCTTTATTTGATCTATGTCAAGGAATCCTTTAGTATGTATTTAAATAACAAAACAATGTATATTTTATTTCATTTCTTTGGCTTTTCTTTTATATGTATCGTTCAAGATGTAATGGGTTTGCTTGTTTAAATTGCCCAAAATAAGCTGGCGACTCCTCAATTTCTCTATCTCCCATAAGAGGCGTTCCTTCCTACCTTAAGGGAAAGAGACAGCTAAGATCCCTCTAAATCCATAAAAAGGATTATATTTCTCTTTTTTTCCAATGTTGGCACCCACAGCTAGCATTAGAAATCCTTTGAAAATAGCATCCTACTTATTTGTGTGAAAGTCACCTTGCAAAAAGTAAGAAAAGTGCAAATTCAAGTTTACAAATTTTGGCTTTTGTTGAAGGGGAGTTTTGGTTGAAAAGGGTCAAAATTTCCTAAGATTGATTAACTGTGATTGTTTGCTCTTATTGATGTGTAAATCATTCAACACCATAGAGTCAACATTGACATAAGAACATTTCATAGTTGAAGTTGTTGCATGTGTCTAAACACCATATTTGAGTGAGTAGAGAGTTAGCTCGCATGAGTTTAATTGTTCTAGGATTACTTGAATGTTCTGATTCAATTTAGAACACCTTTTGTCACATCCCGAACCCCACCCTACGCGGATGTCGAGGACGTGACTGCCAGTCGGTCGCGACGCGACCAACCAAAGGCAAATTCTGAACTTTTCGACGAATTGCACTCCAACTGTAGGGTCAAATGCAGCGGAATTTAAAACTTTTTCTTTGTGTCACGGGAATGCAACTCACTTATCCATCATAAGAATATGTATCACAAAGCAAGACTAAATCCAGTTAGTCAACAATTCTAATCTCAGAGCATATCTAAAATCAAGCATATAACAACATAGCAGATCTAATATCTCTAGAGTACCATTTAGTTCCATGAGCCATGTTCCAATATCTAGTGCATGTCAATCAAGTCAGTCGTATCATATCACTTACCTGGATATACGGATTCGATTCACAAGAATGTAAGTCTCTACAAATCAGTGCCATCTGATCCTTATTTGCAATGCCACTTGGCCTATTCACGTCATGTCATAGTACCTTCTAATCCAATAGGAGGTAATTCCTGAAAAATGTCAGAATAATGGGGTGAGCTTAAATAAGCCCAGTGAGTAACACAGATTCCCTATCATGGGTTTCAAAACCAGTCCTTGCTTCCAAGGCACGTGGATAATTTAATCATTTCAAAATAACAATTTTCTAAATCCAGTTCATAAGCAGTCTAGTACAATGGAACAAGATTGCATAAACAGTACAAACGAATCAGGAACATAACATAACCAATCGGACCAAACAATAACCATTGCCAATATATCGATCAAGACACAGACACTTCATTAACGGAACGAATCACAGCTGAGACTGAGTGGGAACAATATGTCAATCAAGACAGAGGCATATCCTCGACGGCTAAAACATAGCGGATCTGAACAAGACATCAATCAAGACGAAGGCATACCTTCAATAGCTAGAACATAACGGAACTGAACAAAAACAATAGACTAATCAAGACACAAGCGCATCATGAACGGAACGAAACATAACGGAGCTGAGTAGAAATGATATAACAATCAAGTCGGAGACATATCACTAGCAGAACGAATCATGACAGAACTGAACAACGTTTTAATCAAGACATGGGCATGTCATCACGGGTAGAACATAACGGAACTGAACAATACATCAATCCAAACAGACCTATTATCGACCGACGGTACACAATGGAATCGAACGTATCAATCAAGGGCATAAACATAGCATTAACGGATAGCACATAACCGAACTGAACGGAATTCCTAATTCAAAGGACACAATCACATCGTGTGAAATGTAGTGCAAAGGGCCTACATTAAGTACGTACATTTAAACAATATAGTATTTAGACAGTATACTATACAAGTAGTACGGTACGACAAAATATCGTTCTTTGCCTATATCACATGGTTAGTTTAATCATTTCGGGAATAATGGTTCAATACATCCATTTATCTCAACAGTTCAAAACAGGCAAAACAGTACGGGATGCCAGCACAGCGATCAAGAATATAGTCAATTATTTAAGAAGACTAAAACCATGTCATAAGTGATATAGTACGAAAAGCATGCATATAAATATTTGCATTTAAACGGTATGACATTCAAAACAATACAGTGATTCAAGGAACAGTATCTAGACAGTGTCAGAAGTTACTCACAAACTTTTAGGTTTATCTCCTTGCGCAAATAATCTGACAACCTCTAAACATTGTTTCAGGCACATCCTTGTACATCCTGAATAATCATCATTAATCATAGATAGATCAGAATTCATCCATTCAGGTCTTATTCGTCATCTTAGGTGTCTATCGGATTACCTAAGATAGCCTAGTAGCCTATCCCCCTTTCATTAGTCTCACCCAAGGCTATTTCATTCTTTAATTAGGCTTAGTGGTTATCAGGATTCTAATCTAAGTCTTTTAGACTTCATTCATTATCAGTTAGGTACCTATTCATTCTTAGGGGCAAAATGGTAATTTTGTCATTCTTATCTCGGACCCATCATGGTCCTCAGAATATCTCGTATATCTTATGCGTGAAGTTCCAAGTCTTTTAGACTTAAGTCGCTATCAGTTAGGTACTTATTTAGTCTTAGGGGCAAAATGGTAATTTTGTCATTTTTGCCCCGGACCCTATCATGGTCCTCAGAACGTCCCATATATCTCATGTATAAATTTGTAAGTCCCTTGGACTTCATTTGGTATCTACTTTAGATCGTCGGGACACATTGGTCATTTCTCGTTTTACGCGTTGACTGTCTCGGAGTCTTATTTAGCACTTCAGTGTTCATAATTATCCCTATGATAATTTATCAGATCAGTTTGACCTTTATTCGACCTCTACTTTGCACTTACAATGCTCAGGGGCATTTTGGTCATTTTACGTTTTGTGTAATTCTAACCCCGATTCGTCATCTAATCAAGTATACAGTCTCACCAGTGTCTGGGTTCCTACCGGTATCAGTTTCAGTCCCAATCAGACTTTGTTTAGGTCTTGTACGGTATCAGGGGTAATTTGGTAATTTCGCGTGTCGTATTTTTCGGCACGTCAGTTCATAAAATGGACCTCGCCATTGGGTCCAGAGCGTCCAACATAGTGAAATTGGACTGTCTGTTATGTTTAATCGGCCCTGGGTATCATTAAGGGCAACTTGGTCATTTACACCTACGCGTCTGTATTTTTCGGGACCTCGGTTCATTAAACGGACCTCATCGTTGAGTTCAGAATGCCCGAGATAGTCAAAATAGGCTATCTGATATTTTTATTTGGGTCTGGGTACCATCAAGGGCAGTTCGGTCATTTATCACTTACGGGTCTGTATTTTTCGGGACTGTATTTCCAAAATCGGACTGTACCATTGAGTCCAGAATGCTTGAAATAGTGAAAATACACTATTTATTTAATTTATTTGGACTCCGTTTGACATGTTTAATGTCCAGGGTAAAATTGTAATTTTACCTATTTAATAAAATAATTAAAATAATTATTTTATTATTTAATTAATTACCAGGGGCTTAAATGAAGAAATTTTCCAAAATGTGGGCCACTGTGTAATATTTAAAACTGTCAGGGGTTGAATCGTAATTTCAAGAAACTTCAGGGGTCAAAATGTAATTACATAATTTAGGGGTTCAAACCCCTTGGTTTTAGGGTTCAAAAATTGAACCAGTCCAAAACCTCCAAAAACCAACCGGTCCACTGACCCCCAGTAAACCGGATTTCAATATCCTGGTTAACCCCAATTTGGCCCTTAATCCTCGGATAGCTTATCCCAAATTTCCCAATTTTTATTTCTAAGGCCCGTAACCAAACAGGATGAAATCAGATTTTAATTTAAAACAATTAGCCTCAAAACGGCGCCGTCCAACTAAAGCCCGTTTGCGCGATGGGTCGAGTCTCGACCCGAGTCCGATCCAGGACCCACCCGAGACCAAATGGTCTCTGTCTTCTCCGGTGACCTGCAGGGGTCTTCTCCGGCGCCGGTGGACAATTCCGATGACTTCGATGGTTCGGTCCAACGGGGTTCGAAGGAAATTTTTATAAGGATTCCAAATATGTTTTCATTTTTTTGATTGGACCGTATCCTGGCCGTCAAACGGTGAGCTACAGGTTGTAGCTCCGGCCATGGCCGATTCTCCGGCGGTGTTTCAGTTCCATTTGTGTGCCTTCCTGGGTCGTTTTAATCCTTATTTTCAATCACTGTGACTTTCTGGAGCCCTCAAGAACAACTTGGTGTACTAAAATCCTACAAAACCAATCGATTGGAGGATTATCGTTTTGGGTCAGCCGCACCTGCAACTGCCCATATCTAGCTCATTTTGGGACCATTTTGGTCCATTCAAGTTGCGTTGGGTTCCATTTTTCATGCTCTTTACGCCTATATGCATTAAACCGAGCTTAGAGTACAGTTTCAAAAACCCAGAACATGCACTCTCGGTTTCTCATGGTTTCAAACCCAAAACAGTTCAGTTTTAACCCAAATTTTCTCCCATTTTCTTCCCCCTAATACTTCAGTTACATGCATGTTGTCTATACGGCTCAAACTATCAAAACAGTAACAAAACCCAAACAGAAAGATTTTCAGTTTAGGGATTTTACCTTGGTTCAGGCCTCTGCTCCTATATAGCTCAGTTCTGACCCCCTTGGTTGCCACAGTTTAGTCATGCCCCCTGAATCCTCTCTTCCTTTGGTGCATCTCCATGAATGTCACCATGTACATACACCCATTTGCATGTACAATCCCACTCATGCAAGAACCCTTTCCTCTCAATGGCAGATCCGTCCACACACCAACACTCATAGGCGGTTTTTGGTTTCTCCCAATCTGAGACACAGGTACAACATATACAAATGTGTATATGTATATTTTATAATTCACTTGGTTGCATGCTACTCTATTGGTGGGGGTGAGTGGTCCAATCAGGTTATATATATATATATATATATACATATAACATATATTATATATCTTATATGTGGCTGCATGAAACCCCATTGGTCCATTTGGGTGGCAGCTTAGGCAATTTTTGAGCATATATATACAATTTAGTTGTATGGCTAAGCACAAAGTGATGGCAGCCCACCTGGTAAGTTTTTTGGGAAAATCTCCTTCCACCAGAGGTCAAGGGTTCAATTCCCCTTGACCACCAATTTGGCCATTTTTCACCATTTTGGGCTAAGGCCCTGTTTGGCTGCGCATTAATTCGATTTCAATGTTTCCTTCATAACTTTCATTCCGTAACTCCTTTTTCGATGCAGTTTCTTCCGGTCAGTTCCTATTTCAGTTATCTTCAGTGTCAGAGGTTCCGTGTCATTTATTAGTCATTCGGGATTTCTGGGGTTAACTAATTCGAGTTCCGTTAGTATTAAAACGGCGTTATTTCACCTAATTAAATGATAATTAGGTTCGGGTATTGTACCCTATTCTCGGACATGTTTTAATTATTTTATCGGTCTATCATGACCGTCGAAAGATTAGGGTTAATTCCCTTGATTATTCTCTAAGCCGGTACTAATTAATAATTGATTATTAATTGCACAAGATCGGGGTGTTATACCTTTCATTCTCTCTATGTCACTTAAAATATTCTACAAATTTCTCTTTTAACTCAAAAACATTGGAATTGCTTTTAGCTTCATAAATAATTGATTTCTTCTTAGAATTATCTTGCTAAAAGCTGAAGTTTTTTTGAAAAAAAAAATCCCTTATTTTTTACTAGTTGAATTTAGTAAAGGAATTTTTTAACAGAACATGACACTATTTTTTTCTGAAAGAAGAACACATTTTGTTGTTCGTTCGAACAAAGGTGACTTGTTCATTCGAATGAGTGACTAACCAATTCAAACACGTGAGTAACCACCTATTTATACCATTCTCTTGCAGGTTTCTCTAGTCTTCTCTCAAATTCCTCATATTTCTTCACTTGATATTGATCCCAAAGTTCATCATTTGTAATTTTTGTGCTTCGGTTAGTATGATTTATGCGTCGAGGACTCCACTTTCACCACTTGTTTTCAGATTCCCATCGTTTGTTGTGTTGGTAAGTCCTTGGGTCCCTTTTTCGCTTTTTTGTAATTTATTTGATTTATCATCTAGACAGTAAGATTAGTGTGGACTACTAGATCACTATACTTGACATAGTACTGTATTAGGATCATCCTATAATTTTCTTGTCATACTACGTGATCATATCATCCAAGACAATGCCCATGGCTCAGGAGCATTTCTCTTATAACATTCATCTTGATAGGGCACCTTCGATTTTGGAATGCTTTCCAACCTAAGATGCCAAGATACGAGCACGCACAATCATGTCCTGTCCTGTTCTTACTGAAAGGGCACTACGCTTGATGATATACGTGAGACACTCGTATATAGATGTTTGAGTCACGTGGATGGCTGCCTCTCTTATCTATCATGGGTCTAGTTAATGAGACCGTGGTTCGAGAGTTCTACTCGAACCTTTGTGTTCGTAATGACCAGGCCCGGTCATTGTTTGTGGTGTTGAGTTTTTACTCACCGCATACCTCATTGCTCAAACTCTCGGCAATCCCCGATTCAAGTAGCCTGGTTTTCCCTTCCCTAAGTGTAATATCCCTCATTCTTTTAATTTGATTGCATCCACCCTTTGTGCCGACAGCTCGACGGACTTCTATACTGAAGGTCGTCACTCTTGAGTTGGTTCATCTCCATAAGGGTTATAGGATCCTCAACCTTATAGTGTGTAGCATTTTTCACCCGGTCAACTATAAGAATACGGTGACACTCTTACATGCTACATTATTGTATGCTATCGATACTATTACACCAATTAATGCTCCATCCTACATCTATGAGTCATCAACTCGTCGACCACTAGTACCCGTTGTACAACCACTTTACCATTCGGCAGCCTTATCACTAGGATATGCACTGATACTCTCATTCTCCTGCCTGTTCCTTTCACTTGCATGACACTTTCAAGGTCCTAGGCACATGTTATCACTCCTCCTGATGAGACTGATGATGATGAGGAGTAGTAGTAGCAGCAGCAACCAACATCGGTTCTGGCACAGAAGCAACGACCACCTCAGTAGTTGCAGTAGCAACTGGGTGAGCAGATCAAAGTAGAGGATTATCTTATTGACCGCACTTACCGCAGTTCTGGTTTCCACCAGGCTCCGGATTTCATGAGTCAACAAGAGCATCCTTAGCTATAGCCGATCACTAGAGCTGACTTGGAGGAGAGGCTAGAGCAACATCATGCTAGGATTAGTGCTGATCTTGAGGAGAGGCTAGAGCAGCATACCTGGATCTGATCTAACTTCTTCCTACCAATGCAGGTGGAGATGGCTTTTCACCAATGAGACAACTAGAGCTTATCAGATGCACTTTCCCGTGATTTTCCACCTCCACCACCACCAATAGTAGATGAGTGATTTTGACACTTTCCCTACATAAGTGATAAGTGACCTTCGTAGTGAGGTTTACCTATATTTTTACACTCATTAGCTACATGTTATCTTTTAACAACTATTTCATTTTATGCTAACACTGTTATTAATTTTCTAGATTGATGATGGATACATTGTTTTGTTTTGTTATCATAGATATATCTCTTACAATGTGTCTATTATCATTGTTGTCATTTGTTATCTCATTATGCATGTTATATTTATGTTTATTCTACTTCCTTGATGATCTTTTCTTGTTTGATTCCTCTCTTTCTAATCATGACAAACAGGGGGAGATGTATATTTGAGCACTTAGTGATGGGGAGTTACTTTGTGCACATATTGAGGGGGAGTAGTATATATATATATTTTACATATGATTAATATAGCATGTTTCCACTTATCTTGCTCACAAGACTAGATTGCTTGGTTAGTTTGTTCACTGCACCTATTCTTAGTTGATACCTACCTATTCTCGTGATTTCATTAGATATATTTGTTGTATTTTCCTTGATAAGATTTCACGTGGTATAGTTGGATGTGGTGTGCAGAAAACAGGTGTAACTACTTTTGAGCAATGCTAAGTGTTTAGTATAGTATAGAATACGAGGTCGGAATGTATAATTTCCTTCTTTTTGGCTCTGTGGGGCTTATTGATTTTGATGTATCGTATTCTTGTACTATTGGTGCAGTTTTGTCACAGATTGCCAAAAGGAGAGTTTGTTAAGTCTAGGGGTCCGATATTATGATTGGCTAATTTGGTTTGACAAAACATGCTTTGATTGTAATCATTACATTAGTCCTAGGTTTAGAGTAACTCAATCCTCGTTCTATTGCAAGATGGTCCAAGCTTTATTATCATGCACATCTATCGGCTGACTTGATTCATAAAAGGTATTTTGGGTATTTCAAACTTTTGTTTTGATTTGGATCTCACACACTCATACATTGCATACAGTTGACATCATATCATCATTATGTGTGTAGTTAACAATGCATATTTAAGAACACTTAGGGAAATTAAGTTCATAATGTAAGAAGAAAATGACCAACCCTCTATCAATCATAGTTAATGTTCAATAATCAATATCATAGTTCAATCATAGTCATAGTTCAATAACATAATTCGATAACAATAGTCTTAGTTCAGTAGTCAATATCATAATTCAATCTTAATCATAGTTCAAAATCAGGGTTCGATAACAATAGTCATAGTTCAATAGTCAATATCATGGTTTAATCCTAGTTATAGTTCAATAATCAATATCATAGTTCAATATCATAATTCGGTAAACAATATCTTAGTTCGATAACTGATATCATAGTTCAAAAACAAGGTTCGATAAACAAAATCATTGTTCAGCAGCCAATATCATAGTTCAACCTTAGTCATAATTCGACAAACAAAATCATAGTTCAATAGTCAATATCATGGTTCGATCACATTCATAGTTCGATAAACAAAATCATAGTTCGATAGTCAATATCATAATTTAATCATAGTCATAGTTTGATAAATCAAAATCATGGTTCAATAATTCTTAGTTCAATGGTTCAAAGTTCAATCATGGTTCATATTCGATATTCACAAGGGTTCAAGCCCATAAATTCCTCTTCTATGGTCAGCAAATTAGAACATCACTAACTGAAATTGATATTCAATGAAACTAGTTTAATAACACCATTCTGTACGGCTCGCCACCAATATTACCCCATAGTTAAGGTTCGATAAAGTCACGATCTATTTGATAATGACCATACATAGAAGATTCTATGGTCAGCAAATTAGAAACTCGCTAACTGAGATCAATATTCGATGAAACTAGTTCGATAATGCCTTTCTATACGGCTCGCCACCAATATACCCCGTGGTTAGGGTTCGATAAAGTCACAATTTATTCGATAATGACCATGCATAGAAGATTGGTCCATTCAAAACATCAAAATCATATCCAAAATCAATAATCATCAATCACAAACTCAATTATCCAAATAAGAGTTTTATATCTAGTATTTAGTCAAAAAAATTTAAAGGTCAGTAAGAAGTCGTATAGTATTTTGAGTATCTCATGAAATATTTTCTTGAATCAAAAAGAAGAAAATATAGATATCGATGAATCATTCAAAACACGTATTAGGTACAATGTATCTATTATCAAAGGTCATAAAGGAGATGACCAGTATATATCGATAAGTCATTCGAAATGATATTAAGTAAAAGACGTTTATTATCAAGGTCTTAATAGAATTCAATATTTATATCTATAATAAAATCCACCTTAAACATGGCATGAAATACTCACCTGAAGTCCAAAATCTTATACCCAAAATCCTTCCTTTAGTCGAAGGTCCCTATAACACAATTCAAGGTCTTGTTACAAACTTGTTTAAAGTATTACATAATTTAATCATTAACTTAGAACTCTTTCTATTCCAATTATACTCTTCTAGTAGCTTCATTAAGTCTTAAGGGCATATTGATCATTTTTTAGTTTGTTATCGAGTCTTATTTTCCTCAAAAGGATGCCACCGGAGTGTCAAAGCTAATTGGTTTAGGATTTTTTGGATTTTAATTTGCATACCAATAGCTTATATTAAGCCTAGGGACAATTTCATAATTTTACACTTTTACATATCATATTTTTCAGTGCTTCGTTTGTTAAAATGGACTCCACCGTTGGGTCTGGAATGTCTAAAAATGTCAATGTAGGTATTCTCAAGGTCATCATAGTTCAATTAGTTACTTAATTAATCACTTAGGACATAATTAGAATTATTTCATTTGTCTGTTCATATTTTCTAGGGTCTGATTTCATAAAACGGACTCCGCCATTGAGTTTGGAGTGCCCAAAAACATTGGATTAAACTCTTCTATCATTTTAATTGGCCTTTGTTTGGCCTATTTTTGGCTCAACGGCATTTTGGTAATTTCCTTAAATTTAAAAAGGATTTAAAAATAATTAATAATTATTTTCTGGGCCATTTTTGTAATTAACAAAAAGTCATGGGGGTCAAAATAGAATTTTAGGAAAGTTTAAAACCCTAAACTGCCCGGTCCAGTTACTTCTCAAGTGAATCGGTTCAACAAGGTTAAAAACCAACCGGCTTAACCGGTTCGGCGCGTCATCATAACGTCAGTCCCCATTAATAAAACTACGCCATTTTGAATTAATCCAACCCATCTGATTATTCGGTCAGGACTCGACCCGAGACTTGACCCAAGATCCCACCCTAAACAGTATCATCTTCCCTATTTTTTTGACGAGGGTTCAGATCACCCCTTCCGGCGCCGGTGACCGGAATCTTCCAAATTTAAAATTTTTAAACTTATTTTTTCTATGGTTTTAAGGCTATTTTTTTTTAACTTAAACCAATCCCCATCAATATTAGGACCCTTAAGGATAAATTTAGCCCTTCAGATTGCAATGATCGGTCAATTTTCTCCGATTCATGCTTTTCCGGCCACCAATGAAAGTTCACTGTTGCTCCCTCATTTCTCCACCAAAATGGTTCATTTTTAGACCATTGTGCTCCAAATTTCAAGGGCTACAATTCTATGGCTTCAAAACGAAGCTTTTCATTCATTTTCTTTGGTGGCCTAATTATTCCCTAAACCTGCAACCTCCTATAAAATGCTCATCCTTGAACCAAATCGCTTGGTTTTTGTTACGTTGTAATCCCTTTTTCATCTAGTTTTGATCCATGTTCCCAAAATGAAGTTTAGTTTAGTTTTTTTCCCAGACCCAGTTTGAAGGTCTGTTAATGGCCATCATAGCCACTATACGATGTTCTAGGGCTTCTAGGTCTCGGTTGCTTCGGTATTTCTTGCCTAAACTCTAGGTTTAGGTCATTGCATGTATGCAATTCAAGGATCACGCCCAAAAATAGTGAGTTTCCATTTGAATCTTAAAGAGAGAAAATTATAGTTGGGTTTACCTTTAATGCATGGCAGTGTCTTTCTATTCACCCTCGATTCTGAACTCCTCTAAGCTCCTAGTTGATCGTCTAATTTTGGCTCATGGTGCATGCAAATTTTTTTCTCTCCTTCTCTTTTTTCTTCTTCTTTTGGGTTTACCTTTAATGAATGGCAGTGTCTTTCTCTTCACCCTCGATTCTGAACTCCTCTAAGCTCCTAGTTGATCGTCTAATTTTGGCTCATGGTGCATGAAAATCCTTTTTTTATTCTCTCCTTCTCTTTTTTCTTCTTCTTCTTGTTCTTCTTGTTTTTGTTCTTCTTCTTCTTCTTCTTCTTCTTCTTCTTCTTCTTCTTCTCTCTCTCTCTCTCTCTCTCTCTCTCTCTCTCTCTTTCTTTAGCCCAACATACAATACTTACACATGTGAGGGGAAGGGGGTCTGAATTCCTTCAATACACAGTTCTAAATACATTCAAGGTCTATTATACACATCATGAGGATTAGCTGCATGAAATCTCATTGGTTGGGTGTTTGGTCCACTAAGGTGATGACACGTCACTTTTTTGAATTTTTTCCTTTTCAATTACACTTTATTTATATATCTTTTGTTTATCATAGCACACAAGTGTTGATAGCCTAGTGGGTTTAGACTTTGGGTAAGTCCCTTTATGGTTCAAAGTCTTAAGTTCAAATCCTTGGGCCAACCTTTTTGGTCTATATTATACTTTTCTTCTTTTTGTTATGTTGGTGGAGAATTTTATACTCTTATTTAGTACTTTATTTATTCAATACACTTAACTTGTATATTTCTTAATTACTTAATGTATTTTACGTTCATGAAGATTTCTCTTTTCTGTATTAACATGATTAGTTATGATACTTGTTTAAACATCTAGGCTTAACATTCATGTATTTCTTTATTAATTTTGTTGTTGTTTTTCATATCAATTTCTTCTATCTTAATTCACTCAAGAACTATCATTATGACATTAGTGTTATGATCTAATTATACACTAATGTTCTCTTAAAGCTTACTAAGCATCCTTAATTATATAGTAATTATATCAGGATGTTACAAAGAGCCTCAATCATTAATTCAATTCAATTGAAGAGTTTGTGTAGTTTAACTTTGTGGATTTCATTGTTGAACAATCGGAGGAGTCCGAGGTTGCATATAGTTTGCAATTGTGTAGAGCACCAATTAGAGGATTCCGAGATCGCATGGAGCTTGCGGTTGTATGAATTTTACGCCCCGAATTTTCATAAACCTAGGGAGTGAGTGAAATGAAAAAAGAAAAATAAATGAAAGGCTATTAAGATGGATTTAATTGATTTCATGTTCATTTCCCCATATTTTTCAAAATTTCAAATGAGAACTTGTTATTAGACTTAACCAAGATGGTCTTCTAATGCCAATCCAATATCTCTCCCAATCAATATTCAAAATTTTTCTAAGTCATGTTTAAAAATGGCCCCCAAAATAACACCAAAATGCCTCTAAAAATGTCTTGGAATAATGGCTCAAATAGGCCCCAAATGCGCTAAGGCATGGGCCAAGAATAAGTCAAAAAATGCTACCAAAGTTTGTCTAAGGAAGTGGCCAAACATGGCCTATGAGAGTGGCCAAACATGGCCCAATAGGGTGGCCAAACATGGCCCAAGGATTGGCTAAAAAGGGCCCAATAGGGTGGCCAAACATAGCCCAAAAGAGTGGCCAAACTGTGGCTCAAATGGGTGGCCAAAGGTTGGTGTCAAGGGGCTGTCACAGTTAGCGTACAGGTGGCTGGGCAGCAGCACGCGCAGGGCGCGCAGGGGCAAGAACCCGGCATGGCCTAGGTGCGCGCGTAGCAGGTAGCAGTTGCGCGGCGTGGGGCCATCAGGGCGCGGCGTGGGGCGCGCAGGGCACGGCACGCGGTTGGGCGGCTGGGCAGCGGCTGGTCTGATCAGGCTATTTTCTTGCAGGTTTACTGTAGCAACTGCGGCTGAATTGTCTATTTTTAGCACTGATTTCTCTATTTTCGAATTTTTTTCCAAAGTTTTGCAAGCCACTTTTTCTCATTTTTAGCCTATTTCCTCAAGGTTTTTAACCCTCCTTCCCTTTTTGGCACTTTTCCCACCTATTTATAGGGTGTTTTACACACCTAGCAACCCTTTTAATTTCACAAAATTTTAACATGGTTTCCTTTGTTTTCTAAGCCTTTCCACCTAATATTTCAGAACACAATCCATCATTTCTCAACCTAGCAACCAAAATACATCCTTTAACTCAACTAAATGTTTATACTTCATTTAAATATACAATCCTCTATACATACACATATACTTGAAATTTAAAACATCACCAACTCATGCTTATTAAAATTTTAGGGTATTGTCCATTGTTTTCATACTATACAAGGTTTTACAAGTAAAAAATACACATGTCTTAGGGCTTATGTCTTCATACATACAAAAATATGCTCCAAGGGCCAAATATCCTCCATGGTCCATGTCCCCTCCATTCTTCAAAACTTCTTTAAGTCTCAAGTACTGGGAGCCTCATCTATAATATATTGCCCATAAAGGGTCAGCCCAACTGCTGGTATGACATAGTGCTAATGCAAGGAACAAAGTTAAGGCGTGGCATGTGCAAGTGTACATTTATAAGCTACATGCCTTCCAATTTATCAATGCAATGCAATGGCAATATACGTGACACACCCATGCAACTCTATGCCACCATGTCTTATTTTACGGGTCGCTCCCGTTGGATCAGCAAGTACCAATACCTGTTTTATGGATCGCTCCCGTTGGATTAGCAGGCACCAATGCAATGGCCAATTTTGAATTTTTCACCACAAGATCTACACCCTCATAATGCATAGCACCGAAGTGCTTAACCCACGCTATGTTTTCAAAGATTCGCGTATGCCAAGATGCCTTAATTTTTCTATGCAATTTTCAATGAAACATTTCATCAAATACATGGTATACACCTTAAATCATGCATCATACATAAAGTAAATTATAACTTTCAAACCACAAAACTTCTTCCACATGAACATATGCTTATATACAATCAATTTAAACATATCCTCATGTTACATATTCACTATCTTAACAATTCTCAAATAACACATAATTACACAAAGCATCCATGCATTAAACAATCATATCTTCCAAAAAAACAAGGTCTACCAACATGAACATAAGCTACAATGTAATGAATCAAATATACATTCAAGTTACATGTTCATCATTTTGACAAATTCTCAAAGAACTCAAAGAAAATAAACAAGTACACAAACAACCAACTCTAGGTTTTCAAAGCAACTACATCCTAAGTGACTTTCTAATAGCAAATAAACATATAAATCATTCAATCAACTTATAAAACACTCCTAAACTTAACCCTATTCCTTACTTAGCAAAATATCATACATGAAAGGATTTTTCTCAACCCTGGGGAGTTGTGCTCGCTATACAGCAGAACCAATAGGTAAGAACGTAGCCCTTGACATGGGAAACAACTTCCTAGAAGGAAGTCTTGTGAGATTCTAAGGCTAGATATGTGTTTTGGAAGCTTGACAGTTGAAAAAACCTAGGTTTTCTTCACCTTCTCTCTATGAACAAGCTACTGTATATTTTTCAGACCAAATCTGTGTTTTTCTAACACTAAAGGGTCCTATTTATAGTAAAGGGGCCAAGGGGTAAAAAGACCCTTTTGCCCTTAATGAGTTCGGGATCCCATTACACTACAACCCATCCGGAAACGCCTCAATTTAATATTTTTCTTTAACCAAAGTTCTTAAAATTATTTTAAATGATATTTTTTCAAAAAATTTATTTACTCCTGTTGGCGGGTATGGCCGGGTCTACCCGGGATGCCCTTTATGGTCCATTTTTGAAACTATCTTCGATTAGGCTCAAATTCTCACAAGATGTGTATTTTAACATTCTAAGCATATTTATCTTTTATGTCATACTCGAAATATGCTTCTAAACATAAATTATATCTAAATGATGCATGTGTAGTGCCCTACCGGTAAATAGTGCATGAGTAGTGTCCTACCGATGAAACAAAAAATTTACCCTGATTTTTTTGGTCTTTACATCCTTCCCCCTTTAAAGAAATTTTGTCCCAAAATTTAGAAATGTACCTCTTCGACAAAATTTAAAAAAATCAATACAAAACAAGATGTAACATGGAGATGCGCAGCCTTACCTATGGATCCTTCACCTTTCCCTTCCCTAGGCGATGTGGGATGCATTACCCTCTCCCCCAAAGGAACCTTGTCCTCCCGGGCGGGCGTGCAGCTGTGTGCAGACATTCCCACACTCCCTGCTAGGGTTCGATTCCTGATACCATCTGTAACGGCCCGCTTCACATGGCATAATGCATAATGAAATCCTCAAACATGATGGCCTATCAATGCCAATTTTCCAAGTCCATCCAAGCACTATGAACCATCTCAATAATGCAACATAATTAAAATATATAATTCTCAATGCCCATAAAGATACCTCAAAGTCTCTCAACATATGTGATGACTATCTAACTAACCACAAATTAAGCTATGCGATCATCTAAGTAATCCATCACGATGTCATCAATACATTACCTGCACCTCAATGTAATTTAATAATCCAATATTCTTCAAGTACTATAATTATCCATAAGACATCAACAACATAATCTTAAAGCAAGATCATTACCATCCACCTTAGTCTATATATATAACTGAGACTAAACATCAAGCATTAATAAAGATTAGCATATTAATTTCAATCATATATATATATATATATATATCAATTAGATATCCGAACATAGACAAAGTAGTCTATGTATTCCAAATATGAAACCTAAGGCAATATATCAAGGTTTAAAAACCCAAGACATTAAAGAAGGTAAAAGAAAATATCCCAATTTCATCTAAGGTTATTCTAATTCATCACTATTCTAATCAATATATCAAATAAGGTGTCAAAACAAATGAGGTTCTTAGTGGAACTCTTTACCAATTTTAACTATGAATATATAAATATATACACACATGTATCAAAACACACTTACATACTACATGGTTAAGCATACCCTTATACATGCATTAATATCAATTCAGTCTGTATAGATATCATAGTCGTATTATTGTAACCTATGGATATTGGGTACTAACCTGGCATAGATATATAGAATCAACAAGCAACATTCAACAGCTAACACGTAGCCTACCACATAAACACTTAAGTATAGGATCCATCCTAAGAATATACCTATACATAAATAAGCATACAACTTATCATATAGTTAACTAGGCACACATCAAATCCTATGGATATCCAGGCTTATAGCCTATCTTATAGATAACTAAGCATATAACTTATCTCATAAATCATTTGGTCTATTACATAGATATAAGCATCTAGCCACAGTTGATCAATAATCAAGCATACCACATACCCCCAACAAATCAAGAAAATAAGCACATTGTATAATTTTACATACTAAAGTAACAAGCACACATATAATCATATAATCCAAACCAGCCCAATTGACTTAAGGTCTAACCTCTCCCAACTCATGACCAAGTCAATCCTAGAAAGATCCACGGACACCCTACTACCTGATACAAAATGGCCTAGAAACTATACCTCCTGAAGCCAAAACTCACACTTCGAGAACTTAGCAAACAAACGATGTTCCCTCAAAATCTGTAATACAGTCCGTAAGTGAAAAGTATGCTCCTCCCTTACTCTCAACTGATGATACCCCGATTGAAGATCGATCTTTGAGAAACATCTTGAACCCTTAAGTTGATCAAACAAGTCATCTATCCTCAGTAACGATTACTTATTCTTGATAGTAACCCGGTTCAGTCTCTTATAATCCATATACAAACGTAATGTCCCATCCTTCTTCTTCGTGAACAATGTTGAAGTACCTCACGGCGAAGTACTAGGACGACTAAAACCCTTACCCTGTAAATCAGTCAACTGCTCCTTCAGCTCCCTCAACTCAGCTAGAGCCATACGGTAATGAATCAAACATACATTCAAGTTACATGTTCATCATTTGGACAAATTCTCAAAGAACTCAAAGAATATACACAAGTACAAAAACAACCAACTCTAGGTTTTCAAAGAAACTACATCCTAAGTGACTTTCTAACAACAAATAAACATATAAATCATTCAATCAACTTATAAAACACTCCTAAACTTAACCCTCTTCCTTACTTAGCAAAATATCATACCTAAAAGGGTTTTTCTCAACCCTAGGGAGTTGTGCTCACTGTGCAGCCGAACCAATTGGTAAGAACGTAGCTCTTGATGTGAGAAACAACTTCTTAGAAGGAAGTCTTGTGAGATTCTAAGGCTAGAGATGTGTTTTGAAAGCTTGAAAGTTGGAAAAAACTAGGTTTTCTTCACCTTTCTCTCCATGAACGAGCTGCTGTATATTTTTTAGACGAAGTCCGTATTTTTTAACACTAAGGGATCCTATTTATAGTAAAGAGGCCAAGGGGTAAAAAGACCCTTTTGTCCCTTAATGAGTTCGGGACTCCATTACACTACAACCTGTCCCGAAACGCCTCAATTTGATATTTTGCTTTAATCAAAGTTCTTAAAATTATTTTAAATGATATTTTTTTGAACAATTTATTTTTTCCTATTGGGGGGTATGGCCGGGTCCACCCGGGCCACTTGGGATGCCCTTTATGGTTCATTTTTGAAACTATCTCCGATTAGGCTCAAATTCTCACAAGAGGTGTATTTTAACATTATAAGCATATTTATCTTCTATGGAATACTCAAAATATGCTTCTAAACATGACTTATATCTAAATGATACATGTGTAGTGCCCTACCAGCAAATAGTGCATGAATAGTGTCCTACTGGCAAAACGAAAAATTTACCCTAATTTTTCAGGTCTTTACAATGAAGATTTTAGCTATGGTGGAGACTTGTGGTTACAAGGGAGATTGAAGATGGTTGAGTAGAATGAAGCTTGAGGAACTAAGTCAGTGTCGTCACCGGGTTGTATTTAATCTCACATAGTTGATTCTTCCATGAGCATGGCCGGCTCTAGAGTTTTCTATCATGGATAGTTTTTCGTGTTGGTTTTTTCATCATCACGTTTGGTTTGTAAACTCTCTTCTTGTTTTACAATTTATAAATTGCTCCATATGATTGCTTTCGTTTGATTTAGAATTAGGTTTCCATGAATATTGAAAATTGGACATCAATTGAATAATTGAGAACCTAAATTGAGCAATCGGATTGTTAATTGAATTGAGAAATTGAAAATCGATCACATAATTAAATTTGTAATTGAATTTTAAAATAGGCATTTGAAATTAATTAGTTGATCAATTAGGCTTATGGTGAATTGGTTTGTGAGTTGAACATTTTATTACAACTACATTGGATGAATTGAACATATATTTGAATTGAACATATTGATTGTAAAATGCTTGAAATTCCAATTCAAATATTGTATTATTCTTTGTTGTAGTTAGTGTTGTGGATGAAAATTTAAAAAATTAGTACAAACCTATTCAACCTCCCCTTCTAAGTTAATTTCACACCAAGGGACCAAACAACATTTGGCTTCTGAATTGACTTTTCGCCACCCAATTTGTCTCATATGGATTCTTTAACATGAATAAGGGTAATTGAACTTATTTTTTTATCCAATTATCTTATCCTAAGGTAACTCGTAAGGAGATCACATACCTCACCCCTGGTTCTCCTCAGTTTTAAGGTGTGACACAAACAGGCCCTAAGGTCCTTTATTAACAATAATAGGGCTAAAGCCCAACTCAACTCTGACCAAAATTAAAAGGCAAACCACTTGGAACCCAAGCCCTTTGTTCAAACCCAAGTCAGTGACTCGTTGACTTGACCCAAAAACCAAACCCAATAAATTGTTTACCAACCCATCCCTAAGTTGACTATTGACCAAATTTGACTCATTGAGTTGACCCGTGAGACTCGCTTCCAGAATGAGCAGTGTCGTCTTCTCAAGCGACTCTCACCAAAACCCTCAAAAGTTTTATATATATTTTTTTCTTGCACTTTCTTAGTTCCTTTTTTGTTCTAAAATGTTTTAATAATCAAATAGCATCTTTTTATACAACTTTCATGAATCAAAACACTAAAATATATTATGAAATCAAGGGTCACGATTTTCTGGTGACCCATTATAATCTCATCATTATCCTATCTTCTTTACCCATTTTCACTTCTAAACACTTCCAAATTCTTAGTATGGTCTCTTGGTCTTTAAATCATGAATTAAATTAACGAAAAACTGCCCACAAGATCATCCCAAACAAATCGAGATCTTAGGTTCTTTCCACTATACAATACACCTATATATATATATATACATGTACATCCCCTTATATGCCTTATTATTGCTATTATACATTTTTAACTACATTATGGAATCAAAATAAGGGTTACAATAGTTCATTATGATTCAAAAGATGCCCCTCACTAGAGACCTGATTGTGGTCTCTCTCATTACTAACACATAAATGCACATACACATCCATACCATATACACACACATGACCCTAACACTAAATGAAAGGTCTAAAAAGCCCCTACCTTCTTTCTAAAGCCCACCATAAGGGAGAGAGAGAAAGAGAGAGAGCTCCAACATCCATCTATAGTAGCTCCTTCACTCACTATTTTCTACTTTCTAATGAGTCCCAAGGTCCTTTCAATCCCCTTCTTCAAGATTCCATGGTGGCCTAATATATAAGTATATGTATATATCTATATATACACACACACACACACACACACCCATATGCTCTCATATAAAGAGAGAAATAGAGGAAGAGATAAGGGAAAAAGAGGCTAGGAGAGTGATGGGGAAGGAAATGATTAGCCTAGACTCATTCCCCATCAATAGTGCAATATATACACATTTTTTATACACCCTATCACACCATAACACCCCCTCATTATTGGTACTTGTGTGGCTCACAATAAGCTTAATCATCCCCTTTTCTAGAAGCCTAGATATCTTTCTCAAGCTCTCTTGAGAAGATTTGTACAAATCCTTAAGCGTCATGTGTTTATTTTGCCATATAAGTGTGCACCGTGCCCAAAAAGCTAGTATCTCAAAATCTTACCAAATTTGACTGGGTAATTATTTTGACATCTATATTTTAAATACATTGTCTGTTTATTAAAATTATGACTAAAAATAACCCATTTCCCGAGTATTCTCAATCGACTTATGTGAGCCCATGGTCCTCACCGACCCGAATATCATATACATTACTAGTTTATTGATTAGACAATTATTCTGGGTACATTTTAATTTAATTGATTATTTAATTTCAATTAAGACAGTTAGGACTTTACACTAATAGTGAAGCACATATTAATATTGAAACTTCAATTCATGTGTGCGAAATGTAGTGCTACTAGTAAACAGTCGTTTAAACTTTGGCTCTTTTGACCACCGCAATGCAAAGCAATATAACCAGTCACCTAAACAAGACGAGCATATCTTTGTCATGGATATCACAAATATATGTATATATGTCCTGTTTTGGTCACACAAATTTTCAACAAATAATGAAGTCAATATCATTAAGCACCATGACCATAGATACATAATGTTTGTTTGGTCATTGTAAAACTATGCTTTTAAATTTTCAATGCTGTAACCTGCAATATTAGAAAGATTTTATACTTGTGCTGGAAAAGTAAGTCCATAAGAAGGTTCTAGTGTTAATAGGTTAAATTATTGGTAATTTTGAAAGATACAATAGTTCTCTCACTCCAAAAGAAGCAATTATAAATCTTCATTCATTACTCTTCCTGCAATGAAAAACAAGAGTTCAATTTTTTTTTACAAGATTATTTTTATGATTAGTAACAATTAAACATTTAAAAAGCTTAAACAATTATCTTCCTAGACTATGTGAAAAGACAAGCTCATGGTCAGTGTTATAGATTCAATACCATATAAAAAAATTTCTTTTTTCTGATAAGTAGATACAATACCATGCAAAATAGAACTTGGGTTTGCTAATATGCTAGTACTACAGTTTTTAATCAAAAATAAACGGATGATATCCGACATTACAGTTACTTTGCTCCATCCTGGGGAATTGCTCTACATTGGCAAAAGGTCTATCTGGCTTGTGACAGTTGTATAGCTTCCTGGTCATGTGTAGTTTCTTCAGCCCAAGCAAATTGATGAGACATAAGGGAGAATTCTAGGTTTCTTACTTCTTCAAGCTGCTCCCACTCAGCCCATCTCTCTGCCAAACCCACTCCTTTCAACATGCTTACCACTTCTGCCATCTTTGGACGATCTTCAGGTGAACTTTGGGTGCAGAGCAACGCAACTTGAAGAATTGTCTCAACTTCTTTCAGATCATAAATCTTTAAGTTTTCATCTACGATGTCCTCAAGCCTCTTTTCTCTCAGTAATTTCTTGATCTGAAGGAGTCATATCAAATACTTCAACATCATCAAAAACCAAGCATACATAAAACCTTATAGTTGACCAAAATATATGTCGCAAAGTTCTAATAGAGATACTTTCATCCAGAAACAGACCAACAGTAATGATGTTTCTATCACAACAAGTTCAATGGTTTACAATAATTAACCTCATTCTCATTTTTTTTCCCCTCCCTTCCCCTTTCTTTTTATCTTTCAAAAAAAGTAAAAATTGCACAGCACTAGAATCAAGTATAATGAAAACAAGGGTTTTAACAGTTCAAGTAGGAGGCAAAGAGGGATAACTTGCAAAATTGTGTTAGGCGCACTTTATTAGCCAAAACTACTTTCTATAATGTCGTATATATAAAATTTCCCTAATTAAATGCAAATATACATAGATATCCATACATACATATATATATATATAAATAAAAATTTATGCTCAAAATAGACATTTAGAAAATCTACCAACATACCTACGGTTTAGCCTTAATAAGATTATGACATAAGAACTGAAATTTAGTTGGCTATTTATCCCTTTAGTGAATCAATAATAACAAGGGTGCAAATGAGCCGAGTCGAGTTGAGTATTTGGTGTTCGAGCTCAGCTCGTTTAATATATGAGCTCAGCTCGAGTTTGTGTCGAGCCAAAACTGATGATCGAACTCTGCTATGTTTGGAAGACTTGTAAGCTGACTCCGCTTGGGAAGAAAAATCAATTTTAAATGTTGATGGTAAGCTTAGCCTTTTGGTATGACACGTAAAACAGGAAACCTTTACCGAAAAGTGTTATTTATATAGCTTTTTAAAATTTGAAAAGTGTTGATGTGACAAAGAAATGAATGATGGTCTGACACCACAGAAATTTTTACACTTCTAACAATATATTTCATTATATATATATAATAATATACTTCAAACGACTCCATTGAAAATGAATGGAATCTCTATCAGAATTAGCTTTTGATGAATTTTTCTTTCTCCAAATTTGTCATGGCTTTCAATGATACACTTCTGTATCACGTCAGATAAGCACCAGGTTTTAAGTCACATATATATTATATGTTCACGAGCTAAGCAAGCTGAGCTTCAAATTGCTCAAACTCGGCTTGATTATTTGACGAGCTCAAAATGAAGCTCGAGCTTGATTTGTTTACTTAGTAAACGAGTTTGAACGAGTCTAATTTCGAGCCAAGCCTGAGTTGTTTGTGAACAACTCGATTCATTTGCACCCCTAATAACAAGGAAAGCTCTCTCTTGAAGGTTTTGTAAGACCCACCCTCCTATTCCCCTCAAGTCTCTCGCCTCATTCTCTCACTATTACCATAAAACTCAACCTTCCCCCCCTCCCCCCCCCGCGGAGGGGGGGGTTTCCTCGACCATTATTTTTCTTAAGACAACAAAGAAAGAATGTTTACTCTTGCTTACTATTATTATTGCTTAGCTAGAAACAACAATTACTATAATTAGGAACTTAGTACATATTCAGATTTTCAATTGAATAACCCACCAATCAAGTTATGGGATATCCAATTTACACCTTTTTCTGAACATAAATCTCTTTTTATTTGATTAATATAAAACACAAGAATGTAACATAAATCTCTTTTTATTTTTGCCTATTACTCTCATTAAGGATATCAATAGTAATAAACCGTTTTATAATTTATTTATCATGAGATACTAGTGCAGATGTCTATGACAATTCATTAATTTTAGGTGATACTTTAGGTAAGTTATATGACATTTTTACTCTCTTCATATAACTCTTTAAGTTGTTCCATTTCTTTTTGCATTGTTATTTAGTATGGAGGGTAGGGGAAACTTGTTTGGAATGGTGGGGAACCTTCTGGGTATCCCTTGCTTCGGTGAAAGATCTATTTTTTTGGTGGTCTGGATGGAACTTTTCAGAAGAAAAAAAAAAAAGATGATTGTTTAGAGGGCTCTTCCACTTGCAATTTTGTGGACAATTTGGAATACCAGGAATAAACTGGTTTTTGAAAACCAACACTCTAGTTGGGAGGAGGTAGTAGAATTGATTAGCTCAAGGGTGGCACTATGGATGAGAACAAACAAAGGCCTGAATCAATTCCCAGCTCAGGATTTTATTTTTTGAATCTGTAGTGTTTCGGAAGCTCTCTAAGGCTCTATGGTGGTCGATAAGATGTGGTGATAATCTTGACTGAGATATTCAAGTTGGGGTATATGAGTTCAGAAAGGAGTGTTATGGGAAGGTTGGTATCCAATCTCCATGCTATTTGTTTCTTTCTGTATATTGGAAGAATTATGTGTTAGCAATGTTTCGAGTGATTTATGTTTCTTGCTAGCTGATAGCTTGCCAACTGTGCTATCCTGGGCATGTTTGCTGGCAAGTGATTGTGTGGGTGCCAACCTAGTTGGGATGCTGGATGCCCCTTTGATGCCTTTTGCAACCCCCTCTATTGATGTATTGTATCCTTTCTCTATCTTGATCATACATCAATAAAATTTCCTTTCTTTTGTTGATAAAAAAAAATAGAACATCTACATCTGTTTTTGTAACTAAGAAAATTATACCCACACCTACTCTCACACAAAAACCACAAAGCTCCATACAAGAATTTTCACCACATATACGATGACTTGAACACCTATAGATGTCATCTTATTAAGTTCATAGCACTTTTTCACTTTTAGCCTTTCAAAATACCATTATAGTAGTAATAACTCATACGATAACTTACTTTTATTCATTGTACTAGGATAAGTTGACAAAACATTTTATGCAGTTCCATTTGATTCAAAAACGATTTTAGTAATTTTGCAAGCCAACCCATGGTTGGAAAACACTTCAAGTAGGTCATATCTTTATATGACATTTTACATGGTGGATTAAACAATCACTCATGATTGTTACCCCAATAAATAAATAAAAAGAAAGAAAAAAATCTTAGAAATTTTGTTGCATTGAAGATTTAATTATAGTTGCACACTTCTGAAGATAGAGAGTTGTGATATCATATTGAAGGTTTAAAAATACTACAAGAAATGTATAAACACACGTGCACGTCATGCATTCATATTAGGTGCATTTCTAATATGTGTGCATGTTTAATCTTTCACTATATGATTCTCCAAGGTACTTATGTTTTAATGATACATAGTTTAGACACTTTTTAGTTTTGACTATAGGATTAAAAAGTCTTAAAATATGTAATTTGATGTAACTTAGGTACTTGGGCAATTTTAATTCGAAATTGAATAAGAGTATAGATACAATACCTTGACTATCTAAACACGTCAATGGCCCGTTCAAATGGCTGGTCCGTCCAAATGCATGTATTGGCTCATCCGAATATGTCTAGTTATGGAGAATCTGATTGGTTACCCTAATCTAATTTTATGTAGGGTTTTGTCTAATCTATATATATATATATATATAGTGTTGAATTTTGCATTGTATAATAATGAGATTTGTCTTGCAAACAACATATCTGGAATTCATATAGAGCACAAGTTCGCACGTTAGAATCCTTGTGAGTTTTTGTTTGAATCTAATATTCAGATTCAACTATAGTCCCTTATCATAGAGGTAGAGATCTTAGGACACTTCTAGACCACTGCACAAGAAGTTGCACACTGTGTTAGGAAAATTAAAGAATTTATGTTAGCAATTCTTTGCAAAAGGTTGTAATTCTTTAGACATGTATTTGTTAGTCGTGGTTGAGTCAAGTGGATTATTGTTAGTTATAAAATAAAGACTCAACAAAGGTTGTAATTCTTTAGATATGTATTTGTTGAGTTATGGTTGAGTCAAGTGGATTATTTCTAGTCATAAAGTAAAGACTCAAGAAACCTCGCAACTATGTCAATGTCTGAAGAAGTGTGCAGTTCAAGTATGTGTTCATGCATTACATACATTACACCTAGGCACTATACCTTAGGTTTTTTTTTTAAGGTGTAGATATGAACTTAATAATGATCTAAATTACCTCAAGTATGAGTTAGTTTTGACTATAGGCATGTCTGCTTTTGGAAATTACAAATTGAGGAATTTCTAAACTTATTTTAATATTTTATAAAAGGTTATTGGAAAATTCGTGTTTATTTTGTCGCAAAACCGAACTGTGAATTCCAATAGCTTCCTCCTCTGACTGAACGCGTCCGAATAGAGGATGCTTCACCATATGTGCATGAGGCATTTTACAATTACGGTTTAGGCTTTGTACACAATTTTTTTTTTTATAGTATAAATAGGGTACTTTGTTATACAAAAAAAAAAACTAACATCTTGAAATACATAGAGTCATTGAGAGATCTATTGCTCTAGATTTTCTTTCAATATAGTCATGTTCTTTTTAAGGTTTTGAACCTTGTGGTGTGAATTCTATATACCTAGTGTCAGCAGTACTTCCATTGCAAAAGAAGTCGCACACTGTTGTAGTGGTGGATTTGTCGACCGTGGATGGTGTTGGAGTTGCAGAAGACTAATCAAGTTTGAAGCAGTCAATAAAAAGATTAAAGCAGACTAGCAGTAATCCACTAGAGGTGGCAGATTAGTTGTTTGAGGGTTATATCTTTGTGGACTTGTACTGTGTTTATATTGATTAGTGGATCTTTTACAGCAGGAGTGGGTTTTATTCCCTGGAGGATTTCCAATGCAAAAACCTTCGTGTTTATATTTTTTGTTGATGCAAGTTTTATTAATAGTATCTTGACATTGGGATGAACTTAAGATCCCATATATTTAACAAACAAATATTTTCGATAGTAATCTATCTTGATCTAAATAAGATTATTAGAATCAACTTTCCTTATTAATTAAATAATTCTTTAATTAATTAAAACTTGATATACAACAAATTTTTTCGCACTCTTGATAGACGCGAATTCGTATATTAGTGCATACATTCTCTAGCAGCAGTTAGTTTTCTTCACCATAAGGGTTTCCCACTATATATCTTATTGTTTCTCTTGTTGGGATTGTGCTCTTTATTATTGTGTTTTAAATTTTTTTGCATACATTTAAAGCACTCGGCTATATAATTCATTAGGAATCTAATTTAATTTCTATAAGAACACTTGATTTACCATTGAAGTTTTACAATTCTTGTCTAATTAATTTGGTTGGTTAATTAATTTATTTGGAATATCTGTGTCACTCTGTTGAGTAGTTAATTAATTTTAATTAATTAATTACATCTAAACTACCTCAAAAAATTCAACCATATATTTTATTTGAAAGACGTATATTCCAAATTTTTTTCCCTTTGTTGTGTTATTTAATAGATTTTCTAATTAATAGTAAAACAAAAACCTAATTAGGGAGAAATGATCTTTTGAAGTTTAGAAAAGGCAAAGGGTAAGAGGGAAAAGAGATAGATGTAAAAAACCAATAAATGAATCACGTGACCAATGGAGAGCCCTCTCTTTGCCGTTTGAGTGGAGTGGAACCAGGGGTAAGAATGTTATAAGAAGGATGAGATGACGTGAGGACACACAGGGTTTTAAAGATGGAAAATCCAGGGCTGCAAATAATACGAGTCCATCATGGACAGTTAGGGCTTGCATTGCTGAAAAGCCTTTTCAAGCTCATTTATCAATTTAAATAACCTAGCTTGGATTTACATCCCGAGCTCAATTCCATAATGAATCAAGCTTGGCTCGGTTAGGCTCATGAACAAGTCATATTGCTTTAATATAGCTATTTACTCATTTTGATAAGACATTATTATGAAATTTACATAATTGAAACACATCAAAAGTAATTGTTACTAGTAAAAAGAGTTAATGAAATATATTTTGAAGATACTATAATATTATAATCACTAATTTCTTTTATTACTAATTTAAATTAGTCATGTGAAAAGTGCTAGAAAATAAAGTAAAGTTGAGGTATTCAGAAAAGTAGGTAACAATCTCAAAAAGACTCATGACCCAACGCTGAGTTTGGGAAAATATAAATGAACCAAGCTCGGGCTCAAATTGAACTTGTCAACGTTTTAACAAACCAATTTTGAACAGCCAAATATCAACTTGGATTGGGCTCAAATTGAACATGTCAACATTTTAAGAAACCCATTTTGGACAGCCAAATACTCAACTTGGCTTAGGCTCAAATTGAACTTGGCAACATTTTGACAAATCAATTTTGAACAGCCAAATATAATACTCAACTTAGCAATGTTGAGTTTGAAAAAATATAAATGAATCAAGCTTGAGCTCAAAATAAACTTCTCAACGTAATAACAAACCAATTTTGAACAACCAAATACTCAACTTGGCTTGGTTCATTTCCAGACATAGGAAATTTGGGAATGGTTCTCCCAAAATACTTGAGAGAGGTAGAGAGAGAGATCAGGCTTCCTAGTTTATAAATGTTTAAAGAGAACAATTCATAAGAGGGCCTAATAGAAAAATCCATGGACAGTCTTAACATCAACCATTGATGTTATCCCACCTTAAAAGAAAAATAAATAAATAAACAAACAAAGAAATGAAACAGAGAGAAAGAAAAGAAAAGATATCACCTTTTTTGTTTGGACTACGGAATATTTACATAGGAGTACCTATCTCCTGATGCTTAGGAAAAGTGTTGAGCTTCTAGAACCATTTCCCCAGATCTAACCTACCTTAACAATAATGCTGGGACGTCAATTCTATGTCCTAGAAACCATTCCAGTGATCATATGAAGACCATTTTATTATGACAAAAGAAGGTACTAACAAGTCTACAACGTTAGATAATCTACTCTCATGCTTTGGTTTGCAATCATGCAACTAGTCTAAAACATATATTTGTTCAATCTCCCATCAATCATTGTCTTCTATATTTTTATGCTCAAACAAACTCATGGGCAGGTCCAACATATATTCAAAGTATTCACATGACAAAAATTTTAGGCTGTAATAATAATCCAATAGTGGTCTCCTTTGAATTACAAACAGGTTGAAACAATATGCTCTGGTCATGCAAAAGCAGGGATAGGAGTTCATGGTTTGTAACTTCACTAGCAAATCCAAGAAAAAATCTTGAGAATTAGTAACATATTGTAGGTACTTGGTTTATTTTGGGCCTACTTCGAGCTGCTCTACACTAGGAGTCGCTCTACTCATGGAGTCGCTCCACACTTGGATTCTCTTTATTCCACTCTTACTCGGTCCACACCTAGAGTTACTCAACATTTGGATTTGCTCTACTCTTGGAGTCGCTCTACTCTTGGACTCCCTCAACAATTGGATTTGCTCCGACACTTGGACTCGCTCTACTGTTGGATTTGCTCTACTCTTGGGATTGTTCCACTCTTGGTCGACCCACTCCTTGGGTGCTCCACTCTGGGTTGTGCAATATACATGGCTTCCCTACTCAGCCCAGTATGCCTATACTCGCACCTTATATTCTCCATAATATTTCATACCCGATCATCTAATGGCCATCTAAGGTTGGGAGCAGACCTTAGGGAGCTCATGAAGCCCGGTACGCAAACTATGTGCGACTCTTATGTTGCACCATAGTCCTCCACAGGATTTTTAGGGGTTTTGTGGCTTGGTGGCTAAAGCATTTGGTTCACTAAGGTGTGTCACAGCCCACCAACATAGGCGTGATATACTTTGGTCCTTCTAGAATGAGAGAGAATATTCTTCTATTGTCCTCTTGGAGACATGGCGTCACCACTGTGATTGTCGCTCAGCCCTAACGACCTATCATGTGCCTTGAGCTCATCACGTGCACTGACTACTATAAATACCTATGCTTCACCATTTGAGATGAGATTGATGCTCTCATGAGCACTATGCGCTAGCATCCTCTACCGTATTCTCTCTCTCCAGAATGCCTTTACTTTCACCGCCCCATCTCTTTGAGACTCCTTGACTATCTGATGTGTAATTTCCACTCCCTATACAATCTCTCTATCTTTATCTCTATTTCAACGCCTCATGACCTCATGACAACCCACACATATTAAGCAGATCAATGGAATACCCCCTTCCCCCCCCAAAAAATAAAAATAAAAAAGAAAGAAAAAAAGTAAAGAAGAAAAGCTTCAACTCCAAAATAGAAATACATATCTTTATCAAAGAAAAACATGAAATTTTTTCTTTCTTTCAACTCCCCCCCCCCCCCCCCCCCCCCCCCCCCAGCCCAAGAAAAGAAAAAAACAACACACACGCAGCAACAACAACAAAAAATAATAAGAAGAAGAAGAATGAAAAGAGAAAAATGAGAGTAGCATGAAACAAAGATGAATCAGAACTTACATGATCAAGCAATAGAACATCCTCCTCTTCTACAAGCCGAGAGAAATCTACCGCACGTTGACCGGTTATAAGTTCTAAAAGAGTTATACCATATCCAAACACATCTGTCTTTTCTGAAGATTTTCCAGTAGACAGATATTCTGGTGCGATATGTCCCATAGTTCCACGCACCTGGGTTGTAATATGTGTCAATTTTGTATCTACTAGTTTTGCTAGCCCGAAATCTCCAAGAACGGCTTCAAAATCATCATCTAGAAGGATATTTGCAGCTTTTAGATCACGGTGTATGATCTTAGGATTGCAATGCTCATGCAGGTATTCCAGGCCATGGGCTGCACCAAAAGCTACTCGTTTTCTTGTTGGCCAGTCCAGGCCTTTCTCCCCAGGTTTTAAATCTGTGGCACAGTTAAGAAATAAATATTTGAACCAGTGGTGTAGCATTCGTACTCATATGCATACTGATCTAAATTAAAAAATTAAAATAACCAAGATAACCCTTCCGTTGGTGACTTCAAGAAGATACATTGTTATTCACTATTGGAAGGACAATAATAGATGAATAAATAAATTTAAACATCATAAATCATTTCATGGATAGAGGTCACTGATGATGTGTAAGCAAAACAAAAAATTAAACATAACAATGCCAGTGCACAGATGGAGGTCAACTAATGAACTAACAGATTTAACTTCGGATAAATGAAAACAATAGCATCATGACAATGTTTAATTGTCAATTAATCTGTCTGTGTGAAATCACATTCAACAAGAAACATGAATCGGTTCACATTGACAATCAGCTATCGATGTCTATCCATAAGTGTGTCAATCCATTTGTTAGATGTATCAAAATGAACACAAATTTGATTCTTTTTGGTTCTAGAGAAAGTTGCAATCGTAGTGACTTATTTAACCAATTCCAAAATAACAATACATCACTCCTCAGAATTTAGAATTCAGGCTGAATATCCGCATTTTTTACTTCCAGGGTATCAATATATACCTAAAGGATCAAAAAATTGCACCATTAAATAAATGTGAGATAAAATAAATTTTTTTTTTATTTTTTTATTTTGAAGATATTTCAGCATCCTTTTGTTATAGTGTAACAAATGGATTGTAAGATTCAGTATTCCGTTTAACCTGGATAGAGTAGAATGGCCCAAAAAAAGATTTCGCAGCCAACCCTTAGTGGATCTAGAGAATAAATGGATAGAGCTCCATGAATTTGATTAGTTATAGGGAAAGAAAAAGCAGCAAGCTTCTATACTTCCAACTTCCAAGTAATTGTTATAAGCCTTTTGAAGTTAACTTTATTTGCAGCAATACCAAAAACAAAAGGCAAAAAATTTTCATCTCAAGTTATTGACCAATTTTTTTCTTCTCATATGCAAAATTTGCAAGAATTTGATTTCTTTCACTTTATACAAGGAAAAATGTGAGACGAAATTTGATTGGATGGCTAATCTACTTAAAAATATAAAATATTAGGAAAAAAGATGAGAACAAAGTTTGGGGCTAATAAGTGAATACCTCTTAGGCGATATGCAACACTAAGATTTTGCATGAATGGGTAAACAAGAATTCTCTCAGATGAGGTTGTACAAAATCCAATCAATCGAAGAAGATTCCGATGAACTGCAACACTTATCAGTTGAACTTCCCTAAGAAATGCAGCCTCTCCACCAGGATTATGATAATCCGTGAGGCGTTTCACAGCAACTTTTGTGTTGTCGGAAAGAATACCTTTGTAAACTTTTCCAAAGCCTCCTTGTCCAATTATGTTATTTTCGCTGAAATTTTCAGTCGCAAGTTGGATCTCACGCCAGGAAAATCTTCTCAATTGACCAAAGGAAATTTTGCGTTCATCCTCACCTGAATTGAAAAAATTTGGAAGTTAAATCCAAAAGAAGATTGGGCATAAAAACTGAAACTATGATCATCTTAAATTAACATGCCTGTTCTAGAAAAGGACATCAAAGGAAGCAGAAAAACAAGATAGGGAAATAGAATCATCAATAAAACTATAAACAATTTAAGCTGGTAAAGTTTAAAAAATTCATTATGTGGTATATTTTACCATTGCAGTTCTTAGTTTTCAATGGAAGTTTCCATGGACAAGGTTCAGGAGATAATTGGTGCAGGAATTCTATGGCTTATTTAAATTGAGCAACTAATGAGATGGAAGTGGAAAAGATATGCAATACAATGGAAGGGTTTAGTTCCTTGTCAAATTATGGAAGTATGGGATTTTTCTGAAAACATCTTTCTTTTGTTAGCTTCTTTGAACATTTTATTTTCTTCTCTATCATTGCTATAAAAAACCAAATGAATATGAATTGACCAAGCCTAGTAACAAGGGTAACTTGGGCGCAAGTGATGCTCAAAATATGACCCCAAGTATATGAAATGCCTGCAAGCTGTGCAAGGGTTTAAACTCTTCAGTTTAAGCATTGACAGCAATTGAATTGTTTTGACCTTCTAAAATAACGATATAATTGCCACCCCAAGTAACTGGAGATTATAAGATGTATTATCATTTCTTTTGACAAACAATCAATTACACAAAAATGTGAGCATGTGTTTGGTCTACATATTCAAGCCACTCTTAGTTTGATCTCTAGGTAGAATTATTTTTGGCAAGTTTAAAACCATGGTCCGAAGGAAGGTGCAGATGATTCTCAAATTCCTTTTTGGCAGGTGAATCTCAAATTCACTTTGACAAGTTCTAAACATTAGAATATAGCTTGTGAAGAGCCACAAATAAAGATCCAGAGAGAAAGCTGGTATGATGATATTGTCAGTCTAAGTCTATTTTCGGATTGTTGATATTTACGTAGAGAATTGTAAGTCAACTGCTTGACTTTTAGAAAGGATTCTAAAGATTGGCTATTTAATTTTGAGAGTTTAAAAAAATTTCTATGATATTATACTTAAAAAGAAAAGGCTAATATAAACCCATCATGAATAATATATAAACAAAGGAGAAGCAAAAGATACCAGCAACATCAACAAATTGATCTTGTTTGAGTTTATGCAATTGACGGGACCGGTACACAAACAGAGCCCCAAGTAACAAAAGAGTGAAAGCACCACAACTTGCACCAGTAATAACGACTTCAAGTTTTGATTTTCTGGTCGAAACTGCCACAAAATCTAAAATTGAAGTTTTTGCGAGGATATTCACATTGATGAAAACTGAAAAAGTGCAACAGTTGAATGAATAAACCTGGAATAGTGGACCTTGAAACACAAGGTTGTTGCAAGCTAGATCCACAAGTAAGATGAGTCCCTGTAAAACTGATAAATGTGGTGCATAAGATAGAGAAGTAACCCACTGAAATTGAAATGAACAAACACACATGCACACTGTAGATATCTTAGAGATTTTTTTTTCTTTTTTTTTGGGGGGGGGTTTGGTTTGAACAGGACTATTGAACTTTTTGCAACATATTACTGGTTAACTCAAGGTTGGCCTAGTCTTTAGTTCAATTAGTCTCCTTTCTATTCTAACTATGACTGTCAACTTCTTGTGTATCTCCCTATGTAGTTTAATCACTTGCTCTTTCACTTGATAGAATTAGACTCTTGTTAATTTTCCTGATAATTATCTTATTGGCCTAATTCTTGATTCAATTAATCCTTTTCCTGCTGTGCTTATGTCTCAAGTATATTCCTAAGTGATTCAAGATTTCTTAAATACACTCACAAGTTCAATTCTAGGTAACCTAGAACCTAACCTAACTTAACACACACCAGGATTTCCTATGGCTCAACCTAGAACCTCTATTGTTTTTGCAGCCTTGGATCAACAATTAACCACTCACAAATCTTGCCTAGTTTTACCTACTAGGATTCCACATTTCACAGTTAGAGGGTTCACCTAGAACCCTTCCCTCAATAAAATCTCAAACTGGAATAAAAGATTGCTGAGAAAGTTACATCTAACAAGGCAGATTTACCTATGTACTGCTGTCCCCAAGCTAGATGTTTTTGATCTTCAAGTTCTCTTCTTCTCTCTAGCTTGATCAAATGAGGTTGGGGTGACACACTTTGTTTTATAATGGATATCTACCAATGAACTCTCAAAGATGTGTATATATGTATATATTTTCTCAATCAACTTGATGAAAATGACTAGGTCAATGTTGTTCATAAATGCCTGCTGAGTCTAAAGCCTCATCAAGGAGATAATCATAAGACAAATATAATATATTTTAATATAAAAAAATAGAGAAAATGAAAGTTCAAAAAAATAAATTGAGAAAATGCTAAGATCGTTGAAAAGGCATAAAAAACAAGGTAATAAATCATATTGAAAACAAAATAGCTGACATTTCATAAATGTTGTGTCACTTGGCCATTATCCAGTGTTGGGCCAGTAATCCGGGGTGCTGGGAGAGATAGAGGACCTAACCTTAGACAATATTTTCACAAAGTTGTTGCTCTCAAACTCGGAACCAAGAAATGGCCCCTTGTAGCATTATTGGCTTTGATTATGTATGTCAAACTACAAGGTAGAGGAATGATGTTTGGGCATAAAACAACTTTGGCCATTATCCAGTGTTGGTCCAGTAATCCGGGGTGCTGGGAGAGATAGAAGACTTAACCTTTGACAATATTCACACAAAGTGGCTGCTCTCAAACTCGGAACCAATTAATGGCAACTTGTAGCATTATTGGCCTCGATTATGTAATTCAAACCACAAGGTAGAGGAATGATGGTTGGGCATAAAACAACTTGTACAGAAATTTGTCTTCAACAAAAGACTTGAAAGTTACAATAAAAACTTGACATCTATTTACCGCATGTAGCTCGACAAAGTCAGCAATCTAATCTGTATAAAATTTGATAATCCAAGGAGAGAGCTTGTGAAAAGTTTTATAAAGTAATTCCACACTTGTATTAAGAATTATAATCTCTTTTTTTAAAATCTCATTATAAAGGAGATTTAAATATATTTTTCACATTAATGTATTGGAAGAGATGTAAAGTTTCAGAATATTCTCTTATGTTAAGCAAAAAGTCAGATATCAGTCACAGCATCATGGATAAATATGAAACCAAGTACATAGCAGAACTGGTCATTTGAAGAAATAAAAGGCACAATTGAGCTGATCATGTTTGAATGAAGGTCATGAGAATAGTTTCCTATAGCAGCATGTCCAAAGTAAAATGTTCAGGATGATATGAATATCCTTTTTCATCCTCAATAAAAATTCAAAATAATTGTTAAACAATAACGATGTTCTTTCAATTTGAAGTTTTTGATGAACACGCATACTCCAACAAATTTCTGCCATCACAACATTCAGTATGCCATTACCAGAAGGAGCCAGGGGTCAAAGATTAATTTTTCTAAGGACAAGGAAATAATTTTAGAATGTAGAAAGTTCAAAAATTGAAAGTTACTTGAATGTGGGTATTGAGAACAATTGTATTGGAATTCTTCCAGTTAAATCATTGGATGACAGATCCCTGTGAACATAAAAGATCCTAAACAGTATTAACATAAGCATAAGAATACAAGATCAAAGTTGGGACAGCTGATAAAACTTAACCGACATTGCAATCATCATTAAAAAGGTGAATAGTGATTCCTTACAGTTTCCTTAACCCTGTTATATTTGCAAGTGAATCAGGAACAGATCCACTTAAGTCATTTCCACTTATCAGCCTGATGCAGAGGTAATACTATCACTTCAGAACCACAGAAAAGCAATACATGTAAAGGGAAAAAATATTGCCAAAAGGTAATGGCCAACAGCAGACATGGGGTAAGAATTCTTTTCTTCTCTAATAGCATGGGTAAATTTTCAAGAAGCAGAAACATACAGCTGCTTTAGGTTGGTAAGTTGATCCCAAGTAGTTGGTATAGAGCCATTAAAATTATTGTGTGCAAGATTCAGATTTTGTAGATGCAACATGCTGCCGAGATAATTAGGTAATGCACCTGATAGATTGTTATCCTGTAATTCCCTGCATGGAATTGAGAGCTTCTGAATAGCAATACTGCAATTCACAATCAAGAACTTGTTTCTTGGAAGCATTCAAAAATAGATAACTAGCGTCAGCTATAAATTACAAGTTGTAAACTGAATTTCTTCATCTCTAAAAACAAGTGAAAAAAATGATGTGGACAAAATCAATAAAAATATGAAGTTGTTTCAGAAGATATTGGACATACTTGGAAATAGTGCATAAATGTGGAAAAGAACTTCAATACTTTCTTTCATCCCTTGAATCTTTTGTTTGAGATACATGTCAAATACAAAGATTCTAGAAACATAATTCCCTGATTGAATCATAATGCACGATTATAATCTAGAGCAAAAGCAATTCGTTGTTTTTGTAGCCGTGAATATATAAAGTTTTGCCAATACTTTCTTCTTCCCAAGTGATGTTGGGGTGAATAGGAGATCTTTTTGGCACTATCCTCATTCATTTATGATTGTTCTTGTTGCTACCCGTGCTTCAAAAGCTTAAAACTATCAAAGAATGGGACAAGAATGTATATCAAGCTCTCAGCTTTCCACCCTCACGTGTGACTAAAACCCAAGACTCTCATAACGAGGGCTCTAATATCTTGTTAAACAATTAGTTAATCTAAAAGTTTAAACTATTAGAGAATGGATCAACAATATATATATATATATATATATATATATTATCAGTAAAAAGGTAATATATAAACACGGTGCCCGAGGGGGGCGAACCCATGTACAAAGAATGGGTCAACAAATATATCAAGCTCTCATATGTTCTATCTTGTGCATCAAAGACAAATAAATGTACAAGGAGGAATAATTCAATTCAAGTAGAAGTAGCTACAATGAAAAGGAAACAAAATATGAGTAGAGGTGGTATCAAAAAGTGCAATGATGTCTAACTTCATTGATTAAGCATAAGACTTACAAGTTAACCAAAAACTTTAGTTTGGTAATTGCCGGTGAAAGAGTTCCTGAAAATCCATTTGAAGCCAGGCTCCTGCAAATTAGTAAATTCACAAACTAAATGTACTGCAAAATATAAATAAATTAACCCACAAAAGCTATGTCAATATAAGACACATGTTACACATGTGCACTGCACCATTAATCAGAATAAAAAAAAAAAGTGATAAATTAATGAAATAACAAAAGTGACTTATTAAGGTAGAGCACTTACAGGGATATGACATTTCCATTTCTGCATGTAACATGAGACCAACTGTAGCAAGGGCTCACAAAATTAACATTCCAATCTGTAATTCTATGATTGGAATCATTCAGAGCACTTAGAAACTCAACCAAAGCATCACCTGAAACATCAACAGATATGAACCCCTCCATCAGACAAAGATGCAACCTTCCAGACAATCACAGTAACATGAATGGTGGAGTGTTAGGATGTTGTCAGAATAGGAGAAAATAGAAGCTGGATTACTTTTATCTTTTTCAAGTAAATTCGTAATAGAATAATTAAATAATGGGACATTTGGTCATATCTTGAAACTGGATTTATTGGGTTATATGTGGGTTTCATTTGTGATTCAATATGAGTTCTTGAATTTTTTTACATCATTCAAATGATCCTGATTCCCTTAACATTTATTTAAGTGATGACTTTAAAAATGTTAATGATATTTTTCATTTTTACAGAGTAATTGTGACAGCGACCAGGTCTCCATATCATCACACCATGTGTAATGCCATGTGATCATACAAATCCCCATACGGTGTCAAGACACTACCTCAATTGTGTTAATAAAAACTTCAATAGTTAATTACAATGGGATTAAGACAAAAAGAGAAAAAAGTTATGGCCTTATAATACAAGGCACGAATTGGAATATAATATAAAAATACAATAATCATTAAGCACAAAGGAATATTTTAAGAATAATAGAATACTGCATTCCTATTACATTTAGATACATTTCCTAGTAGAAAACTGATAAAAGACAAATACTTCTAGTGATTCTCCAAATAAAGATGCATTTTGATGAAGCTGTATGCTCTCAATCTGATAATACATTTAGAGTGATTTTTATACATATCCAAATAGCAAATAATGGTGTCCCTGATAGGATGTGAAAAGATTGAAGCAGCCGAAGGATGACCCATATTCAAGCTATATACATGGCTTGTCTCCACACTACATGACTTACTTCAGTTATAATAGAAAGCAACATAAAGTTTGAGACTACAACAAAGAACTTCCAGAGTTTAAATGAAAAATGTAGAGAGAAAGAGGAAGGCAAATTTCCAAAAGGTTACTTTTTGAAATATCATTAGATTCCAAACACATCAAACTTATATATATATATACACATATATATATATATATAGAGAGAGAGAGAGAGAGACCAAGGACTAGAGAAATCAATTGCCCGAGTTCAGTCTATGGACATTGACAAAAACCATAAAACAACGATTTACAACTTGCCTGGCAAAACTCTCTAACACTCAGTTATCAAAAGAAATTATGACCTTCAATCTATTTGTTCAATGACATAAATTTGAAAAATAAACTTTGACAAATCAGAGCCAAATATCTATCCACAAGAAATTAAGCATAGTGGCAAATTTTAGGAAAAGCTAGAGTTCATTGTACCTTCAACATTAGGCCCATCTGAAGAATTGCTCATTTTCAAAAGTAAGAGGAGTATGAACCAGTTAATTGATAGCTTTAACTGGAGATGCCTATGGAAAAAGGCTCGAGCCATGTGATTGGCTCTAACTTCCAAGAAAGACTCTCCCAGTGATCCTTTGCCCCTGTCTTGCAATTCTTTGTGAAAGGAAAGATGAGCATAATAAACTTAAATTAGTTTTAAATAAATAATTTATATAGGTAGAAACTAACAATTAGTAGCATAATAAAGCAAGAGAGGCCAAACACGCATTGTCAAAAATTACAGCATGATGCAAATTTACAATAATAAGATAGGTTCTTTGTGCAAACAAATGTGGAACATAGTGAGAAAAACACAAGCGATTACGCATCCTATTGACATAGTAACATATTGTACAGAAGTAATCATGACTTTATATCAAATAACAATTGAACTTCAAGGTTCAAAATCCTCATCATGGTTGTTAAAATCCCAATAATACAAAATCAACCCGGATCCCATCAAAAATTTCTGAAGGGTAGGATCTTATGAAATCCCTATAAAATCACTAGGATCCCTAGTTGACTCCTGATTCTACCGATTTTAACGATCCTACAATATAGCTCTGTAATGTTATTTTCGCATGTCTCTTTGATAAGTTACAAGCCGAGACCATAATAATATTATAAAACAAATACCAAGATTTATTTAAATATCCTAAGTAAGACAATTATGTCAAAACTTGCTCACGTTTTTACTTCTTAATTTGCTTTAAACTAGTCAAGTGTTGTACTAGTTAATTTAAGTCATTTAACTCTTTATTATGACTAGTATGGTCCAATATTGCCATTTAAAAAAAGTACTTTAGGCTAATTAGCTTCTCTCCCTCCCCCTCTCTCTCTTACATACACACACAAAAATTCAATAATCTTGTTTTGAACTAATTGATCTCTTATACTATATAGATCCTAGAGCTTGCCCTATATCATAGGTTTTCTTAAAGAGCCTTTCATGGCCGACTAAACTAACTATTTTAAAATAAAATTTTTTTTCTAATCTAAATCTAATATTTTAATGTGCTATTTTAGTTAAATTTTATATAAATAAAACATTTGTTATACTAATTTACTATAAAAAAAAATTGGTTTAATAGAAGCTTTTGCACTCTAAATGTTTATTATAATTTTTTTTCTCATATTTTTCATGTATTTTAAATTATTTATTCTATATTTTTAACTTAAGATGCAAAAACATTAATTGTTATTAGTTTTCTCATTTTGTAGAATCTTACGATTCTCGATCTGATCCTACGATCCGATCCTCAGGACCTTCCCATCAATCTATTGTAAGATCCCGATTTTAACAACCTTGATCCTCATAGACGGGGCAGATATAATTTTCCCAAGGTCACATAAAAATTTGGTCTTAAATAATCCCAGTTCTTGGAGTTTGACTTTTACAATGAATAATATTTCATTATACCCCATTTTGAACGAGATTTTTCATTTAATTCATCTTTGGATATTTTACGTAGAAAATTTAAAGCATTAAATTTCTAAAAATGGAATTGCCTATTTTAATAATCAATAAATCAAGGTCCTCAAAACTTAATCATGTGGTACATGATGAAAGAATTTTTAGGGTTACAAATCATCAGCATGTTAGAAACGAATGAATCAAGTCCTCAAACCTACTGGAGTAGTACACAATTTTTAACAAGATATTGGTCCTCATTAGAGTCAATAATGTTGTTTATTACTTCCTTTATTGTATTTTTGTAACAGATATTAAGATGAATGACTTGGAATACTAATGTCTAAGTGCGTATAGATGGATTAGCAAAACAAGGGAAAATAGACTATGAGATCAAGAGCATTGAAAAACTTTTTGCACATGGCTCAGTTATGTACAATATAGTTCATCACTTCAATTGAATGTAGATTTGAAAACTAGTTTACAACCAAGAGCCAATGCACAACATAATGGCAGTGAAATAACCAAATTAACCCTTACTCAATCGGTAATTATGTTCTGGGTAATCAAACCTCTGCAAGGATCAAAACGAAGGAAAAATGTTGGAAGAAATTTCCCTCTGGCTGTGGTATAATTCATTGAAAAAGAAATAAATAAATACTTGTCCACTACAATATATGTTAAGGACTGAGGAGTGAACCAACAAAACCCAACCAAATACTCTTATCTGGAACATCAGAAACTCGTAATCACATAAATTTGACACAAAGGTTGTTCCCTCAACCGCCTTAGCTCCCCTTCTCTCACAGAAAAAGTTCCCAGATTAAGAACTCTAACCCTCCATCCATTTATTATGACAAATATGATATTTTACTGAAGACAAGGAAGATTATTGGGACATTTGCTTAAGAGACAATATCTTTTTTTACACCAATACCTTCTTAGGAAAAGGCTTTTCCTGGAAAAAAAAGAATCTATTGAAACAAACAGGGACCTTGATGAACCCAAATTTATGATCACTTATTCATCTCTCATATTGAAATCTTCAATCATCACCCGTAATTTGTTCTACTCATCCTTGTGATTTAGGGAAAACCAAACAACAACAATGACCAGAAGAATAATTGAATTGAGACGAGGCATATTTAAGATTGCAAGAGTTAATAAAGTAATAATAACTAGAAGAGCGTCAAGAGCTACATATCACAGTCGATCAAACAATTTAATTGAGGAAATCCATCAAGAAAATTAAATCCAAATCTTGGCTTCTACATTATACCAAATGAAACTATAAGCTTCCCTCATCGGATTAAGACCAGTTATGAGTTCTTAATAAGATCAAAGAAACAGATATACATAAACACATGTAATTGTATTACATATAGTAATATATATATATATGAAGGAAGAGAAACTAACCTGGATTAGCCATGGCAATTGAAACCCAAGAGGAAGTTGATAATTATCATCATCAGGATTATCTGAAGTAGCTGATGGATTAGTGTGAGGGACCCATAAAGCATTGAGAAAAGTAGGAAAAAAGAAAGGGTAGAATTGAAATTGGAAAAGAAATTCTATAAAGGCCAATGGCAGAGGGCAGCCAAGGGGCTACTTGGAGTGAGTTGGGTGGTGAATGAGAATCCCACTAATCCAAAATGAATGCTCTCTTTTGCTGCTTTTAAAGACTTCCAAATTCAGATGCTTACAGGCACTCAGTGAGGGAAGAAGCTTCTTTTCCCATGATTATATTCCCTGTTTGGAAGACAATAACACTTTCAAAGAATTTTTGTACCAGGATAAAATTAAGTCACTCTGGGTAGCACCCTGTAGTTGTTACTCTGCACTGATAATGTCACACGTGTAATATAGAGGGACTGGCAACCTACATATTTCTATTAGCTTCTGAGTCCTCTTTAATATTTTTGGAATAATGAAAATTGATAGGCAACCGGAAGAAAATGTTTTCAGTAAAAGTAGAAGTTTGATTATAGCGAAATGAGTTACGTGGGTGACATGAAAAAGGCTTACTTTGGTGCTGCGGCCACCTGATATGGCATTGGTTCCGGATGTGTATGACAATAGGGGAACCATCCTGTTGAGGAGTGACTGCCACTTTGCTTTTGTACTTGCATTATCCAATACTACCCCTTTTTTATTAATATTATTATTATTATCATGCAATAGTCATTGCACCAATGAGTGAATATCATTTTAGAATACAAAGTGAATTACACATTTACACTTGCTCCTCTTTTCGGTTTCTGCCTTGTTTCAAGAAATAACAATGGTTTTTTTTTTTTTTTGGGCCCGAGTTTTTTTTCTAAGAATGTCAAGGCATGGAAGCCTTTTTTTTTCTTTTTAAAAGTGAGAAAAGACCCGAGAAAAATTATTAGAGTTAGTGATATACCATAAAAGAGCAGGCCAATCAGCATTTGACACGTATGACCAAAAAGATCAGCACAAAAGGTCGGAAGTGACCAAACTTATACCTTCAGAGCATACATATTCGGACAAGGGCCTCAGAACTTATCACATGGTCCAGATCAACACTCCAGACCTCGTCACCGCCTTAGCGGATGCCGAGCAGAGAATAAAGAAACAGTCTTCGACAAGGAAAACAGTCTTCGAACAAGGAAACAGTCTTCAACAAGGGAACCACCATCTATGGTTATCTCTATGCAATACTCCACAAGGTAACTGCAATCTCCGATGATCAAATCCCTATATTTATGGCATCAAATCCTAATCAACTTAGGAAGGCCACGGTCTATAAATTAAACCCTAAAGGTACGCTTTATTTTTATGCTCATTCTTTGGCTTTCAATACAGTCTTTCAATTCTTTTACTTACTTAAGCATCGGAGCGGCTACCGCCGGAGCCAATCCGGTGGTCCTCTGATCATCTTTCTGAGTGTTCTACAGGTCACGGAGTCCATACTTATTGCGAGCCGAAAAGTGCAGCATCAGTTTGGCGCCGTCTGTGGGAACGACTAATCTCCAAGTGCTCTATTCATAAACTCATCTCTTTCCTCACCGGAAAACCATGGCACCAAATCTCCGACCGCGACAGAATACTCAGAGTTCGCAAAACGCTCAACGTCAGCCGCCTGCTCTTCGCACAAAGGGGCCAGCAGCCAATCCTATGCGACAAGAGATCGAAGCAATAAAACGACACAATGAACTGGTGCAGGAGCAGTTGCTTGCCATCACTAGAACGCTGGTAACACTCACACAGAACCAAGCGGCGGGTTCTCCTAGCCCGCCGGTCAACTTCGTTGCAGGAACGCAACCTCCTGTTACCACGGAGAATGAAGAACTTCATGTGCAGACTCCAACTAACCAGCCTGGGCACCCATCAGGTGTTGCTCGCGCTGGCCGAGATCCGCAGCCATCAACAGTCCCTGGCTGGGGAACATCCGCCTTCGTTCCCGACGTCCATTACCGGAGCACTACTCGAGCCCCAACTCCAAGGGCCTTGGGAGCACACCCGGCACCGCAGGAGCCTCATCATGCAGCACCAATCCCTCTGGTTCAGAATCCTCTTCCGTCCGAAGGGCGTAATCAACCCTACTACCCTTAAGCCGAGGCTGTCAGGCAGGGTTCACAAGATGTCAGACTCAGAGACCCGCGGAGGGTAGAGGAAATTACCGAGTCGATGGACCGGACAATTACCTTGAGAGGACCTTAGAACCCTCTAGAGCAAGACGAACTGGCCAGGCTGCTCGGAAGACTAGCCACCCCATTCACTCACGCCATCATGTCAGAAAAGAGGCCCAGAAAGTTCATGGTGCCCAAGTTCACCCTGTACGATGGATCTGGAGATCCAGGAGATCATCTCTCTCATTACCAGCATACGATGGCCCTTCACGGAGCCTCTGATGCTTTCATGTGCCGAACGTTCATCACCAGCTTGAAGGGAACTGCTTTGAAGTGGTTCCACAACCTCCCTCCGAACTCAGTTACCAGCTTCTACGAGCTCGGTAGACAGTTCTTGGACAGGTTTATGACCAGCAGGAGGCTCAGAAGGGGGCCAGAATTCCTGCTGAAACGTCAAGCAGACCAGGGAGGAATCCCTCCGCGCCTACATTGCGCGCTTCAATACCGAACTTACAGAGATCACTGACTGCAACCCAAAGTTCCTTGTAGCAAGCCCTAACTGCTGGGCTTGCCCAAGGTGGGTTCAGAGACTCCTTGACAAAAAGCCCTCCAGCCGATATGGCGGCATTAATGGATCGGGCCAGAAAATACATCAACCTGGAAGAAGCCAACCGCACGTCCAAGAAGGGCAGAGATCAGATCCAGAGGGACAATCCGAAGCGGGAGGACCACAAGAAGGAGGATCACAAAAGAGACTCCAACAAAAAGAGGGCCAGGAGCCCAGAGAAGAGGACAGCACCCAGAGCTGTGTACAACTTCGGACCAAGGGAGTTCACCAACTTCACTCCTCTAAACACCACACCGAACCAGGTACTCCGGCAGATCCGAGATCGGGAAAACCTGAGGTGGCCAGAACCAATCAAAGGAGATCCCAGCCTGCGGGACCAAAGTAAGTATTGTAATTTCCATAAAGATCATGGACATACAACTAACACATGCAGGACCCTCCGGTATGAGATAGAGCAGCTCATAAAGAAGGGGCGTCTTCGGGAGTTCGTCAAGCCGGACGGAAGGCAGAACCCCCAAGACGACAAGCCTCAACAACGGCCAAACCAAAAGCCCGAGCAAAGGCAGGAGCAGAGGGAAGGACGAAACGAGCCTCAGAGGCAGAACAACCATGTTATCTACGTCCTCCATGCCGACTTCCCTATCACAGGAATGTCCAATAGGGCAAGAAAGATATATGCTCGGGAGGCCAGAGCTGCCCCGAACCTATTACAGATCTCCAACGTAGAAAAGAGGCTCAAGCCAGCACCGGAGATTCAATTCACTGAGCAAGATCTAGCAGGGGTACATTGCCCTTACAGCAATGCCCTTGTCATCACCCTCAGAATCGCCAACTTCGAGACCAGGAGAGTCCTAGTCGATACTGGCAGCTCCGTCAACATACTGTTCTATGAGCCACTTAAACAGATGGGGATAGACCATGACAACGTCAAGCCCACCACTGCCGTGATGGTAGCTTTTGATGGCAGCCTCAGTACCACTTTGGGGAGAGTCGACCTACCTACCACCGTAGGAGAGGGTGAAGGGCAAAAGACCACCATCTCAGAGTACATGGTGTTAAACATGAAGTCTCCCTACAACGTCATAATCGGGAGACCTTGGTTGCATCAGATAGGAGCAGTCACTTCGACCCTCCATCAGTGCCTAAAGTACGTACACAACCAGAACGTCCACTCTGTCAGAGGGTGTCAGCCAACCTCCCGAGAGTGCCACGCTATTGCCCTCAAGGAGAAGGCTCCTAAATAGCAATTACAGTACACTCGGGATTGTGCAGATCCGGTTCTCACTCACTCTCCTGAGGTGGAAGATTGCCCATCCAGCATTGAAGAACCCCTGAGCCCAAGGGGACGAGATAGCCAAGCCAAACCTGTTGGCGAGCCCATCAAAGTAGTGGTCAGTTCAGAAGCAGAGGGGCGTTATTTGTACATCGGCCCAGACCTGACACACACCGAGCAGGAAAAGATAGTCAGGTTCTTGAAAGACAACCTCTCTATCTTTGCTTGGGAAACCAAAGATATGGAGGGAATAGATCCCGATCTTATAACTCACAAACTGATGGTAGATCCGGACCACCCACCAGTCAGACAGAAAAGAAGGCCGATTGCCCCTGAGCGGCATCGGATTATAAATGAAGAAGTCCAAAGGCTGCTAGACGCTAGGATGATTCGGGAAGTGTTCTATCCCGAGTGGCTAGCCAACACCGTGCTTATCAAAAAGAAAAATGGCAAGTGGAGAGTCTGCGTTGATTATACAGACCTCAATAAGGCGTGCCCCAAGGACAGCTTTCCACTGCCAAGAATAGACCAACTGGTTGACGCCACTGCGGGGCATGAGCTTATGAGTTTCATGGATGCCTACTCTGGATACAACCAAATCCAGATGTACCCTCCAGATCAAGAGAAGACTGCCTTCATAACCGAAAGAGGGCTCTACTGCTACAGAGTGATGCCTTTCAGTTTGAAGAATGCTGGAGCCACTTATCAGCGGTTAGTGAACAAGATGTTCAGCCCATTGCTCGGCAGCACCATGGAGGTATACATCGATGACATGCTGGTAAAGAGTCTTCAGAAAGGCAGCCACCTCCAACATTTAGCCCAGACCTTCGATATCCTCAGACAGCATAAGATGAAGCTCAACCCCTCGAAATGTACCTTCGAAGTTATGAAAGGAAAATTCTTGGGATACATTGTCTCTCAGAAGGGTATCAAAGCAGACCCCACTCAAATCCAAGCCCTGATTGGGTTAGAGTCGCCAAGAACTAGGAAGGAAGTTCAGGCATTGAATGGCAGAGTTGTGGCATTGAGCAGATTCATCTCCAAATCCACTGACCGCTGCCTACCTTTCTTCAAAGCTCTAAAGGGCAGCAAAGCTTTGCAGTGGACGGAACAATTCGAAGAATCCTTCCAAGAGCTAAAAGAGTATCTAGCCTCTCCAGAACTCCTATCAAAACCAGTACAAGGAGAAAAACTACTCCTGTACCTCGCAGTTTCCGAAAACGCGGTCAGCTCTGCATTGATCAGACAGGACAGAGGAGTACAGAGGCCTATTTTCTACGTCAGTAGGGCACTACTTGACACGGAAAAAAGATACCCAGAAGTAGAGAAACTGGCCTATGCATTGGTCATATCAGCTCGGAAGCTTCGACCATATTTCCAAGCCCATCCAATCGAGATCCCAACTGCCTACCCTCTGAAGTCTATACTGAGAAAACCTGAGGTATCGGGAAGATTGGTGAAGTGGTCTGTGGAGCTGGGGGAGTTCGACATATCATATATACCCCAAAACTCCATCAAAGGGCAGGCTTTAGCTGATTTCGTGGCAGAATTCACCCCGGCACTTCAGAACAAAGTGCAGCTCACCGAAACTTCGGGAACCTAGCTGCTATACATTGATGGATCGTCAACCGATCAAGGTTCAGGGGTAGGCCTGGTACTACAGTCCCCTGATGGGCTCACGTCAGAAAAAGCAATCAGCCTGGGATTCAAAGCTTCTAACAACGAAACTGAATATGAAGCCCTAATCTTAGGTATGAAGCTTACCATGGAATGCGAGGCTCAGAACCTCGATGTCTTCTCCGATTCCCAACTGGTAGTGAGCCAGGTCTAGGGAGAATTTGCCATTAAAGATGACAGGATGCTCCGGTACTCCGAACTAGTGAACCATTTAAAGCATTCCTTCCAAACATTTACTATCCAGAAAATTGAGAGAAGCCAGAATTGCAGAGAAGATGCTCTGGCTAACATGGCCTCCCGCCTCTAGTCTGAAACAAACTCCACAATTAAAATCTCCTTTCAGCCAGGATCCAGCATTGAGGAAGCCCAAATTGCTCAAATTGATGAACAAGCCTCAGAACTAGATGACTTCAATCCTCCAGTATCTAAGATCCGGGCTCCTCCTACAGGACAAAAACAAGGCCAGGAGAATCCGAATCAGAGCGGCTCGGTACCTGATCCTAAACAACAAGCTTTACAGAAGGTTGTATTCTCAACCTCTATTAAAATGCTTAGCTCCAGATGAGTCACAATATGTTCTGGCTGAAATACACGAAGGAATTTGTGGGAATCATAATGGGGGCAGAACCATAGCCCACCGAGCTTTATCGCAGGGCTATTACTGGCTTGGCATGTTGAAACAGGCTAAGGAATATGTTCGGAAGTGCGACAAATGCCAGAGATTTGCCCTCGTACCAACATCAGCCTCATCATGAGCTTATCCCGATTCCTAGTCCTTGGCCCTTTGCTCAATGGGGGATGGACATTGTGGGTCCATTATTGAAGGCACCTCCAAGCAGGAAATATCTCTTGGTGGCCATCGACTACTTCTCTAAATGGGCCGAAGCCGAACCTCTGACACATATCACAGAAAAGGAAGTTGAGAGCTTCACCTGGAAGAACATTGTATGCAGATTCGGCATACCACGTGTAATTATCTCCGACAATGGGACACAATTCACTGGTAAAGGCTTCAAGGCATTTTGCGAAAATCTTAACATTAGGCAACACTTTGCCTCTCCAGGCCATCCACAAGCAAATGGGCAAGCAGAGGTTACCAACCGAACAATTCTTGACGGGTTAAAGAAAAGGTTGGAACAGGCCAAAGGGAAGTGGGCAGAAGAACTCCTTGGAGTTCTTTGGGCCTACAGAACAACCAGAAGAACTCCCACCTCCGAAACTCCCTTCTCACTAGCCTATGGAATAGAAGCAGTAATTCCGATTGAGATCGGTATACCAACCCTGAGGACTGAGGCCTTTGAGCAAGAATCCAACGATCAGCAGCTGATGGAAAACTTGGATTTGCTCGAAGAGAGAAGGGATCAGGCCAGCATCAGGATGGAAGCCTATCAACAGAGAATGGTCAACAAATCCAAGGTAGGACTCAAGACAGTCAGCTTTCAAGTTGGAGACTTCGTCTTAAGAAGAGTCTTTCAAAACACCAAGGATCCCACCATGGGAAAGTTGTCACCAAATTGGGAAGGCCCCTACAAAGTAACAAAGGTTGTTCGACCTACCACCTACTGGCTAGAAGACATGACTAGGAAACCTGTTCCTAGGCCATGGAACGTGGAACACTTGTGGAAGTATTATCAGTATAGAGGTTTTCTTTTACTTCCATAAAATGTACAAGTCTTAGTACTTGGTCCATCTATTAATGCACAGGCCTCCAGAGCCTGGTCCATAAATGTACAAGTCTTAGTACTTGGTCCATCTATTAATGCACAGGCCTCCAGAGCCTGGTCCATAAATGTACAAGTCTTAGCACTTGGTCCATCATTAATGCACAGGCCTCCTAGAGTCTGGTCCATAAATGTACAAGTCTTAGCACTTGGTCCATCTATTAATGCACAGGCCTCCAGAGCCTGGTCCATAAATGTACAAGTCTTAGCACTTGGTCCATCTATTAATGCACAGGCCTCCAGAGCCTGGTCTATAAATGTACAAGTCTTAGCACTTGGTCCATCTATTAATGCACAGGCCTCCAGAGCCTGGTCCATAAATGTACAAGTCTTAGTACTTGGTCCATCTATTAATGCACAGGCCTCTAGAGCCTGGTCCATAAATGTACAAGTCTTACTACTTGGTCCATCTATTAATGCACAGGCCTCTAGAGCCTGGTCCATAAATGTACAAGTCTTAGTACTTGGTCCATCTATTAATGCACAGGCCTCTAGAGCCTGGTCCATAAATGTACAAGTCTTAGCACTTGGTCCATCTATTAATGCACAGGCCTCCAGAGCCTGGTCCACAAATGTACAAGTCTCAGTACTTGGTCCATCTATTAATGCACAGGCCTTCAGAGCCTGGTCCATAAATATACAAGGTCTTAAATACTTGGTCCATTTTTTATACACAGGCCTCTAGAGCCTGGACCACCCTAATGCACAGGCCTTCCGAGCCTAGTCCGTCCTCAATTAGCAGATTCTATGATCCAGTCCACCCAAAGACAAAAGTTCCAGGCATCTACAAACTAAAGTTTCCTAGATCGGAATGCCACAGATCCGATATTTATATTATTTGACTTATCCATCAAATCAAACAATAAGTACTATGGTACCGATCAGGAGTGAAGTACTTTGATTCAGGCATTCTTCTGAGTTTCTTTGATCTATTCTTAGAACATTCATCAGAAGTGCACGAGAAGGTAGTCTAACTACAGAAGAGTACACTCGAACACAAAGGACATCAGATCTGAGAAAAAGTGACTCAATTTTATTGATGATTCAGAAGATTTACATCAGTACAGAGACTGGAAATAATACAGAAGCTATTACAGAAGCTAATACAGAAGCTATTACAGAAGCTACACTTGGCAATATCACGGCTTTTCTTCATGGGATGATAAAAGGGCACAGGGTCCAAAGTTTCCATTACCGCCGTCGCCGGCTCCGTTTGAAAGGAAGGAACCCTGAACCCCAATCCGCATCAAGAAGCACCCAGGCCATTTCATCATCACTATCATTGGTCTCACGACCAACGGAGGATGAGGGCTCTGGGTCTCAGGGGACTGCCATTCGTCTCCCTCACGTCAGTTGTTACACCCCAACCGATTAGAGCAGGGGTCTCTGACGAAGCATGAAGAAGAGGAGGCACCCCACTTGCGTCTTCATCATCGGTGCTCCAAGCCTCGGTTGAATCAGGGAGGGAACACCACCAATCGGAGGAACCTCGACCGGAGGCCAAAGGAAACAAGAAGACTTGTGCCTCCTTTAATCCTTCCTTGGAGACTGAAAAAGAGGGAAGGTTAAATCTCGGCCACAGTTTAATCATTCCTAACTCAGACAGAAAATCATCCATCATCTCCGGGCGAGTGACAAAATTCCGGCAGCATCTAAAGTCTCTCCTACGAGGAAACAGTACGAGAATGAAAAGGTTGAATGCAACCGAGTGCCCTCGTTCCCGTATATATAGACCCTTGAAGTCCAAAAGCCACCCAACTGAACCGTTGCAACGGTGGGAAAGAGATTGGCCTCGAAATCCCAAATGGCAATCGAATAAATAAGCGGTCCATTAAATGTGCCCCTTCGATATACCAAGATACAGGGTACAGAGCTCTATGAACGATAAAGGGAGGGGGACAGCGTCTAAACGTACAGGCCTCTTATCCAAAATTCAGAACTTACAGTCTTAACTATTTTATGACAGGCCAGCCACATTACAAAGGCTAAAGCAGCTCGGACATATCCTGATCCTAAAATACTCGAAAACAGCATACCGAGCATCATAATGACCAGCACAAGCTGCCTGACTATCCTCACAAGCTCTTAATTCATAGCAGTCTATCTCAGAGATCTATAAAAGCTCACCCCCATTCTATTGGGCTCTATCTATCTTATTATGTTTGCCTTCTTATCTTATTGTGATGAGACAGGTGAAATTAATTTACATTCATCATTCAGTGACGAGTATCGAAGCTCAGAGAGCAACCATTGACCGTTAGACAGTTGATCTAACATACAAAAGGCTCAGAGCAGCCACACTTACGACAAAATTGCACAAGAGGAAAGAACACAAGCAGAATATGAAGGAAAGTCAATTTTATTGATCAGAAGAATACATTCATTACATCAAAAAGAAGTAGCAAAAATAAAACCCATAAAGCCTCAAGACTTCCCAGAAGGGCCTGCGTCCTCTTCCAAGTTAAGGGCAGTAGCCCCAGCCGTCTTGTCCGGATCGGGACGAGATGAGGTAGGTTCGGGGGGAACGATTGATGAAACGTCAAAACCTGGGAACTGAATCTGAAACCTAGTTCTGAAGCTTTCAAAGCCGAACCGGATCAGGTCATCACCCATCTGTTCAACTTCACCTTTCAATTCCATCTCAACCTCAACCTTGGCTTGATCAGCTGCCTCCTGAACCTTCTGATTAAAGGAACCCCGGAGCTCAACCAACTCCGCCTGAAGCCCCTCAACCTTCTGAGCATATATGTCCCTCTCAGACTCTGCCACAGAAAGGTTGGTGGTAGCTTCCTTCAGATCCTCTTCAGCAGTCTGAATCTTGGATCGGGCTGTCCCAAGCTCCAGCCTCATCTCTTCCACTTCAGCCTTCAGCTTCTCAGTCTCCTCGAGGCCCATAAGGGTCACCATCAGAGCAGCCAAACTATGCATGCTCTGCACAAGGCAAGACAGACAATTTAGATTGAACAAATGAACAAACAGAAAAGTCAAGAAAAGCTTCAGAAGTGACCTTCATCTGGAAAGTCATCATCTCAGTCATCAGCTTGGAGGGGTCATCCCCTCTGTATCGGTATGGGCCCTGAGCCCATATTTGATCAAATGCCTTCTTGGCAATTTGATAGTCCGGCTCCGAAAATGGCTCGGATGGCGCAGCAGGTGCTTTCCCCTTCCTAGTCCTCCTGCTCGGACCAGAAGAGGTAGGAGGAGCAGCCGAAACAGGGACGACAGGTTCGGCCTCCTTCTCAGCCTCGACAGGGGCTGGCTCGGGAGAGCTAGAAATCAACCTCCTCCTTTTTACTTCAAGGGGGGCATCAGGCTCAGCTCGAGAGGAAGACTCCCCCACCACTGGGGCCTCCGGCACAGCCCACTTCGTCGTCAGCCTCTTCTTAAGCTCTACAGAACGGGCAGCCATCAAGTTCTCCGGAGTCACAATAACAGAATGAGCCCGGTTAGGAGTTGAAAGCAGCACTCGGTATTGATCTTGCAGTGCTTTAGTAAAATCGGGCCTCTTCCAAGCACTCTTGACTGCACACAAGTAAGGAAAGATATGTCAGTTTATCAGTTCGGAAGGCATAACGAGGCTAAAAGTAAATCTAAAGGAATAAGCCTCACCCTTATGACCCGTAACACGAGGGAATGGCGAGGCCTCTCCTTCTTGAAAGCCTTCATGCTCCCATCCTCCTCCGACCAAGAAATACCACTTCTTCCACGTTTTATTGGAAGTGGGAACGGAGGACAGGGGTCGGAACCCCTTCTCGAAGGACATATAGAAAAGGCCTTCAGCCTGCTTGAACTTTAGATCCATATTGCTACGGATCAAGTCCAGAGACACATCCACCTTGTTCAGTTGTCCCAACACCACAAACCCTAGAAGCTGCCGCCAGCTATTGAGGTTCAGGTCGGCAGGGCAGAGCTTATACCAACAAAAGAATTGCCTGACTAAGTCCGGCAATGGGAGTCTCAGGCCCATTTCGAACCAGGCAAGGTAAACACAAATCTCCCCGGCTTCAACATTTTGGGGACGATCCATGGGGCCTGGCACTCTGTAGGTCACATTCGGGGGAAAATTGTATTTCGCCCTCCACTCGTCCAGAAGGCTCTGAGTGACAGCACTCTCACCCTCTTCTCTACGGGACGACCTACCAGAGGTCTCCCCAGCCCTGTTTCGGGGCTCCTCAAAAGCATCAACTATCCTAACTCCAAGACTAGCGAGAGGATCAACAGGCTTCTCTCCTAATAACTTCGGGAGCAGAGTTACCTACATTTTCTACAAGAGACGGAACAGCCATCTCAGAAGGGTTTCCCACTCCCTCATTCACAATTGGGGATTCAGAAGGAGCAGACATTATGCCCAGACTTAAGAAGAAAAGAAGCAAGAAAAGAGGAAAAATCAGTCGAACCTGGTCTAACTCAGGAAATCGGTATTCTGCAAAGTCGCACAAACCAACAATGGCGGATGAGGTCTTCTAGCACAGTGAAAATGACAGGGAAAATGTTATTTCAAAATCTTACCCCGTATTTATAAGCACAGTATCAGAAGGGACCCACCAAGCCCAAACGCCATGACGGTTCGGAACAATGATGATTTCGAGAAACCCAACTATCGGCCAGTACAAATAATGACCTTGAAAAGATTTAATCTCCGGCTGCGCAATAAATGGCGCCCCAACAGTTGCCTTGAAAGACGAACAGGCAGGACACATGACTCTCCGAAAAAGGCCTAGCCCTAGTTGCTTGCTAGTATCAAACTAGGACTTGGGGGGGAGGGAGTAACTGATATACCATAAAAGAGCAGGCCAATCAGCATTTGACACGTATGACCAAAAAGATCAGCACAAAAGGTCGGAAGTGACCAAACTTATACCTTTAGAGCATACATATCCGGACAAGGGCCTCAGAACTTATCACAGGGTCCAGATCAACACTCCAGACCTCGTCACCGCCTTAGCGGATGCCGAGCAGGGAATAAAGAAACAGTCTTCGATAAGGAAACAGTCTTTAAACAAGGAAACAGTCTTCAACAAGGGAACTACCATCTATGGTTATCTCTATGCAATACTCCACAAGGTAACTGCAGTCTCCGATGATCAAATCCCTATATTCATGGCATCAAATCCTAATCAACTTAGGAAGGCCACGGTCTATAAATTAAACCCTAAAGGTACGCTTTATTTTTATGCTCATTCTTTGGCTTTCAATACAGTCTTTCAATTCTTTTACTTACTTAAGCATCGGAGCGGCTATCGCCAGAGCCAATCCGGTGGTCCTCTGATCTTCTTTCTGAGTGTTCTACAGGTCACGGAGTCCATACTTATTGCGAGCCGAAAAGTGCAACATCAGTTAGTGATTCTCAATTTTTCTTCTTCTTTTTTTACAACTCAATTTTTCTCTTTCTACTAAAATAATAAAACATTGAATTTCTTTTCTTTTTCTTCTCTATCTTTTTAAATAAGATGGTAAAATTACAGTATACTCTTACCTTTTCTTTCTTTATTTCAAATATGAAGTAAGAATTATACTACATTCTTCTCTCATTTTCTTTACCTCATAACTAATGTTCTCTCATTTTCTCTTCCTCCTGCTTATCCAAACAAGTCCCACAACCATCTCACTATCCATGGAGAACTCTCACTTCATGGTCCACTAATTTTGTAATTTTAGGGGTTTGTATAATTTTCAGGATTTGATGATTATATTTGGTAATTTTAGAAACGACAGATAGCAAAAATGGGTACTTGTAATGTTTCTTCTAACACACAGTGTGGAGAGGCTATTATAATGTTAAGTATATGAGACATCTCCACCAATTTCAAGGAATGGGCTACCTATAAAAAATTACAAAAGATATCAAAGGAATGTATCTTTGAAAAGAGCTTACTGCTTTATAGTGTGAAAGTCGCCTTAAAAAAGTAAAGAATATTGAAAATCAAAAAATTTTAAGGTTGGCCAACAATTAAGGGGGAACTTTTTTGGTTGGAAAGGCCATTTAACACCTAGGTTAATTCACTATATACGTATTGGTTGTTAAATCATCAGACACCATAGTGAAAACAATAAGAAAGGAATTACTAATGGTATAAAATTTAAATTTTCATGTCAATTCACCATGAGGGAGTATGTTGAAGTGGAGATTGAGTATAATTAAGTGTTTGAGACATGATTGTGAAAATTTTGAAATTTGGAAACATTGATCATCGCCTCAAATCAAATTGTGTTAATTTTTTTTTAAATGATCAATATGTTTTAACAGGGGATATTAAATTAATTTTGTGACTAAATTGTTTTAGTTAATTTTATTTTAATTATTTCCCTTGTTTTAGTGTGATTAGGACAACCTATGAGAAATTTAGGGTTAAATTCCTATAGGTGGTATTGATGGCCTACTAGAGAGATCCAAGATATGGTAAGCTAGGAAACACTTAGTTCTAGTAGGGATATTTTGTGGGTATGTTAGAAAGTACTAAGTACACCATTAACAATACTACAAGATGGAGTGGTTATGGGGAGAAGGTGTGAGCTTACCAAGAAGTTGGGTTTCCTAAAAAGAATAAGGACAAACCGAATGTGCCTTAACTCTGATACATTGAATGCCAATGAAATGGAGAATAGACTTAGAATATCCTTCCAAAGATATTAATAAAAGCCTCTTAAATGGAGCTTAAGCTTATTGAACGCATGTCTCTCTTGTTGTTCCTGTTATTATTATTTGTCTTAGGAATCCTTCAGTTATTTATAGCCAATTAAGCACGTTCCAAGAGTCTTGGCTTTATGTGGGAAGAGCTTCTCTTTTGCCATGTGTTTTTTCCATTTTAAATGATAAGACAAGTATTGGATCCTTAAACATCATTATTTTTGGTTGCCATTAATCAAAGTTATAATTGCATGTCTCTTAGCCAGACTAAAGTATAGTGCCACATCCTAGACCCCACCCTATACGAAATCCAGGGTGCGACTAACCAAGGGCTTTCTAATGAAATTGAATGGGTTGTATAAGAATTTTTTTTCTTTTATTACGGAAGTGTCACTTATATAAATACATAAACAGAAAAATTGATGCAACCACATTTGATCAAAGCATGCCTCATATTCCCCTTTTAATCAACGCTCACCATCACTTTGGCAAGACACAAGTGATTATCATTTACACCTTCGCTTGCAGCCATCTTTACTAATAGTGGAAATGTTGAAGCTCCTGCTAGCAGTGTTGATGTACCTATCTCACTCATAGAATTGTCGTAGTACCCCGACCTAATATTATAAGTTAATTATAATTAATGATGCTAATTGAGGATTACTTACCCTGATTGCCTAGGGTATTTTATTTAAAAAAAATAGGTTGTGTAATTTAGGAAGCAAATTTCACAAGTCAACTATTTGGTGACAAATAGGACAAAAATAATTCCATGCCTAGAATTATGATGATGACTATGAATTTAAGTCAATTGGGATTAGGTGTTAATTGTCAATTAACATAAGAAATATTGAGTGACATAGTACTCAATTACACATAAATGAAGTTAAGACTTCCAAATATTCCTTACCTAACGCTGATGGTATAAAATGAAGAGTATGGAATCAATAAAATGCCAATAATTAGACATTATTTGGGGAAAGTTATTGTTAAGAAAATTTAAGCCCAATTTAACTATATCAATTTAAGGTCAAATTATATCATTAATGGGATGATTGTGAAAGACCATGATCGTCTAGACAAGTGATCAAGATGTTGTGTATTTAGATACTACGTACATGATATTATGAATTAATATTGGGAAACTTAACCTAATCACATGAAGACTTAACCTAGCCTAGGTTTTAAGGACCCGAAAAATCATCAAAGGGCAATTTGATAAATTGCTGACATAGACTGATTTCAGACTAGAAATAAATTGAAGATGTCATATGGATTTTGAAATAAGAGTATAAGTCATCAATATGACACAATAAACCTTAAATAAAATTTTGGTGATCCATTTAGGACTAGTGTGAGCCTCGAGGAAGATAAATATGAAAATTCAAATGAAGAAGTTTGGGAACATACTACATATTTGGAATCAGAGCGTTCAAATTAGCCAAGGTGCCAATTTTGGTACGATTTTGAAATAGTTTAAATTCGGGTGCGTTTGCGTGCACAATTGGCCAACTGGCTACGTGGTGCCTCGAGAAGCGTGAGAAGCTTCTTCAAAAATCCAAGTGAAACTTTCTAGAACATGACATGTGACATATGGTTGTGGTGGGAAAGAGTGGATTGGGTGTGTTGGGGTGCATAGGAAAGGGGCACAAATAACTTGATGGGACACATCAGCCCTATCAACTTTTTTTTTCCTCTCTCTCTCTCTCCCCCTCTCTCATGGCCGAAATGTGTGTATTATGTGTTCTATGAAGAGGGAAAAGTGTTGTTATGTGTGTGTTGTTTGTGTTGTGGCTTTGAGAGAGAAACAGGGAGTGTGTGATACATAGTGTACGTGTGTGTGTGTGTGTGAATCGGTGTGTGTTTGTGTGCATGTGTGTTTGACACGCATGGAAACCAACATAGAGGAAAAGAAAACTAGAAAAGAAAAAGAGAAGGAAGAGAAAAAGAAGAAAGAAAGGAAAAGAAAAGAAGGAAACAAGAGGCTGGACTAGAAGTGTGGCAGCCATGGGAGCTCGGTGCACGCTCTCTCTCGAATCGTGGGTCAATGAGGACAGGTAAGGGTTTCTCTTAGACTTTCTTTCGATTTCCTGTGGTGAATGCATGCTTAGGAGTGTGGTTGAGCATATATATATATATATATGAGTGTGTGTGTGTGGGAACACCATTCAGTAAGAGTAAAAGCGAACCCGATATGGGTTCTCTTGGATCTCGGTGTTATAGAGTTTCAAACTCTCATTTGAATGTTGGAGGATGGTGGAAAACCCAATGGGATCAAAATCAGTGGGGAACAATCGTCAAAACAAGGCGGAACTAAGAAATTCTAACAAGGCCAAAAAATCGAGATTCGTTAGAATCCCTCATTTTGGCCTTCAAATCTTGCATAGAACTAGGCTAGAGTGTGTTTAGGAAGAAAAATGATCAAACTTGGTGAAGAAAAATGTGAAAATTAGATAAGAAAATAGATCGTCGGTGTACTGGTGCTGGAGAGGGTGACCTGCTTCGGCGGGTCAAATGGTTAACAGGTCAAACATTAACCTAGGTTAGACAAATCAGGTCTCGAGTCAACGGGTTGGGCATTCGGGTTGTTAAACGGGTCGATAAATCATTAGGCCTTAGGGTCTGTTTGTTTGCGTAGATTTGGAAAAACTTGTTTTTTTGATTAAAGGTTCAAATTGAACCGATTTGAAATTGAAAAGGGTCACTGGTTCAAAAGGAGAAAATTACTAAACTGCCCCTCCCTTTAATATACTAAATTTTAAATGCAATTAAAATGCAAAAATGGGCTTTTTAAGGTTTTTAGGCATTCCAGACTCGATGGCAGGATTGGTTTAGACATTCGGGACCCGAGGTGGTCCCACATGAATATGAAAAATTATGAAAATACCCCTAATGCTAAATTAAGAAACATAAAGGCTAATTAAAATTGAAAAAAAGGCTATTCTAAGGTTTTTGGATGCCTGAAATTCAAATACATGATCAGATTGGAAAAATTAGGACCCGGTAATGGTCCTACATAAAGTGAGAAAATAAAAATTATATTCCTAGACTTATATTACGCAATTGAAAACCAACTTAAGATCCGGAAAAGGCGTTTTCAATATTTTTGGACTCCAGAAATTCAAATATGACATCAGATTAATAAAATAAAGACTCGGGGTGGTCCCACATAAATAGATGAAATTACCAAAACACCTTTGGGCATGAAACAAATATCTAAAAGAGTTAATAAAATATAAGGAGACCATCCTATGTGGATTAGGGATAATGATTAGCCAGTTAGATGCCTCACTAATATGTTGTCCCTTTTGTAGTATATTGATGACGTGTCTAACCAAATGCCTCGTTACATATCCAAGTAGATTACATCCAGTCTTATATAATCATGTAGTGAAATTTACGTCGGTAATTTTTTTTAATGCAGTCACACTTGTCAGAATATAAGTAAACATTACATCAGAGTTACAATTATATGAGCCCATTATTTCATTACACATGTATGTCTAGATTATTACATCAATATTAAACATCATTTACATTCTTATTTTACTCCAAGCTATTACATTAATCTGGTATATGTCTTCAGGTTGATACCTCCAAAACTGAGATACTAATTCTCTTCTAGCTAGAGTCTTTACTTCTCATAACTTACTAGTATCTGAATCTAAAAAAATTCTAGTCGTTCCTGAAAATATACAAGATAAAACCCTGTGACCTTTGTGAAAAGCTCATGAGTAACTCAAGTACCCTGTTATGGGTTTTTGGAAAACCCCTTTCATTATCTTTCATGAATAGCAGTTAAAAAGAATTATAATGACTTCTGTTGGCATTCGTAAAACATATACATATAACTGAGTTGCAAGATTTATAATAAATCATGCAAGTGTTTATGCCAATTAGTTTTGCAAGATAAATCATGATAACAAAAAATTTTCTCTTGTTTTAATTTCAATTCTTGTCTACAACAAAAATGTTACAACAACAAAATCACTCAACGTGATTAATCCAACATATATGCCCATCCACCAATGAAATAGCCAAGAATCATTCAAAAACACCAACCTATTAACATTCCCCAAATTGATCAAATAACTTAATTTGATATGCAATTTTTTCAATTCAATACAAAATTCAACTAAGTGATCAATTTATGATTCAATTCAATTTACACTATTAATTTCTCAATTGAGTTTTCAATTAATCAAATTAAAGATCAATTATGAAATTCATGAAAACTCAATTTCAATATCAATAATTTAGTGGAAGCATTCAATTAAAACAATTAGTAAATTGAAAGAGATGAACTAATTGAGAGATTTGCAAACCAAATGATGATAGAGAAACTACCAAGGATAATAATCATTGGAGTAAAACTCCAGAGCCGGGCCAATGCTCAAGGAAGACTTCCACTATGATGAAAATTGAATTACAACATATCTATGAACAAGCTTAGTACCTCAAGCTCTGTTCTACCCGATCATATCTTTAACTTCCTCTTGAATCCTCAAGCTCCTCATAGTTAGAAATTTCATACCACCGAAATCCTCGATAGTCTCGAAATTCTCTGATCAAATCACTAAAATGCATACATGTTTACTCTCTACTCATTCAACCATGGTAACTAGACGTGCATTAATTTCAACTATGAAATGCTCTTGTCTCAAGGTTGACTTTCTATGGTATTGAATGATTTTCACATCAATAAGAACAAAGAACCAATCAACCTAGGGATTTTTTTACTATTTCCAATCAAAACTCCCTCTCAACTTAAAAGCAAAAATTTACAAATTGAATTCGCACTTGTCTCACCTTTTGTAAGGTGGCTTTCACACAGTTGAGTAGGTTGCTTTTTCAAAGGATTTACCAATGCTAGTGTGGGCGCCAATACTGGATAAAAAGGGAAAAGTGTGTGGTATGTCATATTTTTTGTGGATTTAGAAAGATCCCGGCTATCGCCTTCCCTAAAGGTGGGAAGGAACGACTCTTATGGAAGATAGAGAAATTAAGGAGTCGCCAACTTGTTTTTGGGCAAGAAACAAGCAAACTCGTTACAATAGAACATAATTAAAGGGAAACTGAAAAGGAATTAAAAAATCAAAATTACATCGCCCTGTTCCTAATTACATTGTAAAGATCTCTTAAGATGGATCAAATAAAATAAAGCACTAAAATATAGCAAAAACCAAAAAAAACATGGATCCAGGGGCTAAAGTACAAAGTGGAAAGGTGTTAGGCACCCACTTCGCTCGATTCGAATGGATCGACCTTGAATATTCACTTGCAAGGCTATTTTGTCATGAGAAAACTGAAAAGAAATATGTGAGTCTAGAAAAGATAAATAATAAAGAATCTGACATGAATAAATAAAATAAAATAAAAAAGATAGAAAGAAGACCTTGCTCGAGCCCGAAGGCTTCCTATGTATCCGTTTAGAAAACGAAATTAAAGTCGCATAGTTCTTCGGTTTACCCTCTTTTATCAAGAGTGATAAAAGAGATAAGATCAACCAGATCTAAGAAAACTATTAAGGGTTTGAGAGTGTACATTATTTGATTGTTGGAGTCAGTTAGATCTTTGGCTAGAAAAGTCTGGATCGGAGGCTTCTATTGGGAAGATCTCCGATTTGTTCTTCGGTTTAGAAAGCGTCACTTTGACTTGCTTCGTGAATAAAGGCTATCACTTCAATAGGGTTTCGGCCTTAGGAGAGAGAAAGTTCTTGTAGAGAGAACTCTAAAATTGAACTAACAACGTGAGGCTATAGAAATCGTGTCTTTCATCTATCCTTTAAAACTGATGGCCCAAGGGCTCTATTTATATGAAAATATAGAGCTTTAATCCAAGGGTCTAAGAGAAAACCCTAAATTGGAGGGCTAGGATCATGTCTTGAGTGATAATTATCTAATTAAATAAATAAAAAATTAAATAAGAATGATTATCCTAACTAAATGAATTAATAAATAATTATGACAATGCACAAACCAATAGAATTGGTATCTGCATGCAAGAGCCAATAAGATAAAAGATAAATAGAATTTAATTGAAAAATAAACTCAAATGAAAATGTCCAAGTTCAATGTATCTCCATTTAAGGAAATATCAAGCAACTAGATTTATGGAAACTCTAAAAGTAGAAAGTCCTAATTAAACCTAAATAGACTACTATCACTCAAGATTACCAAATCGCCGCCAATTCGGTGAAAAATCTCTAGATTGCCACAAGATAAATAAAAAGACCAAATTACCCCCGATTTGTCACCAAAAGGCTAAAATTACCAAAATACCCCATGTGGGTAAAATGATATGAAAATTACAAAAAATATCCCTCAAGTGACTAAAAAGTCCTACTGAGGGTAGAATTGTGCCAAAATTACCAAAATGCCCTTAGTAGGCAATAAGGTACCAAAATTACCGAAATGCCCTCTGATGGGCAAATGAGTCCTAACATGAGTGGGACTCTATCGGGAATGGTCCTGCTTGGACTAGAACTCTGTCAAGAGGAGTCCTAATAGGAATATGACTCTGTGAAGAGAGTCCTAACGGGAGTGGGACTCTATTGGAAGAGTCTTACTTGGACTAGGACTCTGTTAGGAGGAGTCCTAATGGGAATAGGACTTTGTCGGGAAGAGTCCTAAGTGAACGTCAACGTAAGAAAAAAAGATAGCCATTTTACCTTGATTGTGATTTTTTGTTTGACGTAATTGGACTCATTCCTCTATGAGATTCCTACGTATTGCCTTCGAGCAAATCAGACCATTTGTAGATCATGACCAATGGAAATAAATACTGTCATTACCGAATTTCTCTAAAGAGACTCGTCTAGGATAGGATTGTTGTGAGGTTACGCCCTAAAAAATGATTCATCGGAGTTTTACTTGATAAGAAATGCAATCTTAACAAGTCGTTCATGAGATTACTGTTCTTATGAGATAGTCTTATGTCCTCGGACGTTCACCTAAAATGGAATTCCATCCTAGTAGGTTGATAAGAGAGAATCCAATAGACGGCTTACCTGAAAGGAACACTATCCTAACAAGATGATAAAATGCGATAAATGGCTTATCCAAAAGGAATGCTATCCTAACAGGATGATAAAATGTGATGCCATAGACGACTTACTTGAAAGGAATGCTATCCTAACAAGATGATAAATTGTGATGCGATAGATGACTTACCTAAAAGGAATGCTATCCTAACAGGATGGTAATGCGATAGGCGATTCATCCGGAAAGAACGTTATCCTAATAAGATGATAAAAATGTGGTGCGATGGACGACTTACCCAAAAGGAACACTATCCTAATAGGATGATAAAAACGTGGTACGATAGATGGCTTACTCGAAAGGAATGCTATCCTAACAGAAGGGTGGTGTAATAGACAGTTTACCCGAAAGGAATGCTATCCTAACAGGATAGTGATGCGATAAACGGCTTACCCGAAAGTAATGTTATCCTAATAGAATGATAAAATATGATGCGATAGATGACTTACCCGAAAGGAACGCTATCCTAACAGGACGATAAAATATGATGCGATGGATGGCTTACCTGAAAAGAACGTTATCTTAACAAGATGATAAAAAGTATGGTTGTCCTTAATGAATAGATTGCCAAGATGGATTATGTCTTTAGACAATTTTGCCTAGATGGATTACGTCCTCAAATGATTTTTATTGAGATAGATTATGTCCTCAAACATTTTTCGAGATGGATTACGTCCTCAAACGGTTTGCAAAGATGGAATACATCCCTAGACGGTTTATTGAAATGGATTACGTCCTCAGACATTTTTTCTAGGTAGATTATGTCCTCAGATGGTTTTTTCCTAAATGGATTACGTCCTTAGACAATTTTTGCCTGGATGGATTACATCCTTAGATGGTTTTTTTCTTAGATAGATTACGTCCTCAGAAGTTTTACCTAGATGGATTATGTCCTCCGACGGTTTACCTAGATGGGTTACATCCTCATACGTATTTACCTAAAGGGAATTTCATCATAATAGTTTGATAAAATTGCATCTTAGGACGACTTGTGTGGAGAGTGAAGACTCTATGAGGTATGTTTGATCATGACTCGTTCGGGAGATGAATTAGGTTAACTCCACTAAAATGATAGAATTCAGTGTGACTCTATGAGGAAGACTTTAATCAAGTTTTAGACCATAAGTTTATGTTGCTAAACTCTTTCTTTGGATCGGAAAACAAAAAGTGTACTCAACTTTGAAAAAAGATACACTCAAAGTGATACACTCAACTAAAGATAGGGGTTGATGAAAATGCTTGCCTAAAATAGATGAGAGACAAGATATGCAAGAAGCAACTTTAGCCTAGATAGAAGGAGGTAGAACTCAACTTATATAGGAGTCTAGAAAGGTATGAACAAAATCATTTGATGAAGAACTCTTACCTCAGCTAGAGGAATATGACATTTACTCAACTTAGAGAGGAGTAAGGAGAATTTACTCAACTCAGATAGGAGTGAAGAGGATGTGCTCAACTTAAAAATGAGTAAGGAGAATTTACTCAACTTAGATAGGAATGAAGGGGATGTGATCAACTTAGATAGGAGTAAAGAAAGGTTCTCATTAAATGAGAGAAAATGTTGTGAACCATGGTTTTTTCTATTTTTGAGAAGGATTTTTCATTTAGAAAAAATTCTAACTTTTGACTTGGACTCTGCTAGCCCCTAGATCACTAACAATCAAGTTGGTTATTCAGGCCAAGAGAACCATTGCTTGGTTTCAAGTGGTGAGATTGTCCATCTTTGAAAATGATTTGGAAAAATTTGTTGGAGCTGTGAATTGAGGCTATGAAGGCTTAAGAGACTTGATCAGCTAAAGACTTGTCTTCAAGTTTATGGATAAAATCTTTTTGCCCTCCCAAATGATTTAAGAGATTCCTTTGAAAACTTTAGAGTATTTGTTTTGAGCATGACTCAATCTAATCATTTGAGAAAATTAGAATTATTGATTTTCACAATAGAGTGTGCATTTAACTGAGCATAGTGGATGAAATCATTGAATGAAAAAAAATTTGGGTGAACCAAAGGGATAGAGACTTTACCCATGATGTATGCTAAGTTGTTAACGTATGACAAAATCTGAAATGGAACTCTTTAAATGGAAAAAAAAAATGGTCTTTATATTGGCATGAATGAGCCCCTTGATTAGGGAAATTTGTATGATTGAGAGTATAAGTTACTCTTAGAATGAACAAGGCATAAGGAAGCCTCTTGTGAAATAAGGACTAGTTACTTCAGAAAATGAGAAAGCAATTTAGTGCAAATAGGTAGGTAAGGAGTCCTTTGATTAGTTCCTCTAAAAAATGGGTGAATAATGAAGTGATAATGTGGTGTAAACTGGTAAGGAGGACACCCCTTATTTGAAACTGTTTGTTACATGATCCATCTATTTGTAGGATCTTGTGAAAGAGTTCTAAGTTGAAATGTGACAATTCCTATAAATCAGCAAAACCTCAAAGTGGTCTTATTATTAGGGACGAAATATAAGCTAGGGTAAGGTTTACCAAATGAAAGGTATATAAGGCCCAAAAACCAGCATTCATGGTACCAAGCCCCTTGTGTGCATCTCCTTGATGTACATAGCTTTGATATGCATAACCTTGATATGCATATCCTTTCTTATACATGACTAATTCTTGGCATGACCTTCATGATTGAGACTAAAGTGACTTTTTAGGTTGCCTACGTGTCTCTTTTTTGGAGAATCAAGTCAAAGGTAGTTCGTTGCTTGCTTGAAGCACTTTAAACCATTCAAAGCTTGATTAACTTATTTTTTGACTCCTTGCTTGAAAAATGCTTCTTTTGATGAGGCAAGGATGTTTTTCCTCTTTGATTTTGATTCTTCCTTGATGGTTATTGTAACATCCCAACCCAATTAAGTGGGGTAATTAAGGATGATGAAGATTATCATAAGGTAATTTTTTAAATAATCATAGGCAATTCTATTTAAGATTAATAGTCTACAAATATAGAGACAATTGTATAAATGAGAGTAATTAACTATGAATTGAAGACAATCAGTTTTAAGAAAGTGATTCAATGGCAACGATCATAACTTGGTAACAAATTTCGATTGGCATTAATCGAGGATTGGCATATGAATAATTTTGGAAGATTAGTACATGAAATACACAAGGCAAGACTAATAATACATAGAAGAAGTATGCTTAATCAAGAAGCCTTGCGAAAATTTCAATAGACTTTTGTGAGATTTAAAATGCAAAGTTTGAGAATTTATGAAGTACACTAAAATGCACTATGGTGCATGTGTAAAGGAAAAAGAGAAAAAATAGCTTTAAAAAACTCCTACAAAGTTTTGAACCCAAGAACAAGGAAATAAGGAAAGACTTATGCCCAAAAAGGTAGTCACTAGGCTATCAACACTTTTGTGCTATAATACCTACATGATATTATATAACCTAAAAGAATGTGGGAAATTAGAAAAGACAAAGGACAAATGTCAATACCTTATTGGACCCCCATCCTAACCAATTAAATTACATGCAAAATGTCTGCCTTATATATATGTATTATGTGTGTATTACGTCTGTGGGGGAAAGCTAGGCATTTCAGAATCTAGAAAAGGAGGAAATCTAGAGGGAGAGAGAGAGAGAGAGAGAGAGAGAGAGAGAGAGAGAGAGAGAGAGAGCTAAAGAGAGAAAGCCATGGAGAGTGAAGAAGAAGGGTTATATGCTCTATGCGAGCTATAGATGAACAAATAAGGGACTCGGAGGTTCTTTGGAATGCAAATGAGAGGTCAAACAGAGAGTAAGAAGCTTCTATGAGAGGTAGGTTACATCTTCTCTCTCCTCAAGAAAATTTGTTAAACCATAGTTCTTATGAGTTTTAATTGCATGCATATAAGAAATATTGGAAATAGGTAAAAATGGAAAGAAAATTGAGGAGTTTAAGCTAAGAAAAAACCCTAGAACTCAATACCTAAAAATGAAAGGAACTAGGTTTCTATTCCATAATGAACCAAGCTTTAAATCGAGTGCTTGGCTAGAAAGAACATTAAAAATAGAGCACATTGCAATTTAGATCACACAAAATGGTCATCAGACTAATGAGCAATCACGGTTTACAATGAGGAAGAGAGAAATTGAGAGTGTGAATTTAAGCGTGATTTTCTCTGTTTTAGAAATAGGAAAATGTTCCCCAAGTTCCCAAAAACATAATGGAAGAAAAATGAGCTCAAAAAATAGTGTAAAACTCTGCGAAATAGGAAAATAAGAAGTCACTGGAAAAGCTTGGCTCGCTAGAGTAGCCATTGTAACCTCCTATTTCGATGGCCAAAGTTTATTTTGATGCTAGATATGGAATCCTCAAGGGAAAAAAGGTTCAAAACACGTTGGTTTTGTCGCCGAAATAGCCGGCGGCGATCGCCAGCGCTGGAGAAAGTGACCAGAACCCTTGTTGTAAAAACAAAGAAGAAGATACTTTGTAGGTCAGGTCAGATTTGGGAAGTGACCGGAACCCTTGTTGTAAAAACAAAGAAGAAGATACTTTGTAGGTTGGGTCAGATTTGGGTCAAGTATTGACCCGTGCAAAAAAAAAAAAGGATCCTAATAAGTGGAACGACGTCATTTTGAACCCTTAAGAATAAAAAAAATAATAAAAATGGCTGACGTCATACTGACATCAGCATGACGCAGTGAACCGAACTAAATTATTTGGTTCTTAACCTAATTGAACCGGTTCACTTGCATTGGGACTAAACTGATTGGTTTTATTTAAAAAGTTTTCAGAAATTATGTTTTGGCCCCAAATGTTTCTGTTAATTACGAATTGGCCTAGAAAAATAATTATAAATTATTTTTAGATCCTTTTTAAATTATAAAAAATTACCAAAATGCCCTTACGCCAAAAATAAGCCAAACAAAGGCTAATTAAAATGAAAGAATAGTCCAACCTAATATTTCTGGGCATTTCAAACTCAAGGCAGAGTCCGATTTATGAAATTAGATCTCGAAAAATATGAACGGGCAAACTGGAATAATTACAATTATGTCATAATGATCAATTAAGCTATCAATTAGACTCTGATGACTATGAAAATACATACATTAGCATTTTAAAATATTTCAGACCTAATGATAGGATCCATTTTATGAAATGAAGTCCCAAAAATATAAACGCATGAAATGTCATAATTACCAATATGCCCTTAGTAATCCAAAAGTTAGTTAAATGCCAAATATAGCATATTCTGACTTTCTTTGACATTCTGGACTCAACAGTGAAGTCCAATCTAGCAAACAAAGTGCCGAATAATGGGACACGTGAAAATGTAAAATTATGAAATGCCCCTGGGCTTAATATAAGTCACATATATGAAAATTAAGATCTGGAAAAGCCTTCGACATTCTGACGGTGACGTCATTTTGAGAAAAATAAGACTCGATAACAAACTAAACAAATGACGAATACATCTTTAAGACTTAATGAAGTTACTAAAAGTGTATAGATGAAACTAAAAGGTCCACATAAATGTTATAAGGATCGACTGGACTCAAAAATGAAGTCCGACTAAGTAAATTATGTATAGAGAAATATAAAACATTAAAAGTGTAAATTAACATTATGCCTTTGAAGGGCTGAATAAGCTATAAAGTATCAGGCACCCTAAATTGAGAATTAAAGGATCTCTTAATCAATTTGACTACTTCAAAAGAACTTAAAAATGCTGAATAAAAATGCTTGGAATTATAATGAATACTAATTCAATATACGATGTATTTTTGATCCATGATTATAGGATCACCCAAATGATGAAAAAATGGAACAAGGCTATGGAATAACTACTATGGTATCAGTATGGGAATGCAATGCTAAGAACCCAATGTAAGTAAACCCGAACTCTAATATATGAAATTCTACTCTGCCAATGTGGCCTACTTGTATAGTTGCCATTCTTTGCTTTTAGAAATTGTGTATCAGTAATTGCTTCAAGTCCAAAACCCATTGATTATCGTGTTTCCATTATGTGAAAATTTATGATTTGTTGATATCCAATTCGTTGTGAATATCTATGAGTCCTTTGACTCCTTAACAATGTATTGTCTTTGTGATCATTGTGATCCTTTTTATTGTGGACGTTTGTAACCTATGTTTATGTACATACCTTGTGAAATCCTTTTGCTAATAACATTATTTGTGAGTACCCGGGGTTGTGTTTGTCACAACGCCCATCTTGACTCTTTGGATGTTGATGACCTACAGATCGGTGTTTAGGAATGATACCCAACACATTGTCTTGATGAGGATATTTTGATATGATGATAAGAGCTTTTGGTGCTATTTAAGAGAACCTAGAGATGAGTGGTGAACCTAGATGAGTGTTGTGTGAAGGTAGCCGAGCTCTATTTGATAGCATCCATTTGACTTAATTTTTATATGTTTTATTCCACACCATTTGTTGATTTGATGATGTTACCTTTAGATGTGAAATATGCCTTCGAGGCTTATCTTTGTATTCGATTTGAACCCTTTGATTTGGGCCGCTAAACATCATATGCTGATAAATTTGTATTTGTTGACTTGTTTAGTCATTCTTATCGCATTTGTGAACCCCTTATGAACTGTGTTATTCTGGCCTAATGGCCAATCCCCTTGAACTTGAAATCCTGTGATTATTCACTTGTTATACACCCCTGTGTAACCCATGACAGAGTGAAGGATTTACTTACTAAGCTAAGTTAGCTCATCCCATGACAAAGTGAAGGATTTACTTACTAAGCTAAGTTAGTTCATCCCAGAATTATAACAATTTTCAGGCAACACAATATAGAAGGAAAGGCAATGATGATGACTAATAGAGCTAGTGGTGTGCTTGTGGGCAACTTTGATGATGTATAGCTCCAAGTCATAATTTGAATATATATCCTGTAAGATTGATATTAATGTGATATTGTGACATAATGACACTAGAAATGCTATTAAACTTGAATGGTGATATTAATAATAATGAAAATTGTACTTGGAGATAATCTTATTAATAATTGTTAAAGTTCGATTTGTTATCAGATGAGTTGCATATGTGTAACTTCCGCACTTGATACATAAAAGAAAAAAATTTATTACTCTTTGGTGCAATTCATTTATTTTGTACGGCCTGTCTGAGTGACAATGTCGGTCACCGGGCCTTAATCCGTATAGGGTGGGTTTCGGGTCACGACAGAGTGGTATCAGAGGAAAGGTTAATGGTCTTTGGGAAGGACCATACCAACATTGAACTTGATGACTATTGGATGATTATAATGATTAAAATATCAATGATTTTTGAGAGACAATAGTGTGTCTTGGTACGAAGGTTATTGATCTTTGGGAAAGACTATACCATAACTGAATTCAATGACTCTTAGGTGATTAAAATAATGAAATGAATAGTGACTTTTGGAAGATAGTAGTATGATTAAGAGCAAAGGTTAAGGATTCTTAGGAAGAATCATACTAGTATTGGGGTTGGTGACTCTTGGATAATTGAGTTGTGAATTGATCAATCAATTATGGGAAACTATAGTCTGAACAAGGGCAACAGTTAATGCTTTTTTGGAAGATATAGAGTGACATAGAGTTGGGATTATGAAATTTTAGAAAGTCGGTGGATCTGACAACAAATCTATAGGAGAGATAGTCTAAGAAAGACTTAAAGGATAGTCACCTAAAGAGTTTTAGACTCCAGATGAATTGATGATATACAAAAAAATGTAAGGACTCTTGAGTGAGTCATGGATAGATCCTGATAGGGTAAAGACAAATAGAGCCTCAAGAAGCAATTACTGTTGAACGAGACTGTCAAAGTTAACGTGATGAAATACAATGATTCTAAAAGAAAGCTGACACTTGATTAATGATCTTTGGATAATTCAATGGATCTTGTTGATCTAAGTGAAGGTATAACTTAATTGTGGGAAATACTCTATCGAGTTAGTTGAATTCATTACAAAAGGTAAATGATTAATGACTCTGAAGAGCTTTTGAGAATTAATGTAATCTAATGATGGAAGAGACTGAACTTGTAGTAAAATGGTCTTGAAAAGCTTGTGAAGACAACGACTATGGTAAAGGGTACATAATTCTTTCAAGTACCACTAGAATAATTGTGATTATAGGAGAAAGTAAGAATAACTTTGTGATACTAAGGAAGTTGAGAACCTCTATAGTTGGAGAACCTTACTTGATTTTGATTAACCTTGAATGACGAATGTAATAATAATAACGATGAGATGACTAATTGCCTCAAATAAATTCTCAGATATGATATGAAGTCTAAAATTGACAAAAATTGTGGATAACAATACTTGTAAATGAATAAGTGCTAGTATGCTATTAAATCTTGAGTTACAGATGAGACTAATCACCTCACTATGTGGCGTCGGAGCCACAAAATGTACAAGGTACTCCCTGTGCAGTTAAATAAATTTTCTAAGAAAATAGATTTGTTAGAAATGAATGACGACTGGGAAAACGTAATATGATGATAAACCAAATATGACAATGGATATAAGAAACTAGACATTTGAATAACCTTTTGTGCAAAAGTAATGGAGACTATAAATAATGACTATTACTGGAAAAAGTCAGAGGACTTTGAGATTTGAATTGTTTAAAATTGATGTAGAAGGTTCAAAGTGAACCAAATACAATATCACAATTAAAAGTACTTTTAAAAAAGTAGACCGTTATGTGAAGAATTAGTAACTGGGGTAAAAGAATACTCTAAGAGTCTTCAATAAGTCCACCAAGACTTAAGGAAGAAATGAACTGAGTGAACTTACTATACTTCAACCCATAAAGGAATGGGAGATCAAAATCTATGAAAAGTTCAATCGTGAGCAAGAAATAAAAAGTATTTGTACCAACCGATAATTTGAAAGAAATAGAAGAACTAATTTCTTTAACCTTTCTAATTCATGAGAATGAATGCATACGAATTTGAAAACAAAGCCAGGTATGCCAATGAGTTAGTACAAAAATGAGATGACAAAAGATTGACTAATCTTCGACTTGAGTGACCCTTAGATATAGACACGTGATAAGAATCACAAACAAATTTTATAAATAAACCAAAAGTTACCCTTGCATGAAAAAATGCTATAATGCAAAGGGCACATGAGTAAACCATCCTTACATAAGCCAAAGGATACTCATGAATACAAAAAGGGAAATACAATATTTGCGATAATTAAATAAAGTCAAATAGACGAAAAGAGAATGACGTTGCAAATCATGCAACCAAACATGTACAGTGAATCCAAGGAAGGATTTGTGACCAAAAAGAAATTGAAAGGAAAGTGGAATAAAGGAATTCAGTACTCACCAAATGATGAAAGTGGTGTAGTTTAGTTATACCATTGGCTTTCTAAACTATTACTAAAATAACCAACAGAAAAGAAAAAATCGTGGTATTAGATACCTCTACTTGGCACACGATATGCCATACAATACCAACAGAAGTTGGGAAACCACAAATAGTAATGTGATTATGGCTTAGTGCCAAATAAGATCAATTCGACAACTAGACGTGGAACTAGTCAAATATGGGTAACAATGGGGAATAGTCAAAATATTAAAGAGATGATTCAGAGTGAGTAATGGAAGCATAGTGGACCCATGACCACAGGTCCCAGGGTTAAAAAAATAAGCACTGAAGTACTAATATAAGAATTTAGAGACTTTGAGTTTAAAGTTTCGAGGCACCAAGAGTAAAAGTTAAAAAGTCAAAACCTTGACTTATAATACCACTATTGAATTAAACAAAGAAGATTACGAAAGAATTGTGAATCTTGTTTGAAATATTTTTCATAATTGAGGACACAATGTCCTAAATGCCAGTAATAAGTCCAAGAGACAAATTAAAAGAAATCAGGTTAATGAAATTAGCATAGAAAAAAAGTAGAGCTTTCTAAATATGAATGTCCGAGTTTTGAGGACAAACTCTTTTTAAGGGGGGGAGAATGTAACATCCCGACCTAATTAAGTGGGGCAATTAAGGATGATGAAGATTATCATAACGTAATTTGCTAAATAATCATAGGCAATTCTATTTAAGACGAATAGTCTAGAAATATAAAGACAGATGTATAAATGAGAGCAATTGGCTATGAATTGGAGACAATCAATTTTAAGAAAGTGATTCAATGGCAACAGCCATCAGTTGGCAACAAATTTTGATTGGCGTTAATCGATGATTGACACATGAATAATTTTGGAAGATTAGTGTGTGAAATACACAAGGCAAGACTAGTAATAAATAGATGAAGTATGCTTAATCAATAAACTTTGTGGAAATTTCAAGAGACTTTTGTGAGATTTATGAAGTACACTAAAACACACTATGGTGCATGTGTAAAGAAAAAAGAGAGAAAAAAGCTTTAAAAAGCTCCTACAATGTTTTGAACCTAAGACTAAAGAAATAAGAAAAGACTTATGCCAATAAAGATAGCCACAAGGCTATCAGCACTTTTGTGCTATAATACCCACATGATATGTATATAACCTAAAAGAATGTGGGAAATCTAAAAAAGACAAAGGACAAATGTCAACACCTCATTGGACCCCCATCCCAACCAATTGAATTACATGCAAAATGCCTGCCTCATATATATATATATATATATATTATGTGTGTATTGCGTGTGTGGGGGAATGCTGGGCATTTCAGAATGTAGAGAGAGAGAGAGAGAGAGAGAGAGAGAGAGGAAATCTAGAGAGAGAAAGCCATGGAGAGTGAAGAAGAAGGACTACATGCTTTATGCAAGGCTGTAGATGAACAAATGAGGGACTTGGAGGTTCTTTGGAATGCAAATGAGAGGTCAAACAGTGAGCATGAAGCTTCCATAGGAGGTGGGTTACATCTTCTTTCTCCTTAAGAAAATTCATTAAACCTTAGTTTTTATGAGTTTTATTTGCATGCATGCAAGAAATATTGGAAATAGGTAAAAATGGAAAGAAAATTGAGGAGTTTAAGCTAAGAAAAACCCTTGAACTCAATACCCAAAAATGAAAGGAACTGGGTTTCTAATCCATAATGAATCAAGCTTTAAATAGAGTGCTTGGCTTGAAAGAGCATTGAAAATAGAGCACGCTGTAATTTAGATCACACAAAATGGTCATCAGACTAGTGAGCAATCACGGTTTACAGTAAGGAAGAGAGAAATTGAGAGTGTGAATTTGAGCAAGATTTTCTTTATTTTAGGAACGGGAAGATGTTCCCAAGCTCCCAAAAACATAATGGAAGAAAAAGGAGCTCAAAAAATAGTGTAAAACTCTACGAAATAGGAAAATAAGAAGTCGTCGGAAAAGCATGGCTCGTCAGAGCGACCACTGTAACGACCTATTTCTGCGGCCAAAGTCAATTTTGATACTAGATATAGAATCCTCATGGAAAAAGGGTTCGAACCACATTGGTTTTATTAGTAGAAAATAGTCGACGGCGATCGCCAACGCCGAAGAGGGCTACAAGAAATCTCGTCGAATAAACGAAGAAAAAGATACTGTGCAAGTCGAGTCATCGGGTCAGGTCCTGACCCACGTAAAAAAAAAGGATCCTAATAAGTGGAACGTCGTCATTTTGAACCCTTAAGAATAAGAAAATAATAAGAAAAGCTGACATCATGCTGACATCAACATAACGCAAGTGAACCAAACTAAATCATTTGGTTCTTAACCTAATAGAACTGGTTCACTTGTATTGGGACAGAACATGTTGGTTTTATTTAAATAGTTTTCAAAAATTATGTTTTGGCCCCAAATGTTTCTGTTAATTTTGAATTGGCCCAGAAAAATAATTATAAATTATTTTTAAATCCTTTTTAAATTATGGAAAATTATCGAAAATACCCTTAGGCCAAAAATAAGCCAAACGAAGGCCAATTAAAATGAAAGAAGAGTCTAATCTAATATTTTTGGGCATTTCGGACTAAACAAAAGAGTCCGATTTATGATATTAGATCCCAAAAAATATGAACGGGCATACTGGAATAATTACAAATATGTCCTAATGATCAATTAAGCTATCAATTAGACTCTGATGACTATGAAAATACATACCTTAGCATTTTGGGACATTTTGGACCCAATGACGGGATCTATTGTATGAAACGAAGTTCCAAAAATATAGACGCGTGAAATGTTTTAATTACCAATATGCCCTTAGTTATCCAAAAGTCAATTAAATGTCAAAGATACCATATTTTGAATTTCTTTGACATTCCAAACTCAATGGCAGAGTCTATTCTAGCAAACAAAGTGCCAAAAAATTGGGGCATGTGAAAATATAAAATTACAAAAATACCCCTAGACTTAATATAAGCCACATATATGAAAATTAAGATTCAAAAAAGCCTAAATTGATTATCTTCAACATTCCAAACTTAACGGTGATGTCCTTTTGAGAAAAATAAGACCCGGTAACAAACTAAAAAAAAATAACAAATGCATCCTTAAGACTTAATGAAGTTACCAGAAGTGTATAGATGAAATTAAAAGGTCCATGTAAATGTTATAAGGACTATCTGGACTCAAAAATAAAGTCTGAATACATAAATTATGTACGAAAAAAATATAGGACATTAAAATTATAGATTACAATTATGCCCTTGAAGGGCCGAATAAGCTATAAAGTATCAGGAACCTTAAATTGGGAATTTGAGGATCTCTTAATCAATTTGACTAAGTTCAAAAGAACTTAAAAATACTAAATAAAGATGCTTAGAATTAGAATGAATACTAATTTAATATACGATGTATTTGTGATCCATGATTATAGGACCACCCAAACGATGGAAAATTGGAACAAGACTATAGGATAGCTACTATGGTACCAATATGGGAATGCAATGCTAAGAACCTAATGTAAGTAAACCTGAACTCTAATATGTGAAATTTTACTATGCCAATGTGGCCTACTTGTATAGATGTCATTCTTTATTTTTTGAAATTGTGTATCAATAATTGTTTCAAGTCCACAACCCATTGATTATCGTGTTTCTATTATGTGAAAATTTGTGATTTATTGATATCTTATTTGTTGTGAATATCTATAAGTCCTTTGACTCCTTGACTATATATTGTCTTTGTGACCATTATGATCCCTTTTGTTGTAGACATTTTTAACCTATGTTTATGCACATACCTTGTGGAAGGCCTTTTGCTGATAACATTATTTGTGAGTACCTCGGGTTGTGTCTGTCACAACACCCATCTTGACTCTTTGGATGTTGATGACCTCTGGGGTCAGTGTTTGGAAATGATACCTAACATGTTGTCCTAATGAGGACATTTTGATATGATGATAAGAGTTCTTGGGGCCATTCAGGGGAACCCAGAGATGAGTGATGAACCTGGATGAGTGTTGTGTAGGGGTAGCCGGACCCTATTTGATAACATTCATTTGACTCCATTTATATATGTTTGATTCCACACCATTTGTTGATTTGATGATGTTACCTTTGGATGTGAAATATGCCTTTGAGGCTTATCTTTGTATTCAATTTGAACCCTTTGATTTGAACAGCTAAACATCATATGTTGATATATTTGTGCTTATTGACTTGCTTAGTCATTCTTATCGCATTTATGAACCCCTTATGAACTGTGTTATTCTGGCCTGATGGCCAATCCCTTTGAACTTGAAATCCTATGATTATTCACTTGTTATACACCCTTATGTAACCCATAGTAGAGTGAATGATTTACTTACTAAGCTAAGTTAGCTCACCCTTGAATTATAATAATTTTTCAGGTAACACAATATGGAAGGAAAGGTAATGATGGCAATTAATGGAGAAGTGGTGTGCTTGTGAGCAACTTTAATGATATACAGCTCCAAGTTATAATTTCAATATATATCCTGTAAGATTGATATTAATGTGAGATATTATGACATAGTGACACTAGAAATGTTGTTAGACTTGAATGGTGATTAATGATAATGGAAATTGTACTTGGAGATAATCTTATTAATGATTGTTAAAGTTTGATTTGTTATCAAATGAGTTGCATATCTGTAGCTTCCGCACTTGATACATAAAAGAAAAAAATTATTACTCTTTGATGCAATTCATTTGATTTTGTACGGCCTGTTTTAGTGACAGTGTCGGTCACCGGCCTCTAATCTGCATAGTGTGTGTTCTGGGTCGTGACAATTATTTTGTCACTTCCTTTCTGGGAAAATGACTATTATCTTCTTTGGATGGTGATTGAATCAAACAAGATGCCTTTGAGATAAATGGATGAATTTGGTGAACAATGAGAAAATCTATATGATTGATGAAGTTTGATGATGCTCAGATTCAACACATTCAATCTTATTGTGAATTTGATGACATTCATTTTCTTAAAGAATCAAGATGAATCATGAAAAACACTTTGTTGAAAATATCCTAAGAGAATCTTTATTGAAACATGAGGCAAGACAGATAGAAATAATCTACGAAGGCTAAAAAGAATGATATTTGACTTAGAAATCTCTTTATTCTTGATTGTAAGAGGCCCAATGGCTTGTTCGTCAATCATATCTTGGATAACATGCCTCAACATGGTGCAATGATCAATGGGGTGGCCTGCACATTGATGGTAGGCATAGTGTTTGCTCAAATCATAGCTCTTGAGTATTGGGTTTAGAGTGGGCCAAGGATTCAAAGGTTAGAGATCCCCTTCTTCACAAAGCTTTTGAAAAACTTCGCTCAATGATGTAGAAAGTTCAAAGAATGACCTTGATGGGTGTCTTCGAGATGAATTTGGTAGCAATGAGGTAGTTGAACTAACAGACTAAGAGAAAAACTGATGTTGACAGCAATCTTTGAGTTTTTGGGCTTGATGTTTTGTGTAGGCTTCCTCAATGTTCCATCATTGATTGCATCCTCGATTTGGGTTCTAGCCCCTATAAGAGCTTTGAAAGTCTCAAAGTAGTAGGAAAACAATGGTTCACCGTAAATGGGAAGTAAGTTCTTCTTTACCATTTGCACCTGTTCGACTTCACTTTGCTTGTTGACCATCTAGGCCGCTTTGGCCCTCCATCGAGTGATGAAAGTGGAAAGAGTCTCCTTGGATTCTTTCTTGTTGGTCTCAAGGTCCCCTGAGTGTGATGTCTAACTCATTGCTGTACTTGTACTACTTGACAAAGGCATTGTAAAGTGGTTCCCAATATCTGGACATGGGCTCTTCCAAGTTGAAGAGCCAATGGAAAGCTGCCCCAATGAGGGTTTGGTGGAACACTTGAACCTTCATTTTAGTTGTAAGCTCTAGTGCTTGCATGGCCCGAACATAGAGCTTGAGATGGGTTTTTCGGGCATGTGGTCCCATTGAATTTGTCCAAGTTTGGCATTTTGAACTTATAGGGAAAATGAACCTCTAGATATAGGGAAAGTTTGTGGATATCATGTCATCTCCATGATTGGATTTGCATATTAAGGCTTCCATCTTTTCAAGCCTTTTGAGAAGAGCCTCTTCATTGGTGTTGCGCTTCTTTTGAGGTTTAACTTCATTTTGGGACCCATTTACTTTGACTCGATTAAACTAATCATAGTGTGGCTACATCTTGGGCCTACTGATTCTGTGGTAAATAATCTTGAGGAGGTATAGGTGGTTAGTCATTAGAAGCATTGTTAGGCCTTGCTAGGAGTGGTGGAGGTGGTGGTAACCATTATTATAATAGTTCTTGGACTTGTCTAAGAGAGCTTCTGTGTTTCATCTTTATAATCAGCCATATCTTTTCTGATATCTGACAAAATCTTAAGTAATTGATCTTAATCCATAGTGACAAGGTGCAATGATTGACTTGATTTTGTTGCCATGGTTTTCGGGCTCAATTGAGAGAATAGGAGCTGCAATGGGGTAAGAAACCTCAATAAATTTTTTGATCACCAAATAAGTGTAGAAGAATTTGAATCCAAGCCAATAGTCAAAGGAGTTTTTTTTTTTATTTCAAAACTTTGAGTAGGATGATGTAACACCCACAACTGAGAAATTAGGTAATATTTGTACCCAATAAATTTGGTGATATATGTATAATATATTGGAAGTTATACAAACCCTCTTTGGGGCTAAATATGTAATATTATGACCTAAGGTTAGGCAACCTAACCACAGGTGGAATTAACCTAACCTACGATCGAATACACCACTAGTCTGAGAAGAAATGATTCATCTAGTTGATAATTAATAATAATAAAAAAAACAATAGAATAGTGCCCACCATGTGACCTACATATGATGAGAGAGAAGGAAAAAATGTAAGGTACACATATAAATGTATATACATGTATATATGTGTGTATGTACATATATAATACATACATGTCAATATGGGAAATAAACCATAACACCACCATTAATTATTGTCTAGAAAAGATTCTCCCAACAAGGATATTGTCACGACCCGAAACACACCCTATGCGGATCTCGTGTTGTGGGGCCGACCCAATGGCCGTCCCTACTTTTTTCATTCTTTTACCAATGATAACAATAAGAAATATAACCATAACATAAAAGTGCGGAAGTCTTATTACATCATTGTTCCAAAACTAAAATAAGTCTGACCAATCCAAACATAAACCAACATAACTTAAACATAAACCATCGTTTTAGGTGGTGAGTGCATGGGAGAACTACTGTATTCTACTGTGCTCCTTAATCGTCTCCCTTTATGTTAATATATATATATATATCCACCCATATACATGTATATATATACATATATATATATATATCTAACACCACATGCCATAACATAATTTTTATTTCTTTATTTATTTATTTATTTTATTTCTAATTCTTATTTTATTTTTTTATTATTTTATTTTTATTTCCATATTCGTTAATGGCTTGCTCGATATAGCCCGTCATTGTCCGTATATTCGAAACCATTTAAATTTCACTACCAAGCTGTCACGACCCGAAACCCACCCTATGCAGATCTCGTGTCGCGGGGCCGGCCCAATGGCCGTCCCTACTTTTTCCTATTCTTTAACCAATGATATCAGTAAATAATATAAACATGACATTAAAGTGCAGAAGCTTTATTACATTTATTGTTCAAGACTAAACTTAAACTAACAATAAACTGATCATTAACCACTCTTAGGTGATGAGTACATGGGAGAGACTTCGTTCACTACTATCACGCTCCTCAGCTGTCTTTCTACGCTTCTGAACTCCTATTGTGGTTCTGTAATATTTTCACCTGAAAAAAATTTAGTAAGGGATGAGCTACAAACTCAGCAAGTAAACGCCTATCTCAAATACGGGGTTAGAGTAATCATGGAACATATAGGATCATGGATGAACATGATAGCCAGTCATGGAAACAATTTCAGTCAACAATAAGGTGCCAATGACCAATGAACAGTAAGGCCTGATAACCCAATAAGAACAGTGATATAACATGAATACGGGAACATTCAACGTTCACAATCGACGTAAATGTATTGCCACAATGGAATGATCTCAATCGAGTCAAATGAATAAAGGTACTGTCAACATGGAACTATTCGTAGTGAAATGAAACATCACGTGAATCAAATAAACATCACATAACAGTCAACATGAACGATGCATTTACTCTGTTCAGGGTTTGGTAGACCCTCGGTCTTTTGGGGCCCGACATACCCCCTTTAACATGAAGGCATATAAAGGGGGCTATGCCGAGCCCCAAAAGACCGAGGGTCTGCCAAACCCTGAACAGAGTAAATGCATCATTCATGCTGACTATTATGTGATGTTTATTTGATTCACGTGATGTTTCATTTCACTACGAATAGTTCCATGTTGACAGTACCTTTATTCATTTGACTCGATTGAGATCATTCCATTGTGGCAAGTACATTTACGTTGATTGTGAATGTTGAATGTTCCCGTATTCATGTTATATCACTGTTTTTATTGGGTTATCAGGCCTTACTGTTCATTGGTCATTGTGGCACCTTATGGTTGACTGAGATTGTTTCCATAACTGGCTATCATCCATGATCCTACATGTTCCATGATTACTCTAACCCCGTATTTGAGATAGGAGTTTACTTACTGAGTTTGTAGCTCACCCCTTACTAATCATAATTTCCTTTGCAACCTGTCTCTTGGACTTATCTCTAGTCTTCAGATACTACATTCTTAGGCAGAAAATTTTCTTTATATAAGGTTTACAGTTCTTTTGTATTCCTCCTTGTTTTATTTCAATAGTGCATTTGGAAGTCAAAGGTTTGACATTTTAACTTCCTCGAGACTTTTAACTCATTGTCTCCAATTTTAGTATTAACATTATGACTAGAGATCTACTACTTCCATTACTTACCCTGAGTCATCTTTTCAGTTACTTGACTATTTCTCCTTGCTACCAGTCTCCTGACTAGTTTTGTAGCTAGTTGTTATACTCATCTCATTTAATCCACTGTCCATGCTTGCCAGTGGTGGTGCGTTTTACCAGGCGAGACGAAGTCGATATGGTCCATCACCGTAACCCACAGTCCTTGCACCAAGCACCATCAACAAACCACCCTCACCTCCAAACAGTGCACCATTGCTGCGCAACAGGGTAAACCACTGAACCTTTCATCTTGGATTTTTAGAAGCATGAATGATTAGGTTTATATTGTAATTTGAATCAAGAAAATGAACTAGAAACGAGAGGAAAAATGGAACTAACAGGGAAGAAAAGAAAAAAAAAACACACACACACAACATGCGTGCGTTGCGGCTGAGGTTTTTGCAATTTATTTTGGTCAAACCGGGTTGCAAAGTCTTAGGTTCTAATGAGTCATGGGAGACAAGATTAGAGTACTAGAGTTGTTAAAGTCTAAGAGGTAGTCGATAGATAATACTGACACTACTAGGCTAGACTTTTATGCGAACACTGACAGTTATTTTACGTATACATTGACTGATTATCCTTTACAGGAAAGGTTAACACCAGAAGATGATTGGGCTACTGTACCAGTATCCGTAGGTATTTTTCAGTTACTTACAACCTGCTCATATATTTTCTAGAGAATTGATTTATAATTCCGCATTTACTGTTAGGTTGAACCTTGAAACAGAACCTCTAGGCTACTTGTTAACTGTTCCAATACCATTGAGAGATTGTTATTGATGAATACTATATATCGGGGAAAAGACTATATGTTATTGGTGACTCTTGAACAATTGAGATGATTAGGGTAATTAGTGACTTTTAAGGAAATAAAAATATGTTTAAAAGAAAAACGAGGAGGATTCTCAAGAAATGACACTGCAAATATTTGAAGAGATTTCTATAAATGTTACGGATAGATAAATGAGGCTTGAATGAGAGATAGTTAAAGAAAACTTAATGGAAAAGTCTTGAGTAAGTTAGGAGTAGATCCTGATAGGGTAGAGATGAATTGAATCTTGAAGACAATTACTAAATGAGCAAGATTGCTAGAATTGATCTTATGAAATGTGATGATTTTGAAAAGAGACTAACACATGAGGAATAAATATTATGAAGAAGTCCATGAATGTTGTGATCTAAGATAAGGTATGATATGATTGTAGTCAATACCCTATCAAGTTAAATGAAATACATGATAAATGATTTTGAGTAACCGTTAGAGATCAAGGTGATCTAAATGATCGTACAGACTGAACTGGTAGTAAATCATTTAGAGAAACCATGAAATTGAGATGATACATGATTCTGAGGTATTACGAGGAAATCATTATTGAATGATATATATATAAGGCATATGAGATATACAGATCATAAGTACACGGTTATTAACCGATTAGATATCTTTGGAGGAACTAAGAATTCGAGGATTTAAATAGTTAAATGATTGGTGACTTTTGGAAAACAATAGCTTGATTAAATACTAAGGTTACTAGTTTTTGGGAAAGACTATGCTATGACTGACTTGATGTTTCTTGGAAGATTGAGATGATTAAATGAATAGTAACTTTTGGGAAGAAGTAGTATGCTTGAGGACAAAGGTTGAGGATTCTTAGGAAGAATAATACCAGTGTTGAGGTGGATGACTCTTAAGTCATTGCATTGGAATTGATCTATGAATTGGGGAAAACTAGCATTTTAACAAGGGCAACAACAAATGCTCTTTTAAAAGATATAAGGTGACATAGAGTTGGGATTGTGAAATCTTGGAAAGTCGAGGAATTTAACAAGAAGTCTATGTAAGAGATGGTCTGAGGAAGACTTACTGAATGGTAACAAGGGGAATTATGATGATGGAATTGGCATGATGGGGTGGTAGAGTTTCATGGATTACAAACATTCAAGTTTTAGGGACAAATCTCAATTTAAGGGGGGTAGAATGTAACACCCTGACCCAGATGTGACCGAGCAGGCCATGTAAATCAAGTCGTTAAAGCTTATTGTTTCATATTGAATAAAATGGAACGGCTGGAAATTCAATGGTTTTAGAAGTACAAATAACTTCTGGGCAATGCCCGAGCAAACCACGAATAGATACTAAAATATAAAAAAAAAAAATTGAAATTTTAAATAAGGAAAATAAAATAAATGAAAATAATAATAATAATAATAATAATAAATAAAAGGAAAATAAAAGAAAAGAAAATAAGAATTAGAAATATAAATATAAATATATAAATATAAATAAAATAATAATAAATGGGAAGTTAGAGGTGTGGAAAATATATATATATATATGGGTATAAAGATATATATATATATATATATATATATAGATAGATAGATAGATATGTGAAGGTGTATCAGTTACAATATGTAAAAAAAAAAAAAAATGATATCGTTGTGATAAACTTGAAATGTCAAATGTAACGATAAAAAGATTAGACGACTAAATGATGTGAACAATCCTAAAATATGATATGAAGTCACAGAATGTACAAGGGACTCCCTCTATGGTTGAAGAAGTTCTTGAAAGAACGAAATGAAAAAGGTGAATAACGACCGGGGAGAGAAATGTAACATATAATGGAAAACTGAATATAATGACGAGGATAAGAAATGAGACAGTTGAACAACCGTTATGAGCAAAGGTAAGTAAAACCAAAAGAACGGTTATAAACTAACAAGTCATAAGACTTTGAGACTTGAACTGATCAAATGATGTGGAAAATCCTAGGTAAATCAAAAATGATAACACTGTTAGGAACACCTTCGAAGTATACTGTTGTAGGAAGAATCAGTGACTGGGGTAAGATTGTCCTAAAATTTTTTTTTAAGTATATGTACCATGCTTTAATTTGTGAAGGGATGAATCAAAATTTATGAAAAGCTCGAATGTGAGCAAGAAATAAAAGGCCTTTGTACCAGTCTACAACCTGAAAAATAGAGGAACTGAATTTCTCAACCTATTTAATTCATAAAAGGATAAGTGCACACAAATCTAAAAACAAAGGCAGGTAAACCAATGAATAGTACAAAAATAATGAAATAATACAAAATGAAATGAAAAGATGATTGATGAATCTAGAAATGGACACATGATTGAGAATCACCAATAAAAATTTCGAATAAATCTGAGGTTACCCATATATGGGATAAATATTGTAATGCAAAGAGAATACGAGTAAACCGTCCCAACATGAACCAAAAGATGCTCATGGAAATGAAAGGAAACATGATACTCTGTTCTTAGTAAAACTTAAAGCACTTGAATGAGAAATTCAAAACACTTTAAACGATAGAAGTGGTATACTCTAGTTACACCATTAACTTCCTATGACCACTATCGAAGGAACAGATTGAAAAGAAAAGATCAAGGTACTAGAAACCTTTACCCGGCACATGATACGCTATACAATGTCAATAGAGGTTGAGAAACCATGAATAATAAGGTCATCATGACTTAGTACCAAATGAGATGAATATAACGACTAGACATGGAACTAGTCAAGATAGTGGTAACAAGGGACGTAGTCAAGTTACTGAAAAGATGACTCAGGGTAAGTAATGGAAGTAGCAAATCTCTAGTCATAATGTTAATACTAAAATTGGAGACAATGTGCTAAAAGTCTCGAGGAAGTTAAAATGTCAAACCCTTGACTTCCAAATGCACTATTGAAATAAAACAAAGAGGAATACAAAAGAACTGTGAACCTTATATAAAGAAATTTTTCTGCCTAAGAATGTAGTATATGAAGACTATAGATAAGTCCAAGAGACAGGTTGCAAAGGAAATTATGACGGTGAAACTGACATGATGAGGTGACAAAGTTTCATGGATTATGAACATTTGAGTTTTGGGGACAAAACTCAATTTAAGGGGGGTAGAATGTAATACCCTGACCCAAATCGTAACCGAGCGAGCTATGTAAACCGAACCGATAGAGCTTTATGTCATGGTATCGAAAGAAACAAACGATTGTGAAATTTAAATGGTTTCGAATATACGGACAATGACGGGCTATATCGAGCAAGCCATTAACGAATATGGAAATAAAAATAAAATAAAATAAAATAAGAATTAGAAATAAAATAAATAAATAAATAAAAAAATAAAAATTATGTTATGGCATGTGGTGTTAGATATATATATATATATATATATATATGTATATATATATATATACATGTATATGGGTGGATATATATATATTAACATAAAGGGAGACGGTTAAGAAGCACAGTAGAATACAGTAGTTCTCCCATGCACTCACCACCTAAAACGATGGTTTATGTTTAAGTTATGTTGGTTTATGTTTGGATTGGTCAGACTTATTTTAGTTTTGGAACAATGATGTAATAAGACTTCCGCACTTTTATGTTATGGTTATATTTCTTATTGTTATCATTGGTAAAAGAATGAAAAAAGTAGGGACGGCCATTAGGTCGGCCCCACGACACGAGATCCGCATAGGGTGGGTTTCGGGTCGTGACAAATATTATATATATATATATATATATAAATGAATATAAATATACACTAATGGGAAGCATTGAACATAGGATTCCAACAATCACTCCTATCAACCGTAGTAGCTATCTCCTACCATTAAATCTTGTCTAGAAAAAAATTCCCCCTAACAAAGATATATATGAATGAAGACATATGCAAGTGAGGAACTTTGAGCATAGGATTCCAACAAACCTATGTCAATATAGTAGCCATCTTTGACCATTAAATCTTGTCTAGGAAAAGATGCTCCAAATAATGAGAATTTTGGCTATAAATACATACATGGGAAAGCTTAACAAGTCACACTAAGTGAGGTAAAAAGTGAAATTTGTGTGAAGGAAGGTGAAATTGCAAACTTAGAGAGGGAGAAAAGGAAGAGGAAGAAGAAAAGAGGAAATTCACCTAAACAAGGTAAGAATACTCTTCTTTTAATTCCTTTAAGTTTTATAATTAATTGCATGCATACATAGTGATATATATAAGTAGTTTCAGTGGGATTGGAGAAATTATAATGAATCCCGTAGCTAATGTAGATGCTACCAGCAACATTAGTCTACCTTTGAAGGGCTATAACTTAATCAATTTAAATTCAAATCGAGTGAAATTTGGATCTAAATTGAAACTCTAGACGTCTAGTTTCCGTTAATATTGGTTTTAGATGTAAACTCCAAACCGATTTTCATTTATGAAATTTTAAGGTCAGGTGGCCACAAATGGAAATTCGGATGATGTAAAATAGTTAATTTCAAACTGTCATGTCTTCCCCAATTATCTGAATTAAATTCTGCAATTTTGCATAAATGTATATCTATGTCTTATCTTTCATTTGATATATTATACGCATAATTTGGCCATAAGATGAATTTGATATAGTGATTTTAGCAAAACTATCCAAATTCTAACCTCAGTGAATTGTTAACTTATATCTTGAGCTGTAGGAGGAATTTTTAGGTGATTCCAAATCTAAATGAAACTAGACTCAATATGTGATGTTTCCTAGAAATTTTCATTAAATTTGAGCAATGGAATTAGGAGGAAATCAAATTTGAATACAAGGGTACTGCCCAAAAAATTCTAAAGATTTGCCGCTTCTTACTTTATCATCCTAACGGTTTAATTTACATCATAACCACACATAATTAGGGACACTAAATAGAACATTAAAATATTTTGGTGGCCTTGGGTATGTATATTATATATTATTGAGTATAATGAACTCAACGAGGAGATCTTTTAACCAAATGAAACTCATAAAGTATAGGTCCGTAATAAGTATAGCATTAAAATAGTGTTTAATATGTTAATCACCCTTATAGGACCAGAAAAGGCTAAGGAGCATCCAAGGGGGACTAAAATAACTAAGTATTAAACAAAGGTGAGTGACCCTGAACCTTGAAGTGAAGACATTTTTATGAAATGCAGTTCTTTACAGTTTTATAACATTACATGCAGTTCCTTACAAATTTATAATATATTTTAGACTACTATGCTAAATGTTTTAACTGTATGACTGTTTATAGAATATTGAAATAAATGGTTGAATTGCATATGTTTAAGTAGCATATTTTTAATTGTTTTATAGCATGGATAGCCTAAAGAATGTTTTAGTTTTTAAGTGCCTTACGACACCTTGCCGGGGGTTAAAAGCCAGTAGACTTCCAATAAGTCTTCATAAGCGACTCAGCCAGGAATCTGAATTTGGTGAGAAGGCTATGTAGGCCCAAAGCTCTAAATTGCATAGAGGTCGCCAAAGTGACATTACAATCCATAGGGACTGAGCTTATGAGATGTATGACACAAAATGTTTTCACAGCTTTAGTTTACAGGTCACCATGTGACAACCCAAAGTCCTAAAGGACAACAATTTTTAAGAATGTAGCATGTTTTAATTTCTCACCTGTATCAGATTTTATGATATCATGTTTAACTTGCAAAACTATCTGGCATAAAATTTTGCATGATTTTCAGTATATATCTTGCAACTCCCAGTTATATATTTATGTTTTAAGAATTCCAGTACTTTCAGTACAAACCTTTTGTATTGTTATCCATGAAAGTTTACAGAAAGGGGTTTTCTCGAAAACCCATGACAAGGAACTAGTGTTACTCATGAGTTTTTCAATAAAGCTTACAGAGATTTTGTCCTGCATATTTAAGGTAAACATTCTGATAACACATCTTAGAATGAAGGATTACAGTACAACCATTTTTGGGTTGGACGACGATCTTTGGCTATTTAATTACCTTTTGTCATTGTCGTCAAAGAAATTTTTGGGCTATAATTTTCAGACTTATTGTATTCAATGTTCAAGTATTTAACTAAGCTCTGCCATGTTTTATTTTCTGCTATCATGTATAATTATGAATGCATGTACCAAATAAGAGGCCTTTGGTTAGACACATCACCGATATGCTAAACAAAACTAGTGTATTAGCAAAGTGCCTAACTGGCCGATCATTATCCCGAATTCCGCTATAAGGTGGGTTCTGGGATGTGTCAGTATTGGTATCAGAGCATTAGGTTATACTTACGAATATTAACGAGTTAGTATCAATCAGAGGTACTAGTAGAATTGGTACCAAATGATGGATTACTAAAGTTTGGCTGCATATCGTGAAAAGTAGGACTTCTATACTAAGTAGAGCCAACTAAGATAGAGACGATGGAGTGTAAAACTATAGCCTTAGGGAACATTAAGAATTTTACATAAATATGAGGGCTAATTATCAACTAGATATGTGTAAACTATTAATGACACTTTTATTTTGATTGTTAGATTTAAATGGCGGGAAAGAAAATAAAGAAGGGTAAGGCAGTAGAAACTTCCCAGGAAATTGGACAGGACGACTCACAATTGGGGGGTTTAGCCTCACGATCTGTTGAAACTGGCCTAGTCCAATTTGGGGAAATCATAAGAGAGTTCACACAAGCCCTCCGTTAGGCCCAACAAACCGTACCAATACCTACACTAGCACCCGTACCAGCACCAATGCCTGCACCAAACTTTACACCTGCATCTGCCCTAGTGCAAGTTCAACCCTCTTTGCAAGACAAGAATCCTACACCACTAGCCGATAGAACTGTCACCATTAGCAACAAACTACTTAACAGGTTTCACAAACTGAAACCCTAATCTTTTAACTTCGTTATGGATCCTACGGCTGCAAAAGAATGGGTGAGATCCATGGAGCAGGTTTTCAGATTACACAACCACACTGAACCCTAGAAGGTCCAGCTAGCCGCCTTTATGTTAAAAGGAGAGCCCAAGAGTGGTGGCTAATGATGAGAATAAACGGAACTGTGACAGAAAGGGACTAATTTTTTTTAAATGTTCTATGGAATGTATTTCCCTGTAAACTACTAAGGATCAAAAGGAAAGGGGATTTGTGGAGCTCAAAAAAAATGAAATGACAGTAATTCAGTATACCACGAAGTTTGTCCAATTATCTAGATTTTCCCCATATCTAGTGAGTGATGAAAGAAAGAAGGCCAGAAAGTTTGAATGAAGATTACGCCTGGGTTTCTGCGTTCTTATAACCTACGTATGAAGAGTCCCTACAGAGGGCATTGTTTGTTGAAATAGAATTAAATGAAGTAGGAATGGCTCATGAGTTGCCAAAGAAGTGACCTGGGGGAAATTTCAAGAAAGGCCAAGGATCTCAGTCTATAAAGAAATGCAATGTGGAAGCCCCTAAGAGCAACAATCAAAAGGGAAGTGAGTTACCTCAATGCCCAAAATGTAATAGGTAGCACTAAAATGAATGCAAATAGGGCACTATGGGATGTTATCAGTGTGGAAAAGAAGGGCACATGAACAAAAAATGCCCACAAAGGGATCAGGCTACCATTACTCCGGCACCATCTCCTTCAACCACCGCGAGTAGGAAAACGATTGTCATCCCTGTTTAGAATAAAGGGAAAAAAATCTAAACACGAATAGGAAGGGTGTTTACTTTGGTACTAAGGGAAACGTCGAATGGAGTAGTCGCAGGTACACTTTCTATTTGTGGCATTCCTATATACGTACTCCTTGATTCTGGATCTACACATTCATTTATAGCACCCAATTTGCTGATAAGATTGATAAAGCAGGTGAACCCTTGGATTACCTGTTATCTATTTCCATTCCCACTAGAGTACCGCTATTAGGGACTACAGTATATTGTAATTATGATATTGTGATTGATAAACACCAGCTGACCGTTGACTTAATTCCATTGGACATAAGAGGATTTGATGTGATACTGGGCATGGATTAGCTTTTCACCAATCATGCTACTATTGATTGTCGTGACAAGCTGGTTTTGTTTCGAAAACCCCAACAATCAGAGTTCTTGTATGAAGGGAGGGGTGTAGCATTTCTGCCCTACTTAATTTCTGCTATGTGAGCATACAGATTGTTAAAGAGAGGTTGTTGTGGATACTTGTGTAGTATGATAGATACTCAAGCCCAACCGCCCTTGATAGGAGAAATTTCGATAGTACACAAATTTTAGGATGTATTCCCCGACGATCTACCAAGTGAAATGGTTGATCAGTGGGATTGAGTTTTCTATCGATCTAATACCCGGGACATAACCTATCTCCAAAACTCTGTATCGGATGGCGCCAGCAGAAATGAGGGAGCTTAAAGTACAACTACAAGAGTTGATGAAGAAAAGATTCATCTGCCCTATCATATCGCCTTGGGATGCACTAGTTTTGTTCGTAAAAAAAAAGGATAGGTCATTAAGATTGTATCTCAATTACCGAGAGTTACATTAGGTAACTATTAAGAACAAATAACCACTACCTCAAAGAGACGAGTTGTTTGATCAATTACAAGGGCACAAGTCTTTTCGAATATTGACTTGCAACTGGGTTATCATCAATTGAAAGTGAAGGAGGGAGACATACCAAAGACTACTTTCAGGACTCGGTACGATCATTATAAATTTGTAGTTATGCCATTTGGAGTGACTAACACCTCTGCAACATTTATAGATTTGATGAATAGAGTGTTTAAATCTGATTTGGATGATTTTGTGATTGTATTCATTGATGATATTTTGATATACTCTCGAAGTGTGGAAAAACATGAGGAGTATTTGAGGATAACACTCCAGACACTTAGACAGCATAAGTTGTATGCCAAGTTCTCCAGGTGTGAGTTCTGGCTAAGTAACATCACATTTTGGAGGCACATAATTAACAAAGATGGCATATCTGTAGACCCCTAGAAGATAGAGGCAATTATTAATTGGACCCAACCAACTACAGTGATAGAGGTTAGAAGTTTCATGGTTTTAGCGGGATATTACTGTAAATTTGTTAAAGATTTTGCCAAAATAGCCAAACCTCTCACCTAATTAACCCAGAAAGACACCCCATTCATTTGGATGGCAAAGAGGGAATAGAGTTTTCAAACTATGAAAGAGAAACTGACCACAACCCCTATCTTAGCCATTCCTACCAAGAAGGAAAGTTCGTGATCTACAGCGACACCTCTCATAAAGGATTGGGTTGTGTATTGATGCAAGATGGGAAATTCATCACTTATACCTCTGGACATTTGAGACCACAGGAAAAGAATTGCCTTATTAATGACCTAGAGTTAGCAGTGGTGGTGTTTGCCCTTAAGAAATGGCGACACTATCTATATGGGGAGACTTGCGAGATTTTCACCAACCACAAAAACCTCAAATATTTATTTACGCAAAAAGAGCTGAATATGAGACAACGTAGATGGCTAGAGTTGATTAAGGACTATGATATGAGCATCCAATATCATCCAGGCAAAGCCAATGTGGTGGCAGACGCATTGAGCCAAAAGTTAGGTAGTCCTGCCTATATGATTACTGGCCAAGCAAAATTAATCAAACATCTAGATGAAATGAGAATTGAGGTAATACTACCTAGATTACGAGCCTCACTAGCCAGCTTAGTAATCCGATCCACTCTTGTGGAAAAGGTATGAGAGGGCCAAGACAAGGATAAAGCTTTACTCAAGATCAAGAAATATGTGAAAGAAAGTGGAAAGCCCGATTATGAAATTCGTGACAAAATCTTACAATTTCAAAATAGGATCTGTGTGTCGGATAGGTCAGAACTTAAGAAGGAGATTTTGGAAAAAGCTCACTGCTCACGATTTACTGTGCACCCAGGTAACACAAAAATGTACCATGATGTTAAAGAACTATATTGGTGATCGGGAGTGAAGAGAGATATAACAAATTTCATTACACAATGCACTCGATGCCAATAAGTAAAGGCAGAACACCAAAGACCTAATGGACTTTTGCAACCACTTTCAATCCCAGAATGGAAATGGGAACACATTACAATGGATTTTGTTTTCGGATTTCCACGTTCCCTCAACGGTTGTGATTCCATATGGGTGATTATGGACAGACTAACCAAGTTTGTATACTTGTTACCAATCAAGATGAATTATCCTCTTGAGAGATTTGCTGACTTATATATACAAGAGATAGTAAGGCTATATAGAATCCCAGTGACTCATATCTGATCGTAACCTAAGATTCACATCAAGATTCTGGTAAGCTATACAAGCAACGCTTGGGACAGAGTTAAGACTCAGCACGTCCTATCATCCAGAGACAAATGGATAATATGAAATAGTAATTCAGATGTTGGAAGATATGTTACGATTGTGTGCTCTAGACTTTGATGACAGCTGGGTGAAACATCTATCCTCAGTTGAGTTTGCTTATAATAATAGCAACCAGGCCAGTATTATGGACAGAAGTGTCACATCCCGAACCCCACCCTACGCGGATGTCGAGGACGTGACTGCCAGTCGGTCGCGACGCGACCAACCAAAGGCAAATTCTGAACTTTCCGACGAATTGCACTCTAACTGTAGGGTCAGATGCAGCGGAATTTAAAACTTTTTCTTTGTATCACGGGAATGCAACTCACTTATCCATCATAAGTATATGTATCACAGAGCAAGACTAAATCCAGTCAGTCAACAATTCTAATTTCAGAGCATATCTAAAATCAAGCATATAACAACAGAGCAGATCTAATATCTCTAGAGTACCATTAGTTCCATGAGCCATGTCTATCTAGTATATAACAGTCAAGTCAGTCATAACATACCACTCACCGGAATAACCAGGTTCAATCCACAATAAACCAGTCTCTATAATTCAGTGCCGTCAGATCCTTACTTGCGATGCCACTTAGCCTATTCACGTCATGTCACAGTACCATCTAATCCAATGGAGGTAATTCCTGAAAAATGTCAGAATAATGGGGTGAGCTTAAATAAGCCCAGTGAGTAACACAGATTCCCTATCATGGGTTTCAAAACCAGTTTTGTGCTCCCAAGGCACATGGATAATTTAGTCATTACAAAAATAACTATTTTTATAAATCCATTTCATAAGCAGTCTAGTACAATAAAACAGAATCGAACAGACAATACAAACGGATCGGAACATGACATAACCAATCGGTCAGAACAATAACTATTGCTAATATATCGGTCAAGACACAGACTCTTCATTAACGGAACGAATCATAACGGAACTGGACCATATATCAATCAAGACAGACAGATCATCAACGGACGGAACATGTCAGAACCGGACGGAACATATCAATCGAGGTAGACATAACATTAACGGACGGAATATAACAGAATCGGACGGTAACAATACATCAGTCAAGCAAAGGCATATCGCGAACGGATAAAATTATAACGGAACTAAACGGAAAACAATACACTAATCAGGACACAGGCAAATCATGAACAGGACACATCATAACGGAACTGGGCAGAAACAATATAACAATCAAGTCAAGGACACATCACTGTCGGAACTAATCATAACTGGACTGAACAATGTTTCAATCAAGACAGACGTATCATCAACGGACGGAACATGTCGGAACCGGACGGAACATATCAATCGAGGCAGACATATCATTAACGGACAGCACATAACCGAACTGAACGGAATTCCTAATTCGAAGGATACAAGCACATCACGTGGAATGTGGTACAAAGGCGTACATTAAGTACATACATTTAAACAATATAGCATTCAGACAGTATACTATACAAAGCTATACGATACAACAAAAATGTTGTTCTTTGCCTATATCACATGGTTTATTTAATCATTTCGGAAATAATGGTTCAATATATCCATTTTATCTCAACAGTTCAAAACGGGCAAAACAGTACGGAATGCTAGCACAGGGATCAGGAATATAGTCAAGTATTTAAAAAGACTAAAACCATGTCATAAGTGATATAGTACGGAAAGCATGCATTTAAATAATTGCACTTAAATAATTGCATTCAAAACAGATCAGTAAATCAAGGGACAGTATCAAAACAGTGTCAGAAGTTACTCACAAACTTTACGCTTATTTCCTTGCACAAATAATCCGATAACCTCCAGGTACGTCAGGCATCTCCATGTATATCCTGAATAATAATCACCAATCACAGACAGATCAGAACTCATCCATCCAGGTCTCATTCGTCATCTTAGGTATCTATCGGATTACCTAAGGTAGCCTATCGCCCTTCCATTGGGTCTCACCCGAGGCTATTTCATTCTTTAATTAGGCTTAGCAGTTATTAGGATTATATCCTAAGTCATTTAGACTTCAATTGTTATCAGTCAGGCACTCATTCAACCTTAGGGGCAAAATGGTAATTTTACCATTCTTGTCCTGGACCCTGTCGTGGTCTTCGGAATAGTCTTTATATCTTAAGTACAAAGTTCTACGTCCTTTGGACTCCAATCGGTATCAGTTAGGTTCTCATTTTAACCATAGGGGCAAAATGGTAATTTTGCCATTCTTATCCCGGACCCTGTTATGGTCCTCAGAATATCCCATATATCGTATATATGAAGTTTTAAGTCTTTTAGACTTTAATCGGTATCAGTTGGGTACTTATTTAGTCTTAGGGGCAAAATGGTAATTTGGTCATTTTTGCCCCGGACCCTATCATGGTCCTCAGAACGTCCCATATATCTCATGTATAAATTTGTAAGTCCCTTGGACTTCATTTGGTATCCGCTTTAGATCGTCGGGACGCATCGGTCATTTCTCGTTTTACGCGTTGACTGTCTCGGAGTCTCATTTAGCCCTTCAGTGTTCATAATTATCTCTATGATAATTTATCAGATCAGTTTGATCTTTATTCGACCTCTACTTTGCACTTACAGTGCTCAGGGGTATTTTGGTCATTTTACGTTTTGTGTAATTCTGACCCCGATTCGTCATTTAATCAAGTATACAGTCTCACCAGTGTCTGGGCTCCTACCGGTATCAATTTCGTCCCAATCGAACTTTGTTTAGGTCTCGTACGGTATCAGGGGTAATTTGGTAATTTCGTGTGTCGTATTTTTCGGCACGTCAGTTCATAAAATGGACCTCACCATTGGGTCCAGAGTGTCCGACATAATTAAGTTGGACTATCTGTTATGTTTAATCGGCCTTGGGTATCATTAAGGGCAATTCGGTCATTTACACTTTATGTGTCTGTATTTTTCGGGACCTCAGTTCATTAAACGGACCTCACCGTTAAGTCCAGAATGCACGAGATAGTCAAAATAGGCTATCTGATATTTTTATTTGGGTCTGGGTTCCATCAGGGGCAGTTCGGTCATTTATCACTTACGGGTCTGTATTTTTCGGGACTGTATTTCTAAAATCGGACTGTACCATTGAGTCCAGAATGCTTGAAACAGTGAAAATACACTATTTATTTAATTTATTTGGACTCCGTTTGACATATTTAATGTCCAGGGGTAAAATCGTAATTTTACCTATTTAATAAAATAATTAAATAATTATTTTATTATTTAATTAATTTTCCAGGGCTTAAATGAATAATTTCTCAAAATTCTGGGCCACAGTGTAATATTACAAAACAGTGGGGGTTAATCCGTAAATTCAGAAAACTATAGGGGTCAAAACATAATTACATAAAATTAGGGTTCAAACCAAACGGTTCTAGGGTTCAAGCAGTGAACCGGTTCACAATTCTTAAAAACCAACCGGTTCTGTGACCTTCAGAAAACCGGAATAGCATAACCCATCTTATTCCCAATTTCAGTCCCTATCCGTGTGTCAGTTGCCCAATTCCCAATTTTAATTTCGTGCATCCGTAACCAAACAGGTCAAGTTTGATTTTAAAACAAATCAGTTGACACCCAAAACGGTGTAGTTTCAATTAAACAGTGGCACAGTCTTGGGTTGCCACGTGTATGAGTCGACTCGGCCCAACTCAAACGAGTTGGCGAGTCAACTCTATCTTCTCCAACGCGCAGGGCACCGTTGCCCTAAGTGCAGGTTCGGTTTTTTCTCCATTTTCGTGCCATTTCAAGCACGGATTTCGGCCTGTTTTGGTTTCAAACATCTTCTGGATGTCATGCCAACGGTTTGGCATCGATTTTATGGATCGAAGCCATGCATGGGGTGCTGTTTGGCCGATTATCGCGCAGAATTTCAGTGCGGTCGTGGGGCCTCATTTCTCCACCAAATCTCACGGAATTTGGCTTGTTATAAACCCTAGGTCAAGGCGGTTCTGTTCATGTGCTTCAATCAGGTTTTAAATCCTTGTTGATTAAAATGGGTTTCTTGGCCGAAACCTGCAATTCCTAAATTGAGGGTCTTGACTTAAGTAACGGGGTCACGGGTTGGTGGTCTTAGGGCCCTTGTGACCTCTAGGTCAGGTCTCGATCATCCAAACATGGTTTGGTTTTGGTCATTTCAGATTTGTTGCATGCAAGGTCTTCCATGGCGGATTTTTAGTGGAGGGTGTGTTTCGAGCCTTCTAGGCTCTCTCAAACAATCTAAATCCGTCCCTAGGTGTCACAGTAGCTTATGCATGCAATTTATATGGCCTCAATTGACTGAAACAGAAAGCAAAACTTAAGAGGAAAAATTCAGAATTTTGGTGTTTATACCTTAGGGTCGACCACTGTCCTCCATGGTTCAATATGAGATTCCTGTGTGTTGCCCCAGTGCAGTCGTGTGCTGCTCAGTTGCTTTCCTTCATGGTGCACCCCCATGTGGAACACACCATGCACACACTTGCTCTTCACTCACACATGCAAGTTTTCTTCCTAACCCACTCTCTCTTTTGGTGCAGGTCTGTCGGTACACTATCACACACATTCAGGCAGTTTTCTGGCTAGCCCCTAAGCAACATGTAACATATATATACATATATTATTACATATTCTATATATATACCTCTCTTATATGTATATAGATGTATATACATCAGAGAATAGTGGGATCTTAGGGCTGAGGTGGGCTGATGGAGAGCAATCATGTGGGGTTTGCATGGGTTGCCATTGGTTGATTTGGGTGGCAAGTTGGGCAATACAGAGATATATACAATTAAGTTGTATATATAGGCACAAAGGTGCTGGATGGCCACCTGGTTAAGTTTTTGGGTGAGATTCATTCCTTCCATAGGTCAAGGGTTCAATTCCCCTTGACCACCAATTTGGCCATTTTTCCACATTTTGGGCTAAGGCCCTGTTTGGCTGCACGTTAATTCAGTTTCTGATGTTTGCCTCATAACTTTTATTCCGTAACTCCTTTTTCGGTGCGGTTTCTTCCGATCAGTTTCTATTTCCGTTATCTTCAGTGTCAGAGGTTCCGTGTCATTTATTAGTCATTCGATATTTTCGGGATTAATTAATTCGAATTCCGTCAGTGTTAAATCGACATTATTTCACCTAATTAATTGATAATTAGGTTCGGGTATTATACCCTATTCTCGGACATGTTTTGTCATTCTATTGGTCTAGTGTGACCACCGGGAGATTAAGGTTAATTTCCTTAATTATTTCCTAAGCCGGTACTAATTAATAATTAATTATTTAATTATTAATTATACAGAGTCGGGGTATTACAAGAAGTGCAAATCTCTAATATGTTGGGCAGAGGTAGTTGAACAGAAATTGTGAGGACCGAAACAGGTTTTGGAGACAACGGAGAAGATTCAGACCATCTACCAACACCTACAGATAGCACAAAATAGGTACAAGAGTTATGCGAATGCAAAGAGAAAAGACATGAAGTTTCAAACCAACGATTGTCTTCTTGAAAGTATCTCAATTCAAGGGAAAATTCAGATTTGGCAAAAAGGGAAAGCTTAGTCCCCGATACATTAGTCCATTCTGGATAGAAGCTAGAATAGGACCTATCGCATATCGTCTAGAGCTACCCCAATAGCTTTCCAATATACACAAGTATTTCACGTCTTCATGCTACAGAAGTACTTGCATGAACCCGATAAGATTATCGTGTTCGAGCCCTCAGAGATAGAAACAGATCTAAGCTATGTGGAACAACTAGTTCAGATACTGGATCCAAGGAACAAGTGTTACGCAACAATACTATTCCTTTAGTAAAGGTCCTTTAGAGAAATCATACTGTCGAAGAAGCTAAATGGGAACGAAAAGATGAGATGTGTACCCAGTACCCTGAATTATTTGACACATGAGCATTAGCAAGTTTGAGGGACCAAACTTGTTGTAAATGGGGAGAATGAAACACCCACAATCGAGAAATTACGTAATATCTATACCCGATAAATTTGGTGATATATGTATAATGCATTGAAAGTTATGGAAACCCTCTTTGGGGGTAAATATGTAATATTACGACCTAAGGTTAGGCAACCTAACCACAGGTGGAATTAACCTAACCTAGGATTGAATACACCACTAGTCTGAGAAGAAATGATTCATCAAGTTGATAATTAAATAATAAAAAAAATAGAATAGAATAGTGCCCACCATGTGATCTACACATGATGATAGAGAAGGAAAAAATGTAAGGTACACATATAAATGTATATACATATATATATATATGTGTGTATGTACATATATAATACATGTATTCAAGATGGAAAATAAACCATAACACCACCATTAATTATTGTCTATAAAAGATTCTCCCAACAAAGATATATATATATATAAATATATAAATGAATATAGATATACACTAATGGGAAACATTGAACATAGGATTCCAACAATCACTCCCATCAACCATAGTAGCTATCTCCTACCATTAAATATTGTTTAGAAAATATGCCCCCAAAAAAGATATATATGAATGAAAAAATATGCAAGTGAGGAGCTTTGGGCAAAGGATTCCAATAAACCCATGTGAATATCATAGCCATCTTTCACTATTAAATCTTGTCTAGGAAAATATGCTCCCAACAATGAGAATTTTTACTATAAATACATGCATAGGAAAGCTTAGAAAATCAAATTGAGGTAAGAAGTGAAATTTGTGTGAAGGAATGTGGAATTGCAAGCTTAAAGAATGAAAGAAGGAAGAGGGGGAAGAAATGAAAAAATTCACCTAAACAAGGTATGAACACTCTTCTTTTAATTCCTTTAAGTTTTATAGTTAATTTCATGCATACATACTAATATATATAAGTAATTTGAGTGGGATTAGAGAAATTATAATGAATCTCGTAGCTAATCTGGATGCTACCAGCAACACTAGTCCAACTTTGGAGGGCCATAACTTAATCAACATAAATCTAAATCGAGTGACATTTGGGTCTAAATTGAAGCTTTAGAAGTCTAGTTTCTGTTAAAATTGGTTTTACTTTAAAGTCAGAGGGCCAAAAATGGAAATTCGGATGATGTAAAACAATCTATTCAAACTGTCATATCTTTCCCAATTCTCTGAATTAAATTCTAAAAGTTTGCAAAACTGTATATCTATGTCTTAGCTTTGATTTGATATATTATAAGCATCATTTGGCAAGAAGATGAATTAGATATAGTGAGTTTACCAAAATTGTCCAAATTCTAACCTTAGTGAATTGTTGGCTTATATCTTGAGCTGTAAGAGGAATTTTTGGTGATTCAAAATCTAAATGAAACTAGACTCAATATGTGATGTTTCTAGAAATTTTCATCAAATTTTAGCAATGGAATTAGGAGGAAATCGAATTTGAATACAGAGGTATTGCCCAAGAAATTTTGGAAAAAAATCCAGACTCTCACAGTTACTGTCCACCTGATATTTGCCTCATTCTTCGTTCCTTCATCTTGAAGATTTAATTTACATCATAACCATACATAATTAGGGACACTAAATAGAACATAAACATATTTTGGTGGCCTTGGGTATGTATATTATATATTATTGAGTTTAATGAACTCAGCGATGAGACCCTTTAACCAAATGAAATTCATAAAGTATAAGTTCTTAAGAAATATAGCATTAAAATAGTGTTTAATATGTTAATCGCCCTTATAGGACCAGAAAAGGCTAAGGAGCATCCAAAGGAAACTAAAATAACTAATTATTAAGCAAAGGTGAGTAACCTTGAACCCTGAAGTGGAGGCATTTTCATGAAGTGCAGTTCTTTACAGTTTTATAACATTACAAGCAGTTTTTTACAACTTTATAATATATTTCAGACTACTATGCTAAATGTTTTAACTGCATGACTGTTTATAGAATATTGAAATAAATGGTTGAAATGCATGTTTTTAAGTAGCATCTTTTTAAATGTTTAATAGCATGGATAGCCTAAAGAATATTTTTGTTATGACACGGATTTTTTTTTTCCTTTGTTTATTTATTTTCTTTGTTAATATTATTATTTTTATTATTATTATTATTATTATTATGATGGATGTGTGTGTATGTGTATATATATATATATAATTTAAATTATATGTTGTGTATATGTGTATACATGTGAGTGTGTGTATAAAATGTGTAAATATATAAGTGTATATAAATATATACATGTGTATGAAACAGTGTGTGTGTGTGTGTGCAGTGTGTGTGTGTGCATGTGTTGAGTGTTACACACTCAACAAGGGATTGGTGTGGCAGGTATGGTTGGTGGAGTGTAGAAAGAGAGATCAGGGTATGGGAGGGGCAGTTCTGATGCAGAAAGGCTGGTCTTGGAGAGAGAGAGATATAGAGAGAGAAAGTGAAGAGAAAAAGAGAGTTGGTCTCGGGTAGGAAGAGAAGAGAAGGAAGGAAAGAGAAAGAAGAGAGAAACAGAGAGAGAGAGAGAGAGAGTTCTAGACTGTGAAGAAGGAGAGGAAGCTCGAGGAGAAACCAGAAAGGTGGAAGTGGGCACGGCTAGAGAGAGAAACAACAGAGAAGCCACGGCTAAACCCCTTCTGTTTCAATTTTTTTAAAAGCATTTTAATTGATTTGAATTATAGGATCTTAGAGAGCATAATGTAGGGATTAATTTGCAAAAAGAATGAGAAGAAATGGTTGAGAAATGAGGGAGAACTTTGGAGTTGCAGGTCTAGGGTGAGTCTCGGGTTTTGGTGTTTTAGACGCTAAATCCACGTTTGAATGATGGGGAATCGTTGGGGTGAGTTGCAGAAAACCCTAGAGTCAAAATGGAGTCAAAACGGTAGAAAAAATCAAGCTAGAAAACTAGAAAAACCAGCTCGCCGGAATCTGGGTTTGGGGTGGCCGGAGCTACGGTTCTAATCATTTCGAAGGGTTCTGAGTGATGAAAGGGAAAACAAACTCGAGATACGTAATCCCCTAGAAAAACCGAAGGAAACTGTATTAAAAAGTCGATGAAATCTCACCGGAAAAAGTCGCCGGCGCCAGAGAAGGCGCCGAAAACCTACTGTTGCCCTACCGAAAAATCGGGGAAGGAGATGGGGTGACCGGGTCGGGTTCCGGGTCGGATCCGGATCCGGGTCGGGCGGGGCTGATCCGCCCCTGCCACGTGTCGGCCTACTGTTTTAAATTAAAATGGAATTTGGCCCGTTTGGTTGCAAGTGTAAGAAATTAAAAGATTTAAATTGGAATAGGAACAGGGATATCCTATCCCTGTTCTAGGTAAGTCCCTGTTTGGGTAACCAAATTGGGAATAGTGAATTTTGATTAATTTCAATTTGAACCTTGAACCTTTGGAAATTGAACCTTAACCCAGAACTTAAAGAAATCTGATTTTGAACCCCAGAACTTTGATTAATTATGTTTGACCCCCCATGAATAAAATATTAATAAATTATTAATTAAATTAATTAAATTAATTAAATTAATTTAATTAATTAAATATTCAAAATATCCCGGAGTCCAAATGGGACAAGTCATTAGTGTGTTTTGACTATCTCGACCATTCTGAGACCAATGGTGAGGTCTGTTATACGAGACGGGGCCCCGAAAATTAAAAGACCCGTAGTAACCCTTAAAATTACCAAAATGCCCCTAACTTGAAACACTGTCAAACGAACTCCGAATTAGGTAAACAAATAGTGAAATTTTATTATCTCGAACATTTCGGACTCAACCGTGGAGTCCGATTTGTGAAAAGAGGTCACGAAATGTAAGGACACGTGTAAAGTGCAAAATGACTGTTTTGCCCTTTTGAACCCAGATGTCCAAATCGAATTCTACGAAAACCTAAACTTATTTTCTTCAACGTCCTAGAACCAATGGTAGAGTTTAATTTTAGTAGAATAGAAACCTATAAACTTAAAGACATAAAATTTGATGAATAGCATAAATTCAAATGAAAGTAGACTGAGTGGGAATTTATGTTTTTAGGGACACTTACAGGACAGGAGAGGGAGATCTGATCTCTTGCATCTTCATTGACCGGTTCAGTTACATATCGTGCACGTTCTTCTTGGGTTGTGACTGACCCCTCAGGTATGGTGTTTTGCTAATGTTAGAAATGAAGTTAAGTTAGGAATATTTGTGAATGACTGGAATGACTTACGTGCTTATGTGGAATGTGTTTACTTAATGATTTAGGGTTGATTGCTCACATGCTTGCATGTCACCTGTATTTTATGAAAAATTTAGTGAATGATGAATGTGAATCATGACCTGTGTTTAAGTTGATAAGATGAGATATGCTTGCGTATGGAATTGACTGATGATTTATATATTATTGTTCGAGCATGCTATATTATTGATAACCATGTTCATTGAGATTGCATTGGCATATTGGCATATGATGAATCCTTTGAAAACATAGTGTGGGTTGAGCATTGCATTATGAGGGTGTAGATCATGTGGTGAAAAACCCAAAATTGGCCATTGCATCGGGGAGTACCCGGAAAAGAGACATGGGTGTGGCATAGAGTTGTGCATGGGTGCGTCATGCATACCATTCATATATTACTGTGATACTTTGAATGACATTTAGAGATAAATGTACACTTTGCACATGCCACGCCTTAGCTTTATTTCTTGCATTAGCACTTCATCATACCAGCAGTTGAGCTGACCCATTCGTGGGCAACATTTTCAGATGAGGACCCTCCAGCTATTTGAGACCCAGTGATGCTTTAATAGGATGAGATACTTGTTATATTTTGGTCCGTGGGACCTATGTTTTGTAATGTAAGGGCTTAAGCCCGAATGACCTATGAACGATGTATTCATGTTATCTTATGTATTGATGGGGATGGACCCATGTTTAGTGGATTTATTTACCTTGTCCTTTTATTTATTTTATTTTCTGCCTCGTCAGTCGCGCCTCGGGTTTGCCGAAATTCGGGGCGTGACAATTTTGCAAGCATGTTTTAGTTTCTAAGTGTCTTACGAAACCCTGCCAGGGATTAAGAGCCAGTAGACTTCCAGTAAGTCTTCATAAGCGACTCGGTCGGGAGTCTGAATCCAGTGAGAAAGCTATATAGGCCCAGAGTGACATTAGAGTCTCTAGGGACTGAGCTTATGAGATGTATGGCACAAAATGTTTTCACGGCTTTAGTTTACAGATCGCCATGTGAAAACCCAAAGTCTTAAAGGAAAACAGTTTTTAAGAATGTGGCATGTCTTAATTGCTTTCCTGTATTATATTTTATGATATCATGTTTAGCTTGCAAAACTATCTGGCATAAAATTTTGCATGATTTTCAATATATATCTTACAACTCTTACTTACATATTTATATTTTAAGAATGCCAATGGCTTTCAGTACAGACCTTTTCTACTATTATCCATGAAGGTTTACAAAAAGGGGTTTTCCCGAAAGCCTATAACTGGGGATTGGTGTTACTCATGAGTTTTTCAATAAAGCTTACAGGGATTTTATCTTGTATATTTCAGGTGCAAGTTTTGATAACACATCTTAGAAGGAAGGATTAGAGTACAACCGCATTTGGGTTGGACGACGATCTCTGGTTATTTGATTACCTTTTTTCATTGTCGTCAAAGAAATTTTTGGGTTGTAATTTTCAGACGTATTGTACTCAACATTCAACTATTTAATTAAGCTTTGCCATGTTTTATTTTTCGCTGTCATGTATATTTCTGAATGCATGTACTAGATGAGAGGCATTTGGTTCGACACATCACCGAGATGCTAAACAAAACTAATGTATTGGCGAAGTGCCTAACTGGCCGGTCATTATCCCTATTCCGTATACGGTGGGTTCTGTGATGTGATAGATGAGCTCAAGTTATTTCAATGATGATCATCAATGGAAAAGAAAGACTATTTCTTAGTATAAAAATGAAGCATGCACTTTTTTGAATTCTAAATTTTTTTATTTTTTTTAAGAAAGGTAGGGGCATAATGCCTTGGTAGCCCCCAAGTCCTAAAAGGATGAAATGATTTTCTTAAATGAGGAAATCAATCCTAAAGGTTAGAAAGATGCAATCCCAATTGAATTGATTAAATTCTAACAGAGTAGTTAAGATGAACCTTGATTGACGAGATGAAAATTCTAAAGAGGCAATTCTTGAAAAGGAATTGAAACGTATCTCAACTGGTTGGCATGATAGGAAGAATTGAGAGGGGCGCCCATAAATTGGAGCCCAACTTGAGTCCTAAGATGACTAAAAAATCTGGATTATGAAATCTCGAAAGTCATACTTAGCCCCTAAATTTTGTCATAATGGGAAACTTGAATAAAAGTCATTTCTAGGTTTAAAGGGAAAGATTTCCAAAGATTTGATTCCTAAAAAATTTGACTTGAACCTTTACTAGAATCAAATCATAAAATGTGATACTTGATTAGAAATCAAGTTGATTCCAAGTGTGTGATGAGAACAAACCCAAAAAGTTCATTTTGAATGTCATTTTGTTGGCCTTGGTTATCCCGTTTCTAAGCTAGTTGTGGGCACCAATTTTTGGAAAATACATGTGTTATTTAATTTGTTTGGTATCAAGGAAAATCCAAGAAAGTCTCATTTGTAGCCCCGTTATAGCTTGAAAAATTGGTTTTTTCAAGAAGAAATCAGAGTTTTTTGAAAAAATTTAGAAAACTGGACAAAATTTTGCAGAGTAGAGGGACTACTCTCTGTGTGCCGATCGGTACACAGAGGCTTTTAACTTGTTTGTCGATCGGCCAACAAAGAGGGGTATTTTTTTTTACTATCTAGATTTTTCTGACTTAACAAAATTGCGTGAAAAATTTCATGTGGATCTTACCAAACCAGGTTTAAATTCCTCAATCATGAATCTATGGCAAATTATATCCATGACGCTTCGGTCGGGTAAAGATTTCAAGGTTTCCCTTTTGACAAGATGTGCCATATACCTCCCACAGCCATTAGATTGTAATGACTATGGTCAAATGGTACCACATCGCCTTTTTACAAACCATCCCAAGGCCACTAGAGCGTAGTGTCCCCGATCAAGCAACATTTGATCAAGGAGTGGAGGGCTTTCAGCAGTGACACTCATCAAGTTGAGTGAGCATATGGGGCAAAGGTAACTAATTGTCCAAGATTTAGAAGGTATGTAGTGCAAATGTAAATGTTATGGAGTGATGTGTGTTCAAGGTATTTAGATTTTAGTCCTTTTTTATTCATCCATCCATACATTCAAACATTCATCATAAAACATTAAAAACAAATGAATATAAAGCAAATAAACAAAATAGCCTCGAAGTGAATACTTCACCAAGTCTATCCCTCTTTAGTTCCCCAGTGGAGTCACCACTATAGGCGCCAGCACTAAAAAAAAGGGAAAAGTGTGTGGTATGTCATCTTTTTTATGGATTTATAGGGATCCTAGTTGTCTTCTTCCCTAAAAGTGGGAAGGAACGCCTCTTATGGAAGATAGAGAAATTGAGGAGACGCCAACTTATTTTTGAACAAGAAACAAACAAACCCGTTACAACAGAACATAATTAAAAGGAAACTGAAAAGGAATGAAATAATCAAAATTACATCGCCTTGTCTCCTAATTAAATTCTAAAGATCCATTGACATGAATCCAATAAAATAAAGCATTGAAATAAAGCGAAAACCAAAGAAAACATGGATCCTAGGGCTAAAGTACGGAGTGGAAAGGTGTTAGTCACCCATCTCGTCCGATCCAACTGGATCGACCTCGAATATTCACTTGTAAGAAAATTTTTTCATGAGAAAATTGAAAAGAAAGATGTGAGTTCAGAAGAGATAAATAATAAAGAATCTGACATGAAAAAATAAAACAAAATAGAAAAGGCAGAATGAATATATGGGTCGGGCCCGAAGGCTTTCTATGTATCTGTTTAGAACATAGAATCATAGTCATGTAGTTCTCTAGTTTACCCTCTTTTATTAAGAGTAATAAAAGAGATGAGGTCAACCGGATCTAAGAAAACTGTAAAGTGTTTGAGAGCATACTTTATTCAATTTTGGAGTCAGACAGATCTCTGGCTAGGAAATTCTGGATTGGAGGCTTCCAATGGGCAAATCTCTGGCTTGTTCTTCTGTTTGGAAACTATCGCTTCGGCTTGCTTCGCGAAGGAAGGGTGTCACTTCAGTAAGGCTTTGGCTTCGGGAAAGGGAGAGTTCTTGTAGAGAGCGTGAGGCTATGGAAATCGTGTCTTTTGTCTGTCCCCTAAAACTGATGGCCTAAGGGCTCTATTTATAAGAAAATATAGAGCTTTGATCCAAGGGTCTAAGATAAAACCCTAAAATGTAGGGCTAGGATCATATCTTGAGTGATAATTATCTAATTAAATAAATAAATAATTAAATGAGAATGATTATCCTAACTAAATAAATTAATAAATAATTATAACAATGCATGAACCAATAGAGTTGGTATCTACATGCAAGAGCCAATGAGATAAAAAAAAATAGAATTTAATTGGAAAATAAACTCTAAAATAAAATGTCCAAATTCAATGTATCTCTATTTAAGGAAACATCAAGTAACTAGATTTATGGGAACTCTAAAAGTAGAAAGTCCTAATTAAACCTAAATAGAATATTATCACTCAAGATTACCAAATCGCCCCTAATTTGGTGAAGAATCTCTAGATTGCCACAAGACAAGTGAAAAGACCAAATTACCCCTGATTTGTCACCAAAAGGCTAAAATTACCAAAATACCCTTCTGTGCGTAAAATGATATGAAAATTACAAAAATACCCTTCAAGTGACTAGGAAATCCTACTAAGGGTAAGATTGTGCCAAAATGCCCTTAGTGGGCAAAAAGGTACCAAAATTACCGAAACACCCTCCAATAAGCAGAAGAGTCGTAACAGGAGTGGGACTCTGTTAGAAATGGTCTTGGACTAGGCTCTGTTAAGAGAAGTCCTAATAGGAATAGGACTCTGTCAGAAGAGGTCCTAATAGGAATAGGACTCTGTCAAGAGAGTCCTAACGGAAGTGAGACTCCATCAAGAAGAGTCCTACCCAGACTAGGACTCTGTTAGAAGGAATCCTAATGGGAATAAGACTTTGTCGGGAAAAGTCCTACTTGGACTAGGACACTGTCAGGAAGAGTCCTAAAGGGAATGAGACTCTATTAGGAAGAATCCTAATTACACTAGACTTTGTCAAAATGAGTCCTAATGGGAATAAGCTTCTTGGTATGACTACCAAATTACTACCACTTAATCAAGGGTGACAAAATGAGATGTCTACAGCTAGCAAACACACTATCTCAAGGGTAGCCCTTTTCTTCCACTCTTTGATTTTTGTGTGTGTCATTTTCTTTTAGGCTTTTACTTTAATTCCTTTGATTTTTCTAACCTAAGTCAATCTTTCTAGTCATGGACTTATTGAGATGAAAATATAAAACCATTAAGTCTAACCTATCTACAAGGCAATCTCATGCAAGAATTAAGCAAGACTAAAACCTATGAGATCACAAGTAGATTGAAAGATTATGTACACCTAAATGAAAAGAACTAAATGAAGATATTGAAAAGATAAAGTTCACAAGTCAACGCTCAATCACTTAAAATGCATTTAATACAATTCTCTTTTTTTAAAAAAAAAGGGATTACCATTAGCAATTAAAACAAGAGAAAAATATTTTTGGATTATTGAATTCTAAAAGGTATGAAATGCACCTAACTATGAAAGAACAAAAATCCAATAAAAAAGAAAGAAAGAAAAAGATCCATAGACCTAAAATAACTGACTAACATCAAGATCACCTAGACTATGGAAAAGAACTTAACTTACTCAAGAAATGATTTTCAACAAGTGAAATTGAGTAAAATGTAATGACGTAATTCATAGGGAAACACTAAGATGAGAGTGAAAAGTAAAATCCCTAAATTGCTATAGAATATCTTAGTCATCTAAGAGATGAATTTGCTCTTTCCGAGGAAGAAGCAAATTGTGAAGTGTAACTTGCACACTCCTTCTCAAGACTTTTCAATTTATCTTTCCTCACCTAAATTTGTCTTACAATTCTTTTAGGAATAGGAGAGACATTTTGAGTCTTAACATTACCTCCAACCTTGGAATGGGGAATTACTTTAAGCTTTTCGAGGATGGAAATATGAATGATCCTTTGAGCCATGCTCCTTGATTTTTGAATATGATTATTTATTTGTTGCTTTAAGGTAAGTTTCTAATTTGTGCTCTAAGTTTATGGTGTGAGATTTTGTTTACTTTTTCTTAGAAAATCACACTTCCTCCTAGAATGCCCTTCAACTATGCAATAAAAACAATAAAATGATCTTGGTTGCGGTTTGGCTTGTGGTTTAGATTAAGCTAATGGAAAAGAATTTTCTTTAGATTTTGGTTGTGGTTAGGTTTGCCTCTTAGGTTTAGGACACAAACACAACCGGCTTGAGACTAAAAGATTGACTTGACATGGATATGGATGGCTTGTTCTTATCAGTGAACATCTCATAGCCCAAACCATTTCTATCATTCTAGATTTTGAAGGTATTAAGCATTTTAGAGAGCTTATTTAATCTATCCTCAAGATTGACTTTTACATTCTTGGCTTGTATGAGTTGTTCCCTAAGAGAGTGAACTTTGGAATTCAATTCTTTCTTTTTAACCTCACAAGCATCTAGGGATGCCTTAAGTCCTCCACCTTAACAACCAATGAACTGATCAACTAAGGATTCTACTTTCTTTAAGAGAAATAATTTATCCTCATTTAGTTGATTCAATAAGGATTGATCAAGTATTAAAACACTATTCTCCTTCTCACAAGAATTGAGCTTTGTGGTAAGTTTCATGTTATACTTCTTGAGATTTATAGATTCTTTGAATAGTCTTTTGAAAGCAATCTCAATATTGTCTTCATCATCGTTCTCATCATCACTAGACACAAGATCTTTGATGTCCTCATGATCATTATCTTCAATGGAAGAGGATCCTTCATAGACATTGGTGACACTCGTGAAAGCCAAGAATGGATTTTTATCACCTTTTTCTTCTTCATCATCATTCTCATCCCCTTTTTCCTTTTCATCCTCTTTAAAAAGAAATGATTTTGTTACCTTTCTATTTCAAGCATTTTCCTTTCTTTTATTAGGACAATCGGCCACTATATGCCCAAAATTGTGGTAATCATAACATTCAGTAGGATTAAAGGAAGATTGTGATAAAGGTCTTCTTTTATCACTACTAGAAGAATATTTTTGGACTTGGCCTCTTGAAGAGTTAGAATTTCCAAAGGATCTTTTACTTGAGCTTTGAGATCCCTTAGAGTTAGGCATTCTCCCTTTGAGGCATTTGTTAAACCTCCTAACAAAGAGAGCTAAGTCCTCATCATTCACAGACTCGGGGTCAATTTTAAAATCTCCTTAACTTTCTCCATGTGTTGATTTCAAGGTAAGACTTTTAGTCTTCTTTGCTTGCCTTAGAGTTTGCTCAAAAGTTTGAAATGATCCAACAACTCATCAATAAAGAAAGAGTCCACGTCCTTACTCTCCTCAATAGCGGTTATCTTAGGTTGAAATATCTTGGGAAGAGATCTTAATATTTTTCTGACAATTTTAGTCCTCTCTAGCATCTTTCCTAGGTTGAATAATGAGTTAACAATGTCACTCAATTTAGCATAGAACTCGGAAAAGGTTTTCGATTTTTTTATTCTAAAGTCTTTAAACCTAGAAGTCAAAATTTGTAATTTTGACCTTTTTACTACTGACGTACCCTCATGGGTACTCTTGAGGATTTCATAAGCCTCCTTGGACGTCTCATAAGTCATGATGCTATGAAACTCATCGAGAGTTACCGTGTTAAAGATGGCATTCAACCCCTTGGTGTTGTAGCCACTTATCTTTAATTCTAACTTGTTCTAAGTGTTTGAAGGCTTGACTATGAAGGGAATTTTCATAGTTATAGTTATGACCAGAGGGGTCCAACCTTCTTGGACAACGAGCCATACTCGTTCATCCACGGCTCTGAAGAATGCTCTCATTTGAGCTTTCCAATACGAATAATTAGAGTCATCAAATAAGGGTGGCCGTGAGATCGAACCACCCTCTGTTAACCCTTCCATGGTTTACACTACTTAGGATATCAATCAAATGCCTTATAAAGAAGGCTCTAATACCACTTTGATGCGGAGGGATACCATTGCTCTCAACTGAATTTTTGTGTATTTTCGCAATTAGCTTGTTCAATCCTCAAATGAGCTTGAAAACAGATTATAAATCTGTTTTCTGCCTAGGGTTCATTTGAATGAACCATCATTCATTTAAATGAGCACTCGTTTATTTAAATGAACAAGGAACGAATATCAAACGAGCACAACTCGGAGGTTGCAGCTCTTTGTTTGATACAGGAACTTCGAACAAATGAAAATAAACTTTCTGTCATTTTCATTTGTTCAAAGTTCCTGTATCAGCTCATTCAAATGAACAACAAAGAGTTGTTCATTCTTACTTGTCTTGTGAACTAAATTTTTCCTTAGGATTTTAAAGAAGCATTTTGGGAAAATTGTTTCACAACCACAAGTCTATCACATACATGATGTTATGATAAAATCTATATACAATATATGTATGATGTGAGTGTGTGAGATCCAAATCAAATACAAAAGTCCAATATACCCTTCGAGAGCCAAGTTAACTGGTAGTGATGCACGGTAATATCTTTTGAATGAACTTAGAGTAGAATGGGCATTGAGGTACTTACTCCTAGGACTCATGTAAGGATTACACACAATTGACGTTTTGTCAAACCGGATTAGCCAATTACAACATTGGATTCTATGGTCCTAACATAGTCATTTAAACACCTAAAAAACACCATTTATCAAAGGGTTAATAAGCGTTTGGGTTGGCTCAATTGACTCGCCCGAGTTGGCTGAGTCAAATCTATCTTCTTCAACCAATCACCCCTAAAATGCAAAAAAAAACCTTAGAATTTTCAGTCTCTATTTTGTGAGTTATAGGGTTTATTCAAAGTTATTTTTTATTGTAAACTTCATCTAGGATACTAACTTCGCTTTTGGCATTCATCTAATGCCTCGAATCAAGTTGGCAATAGGGTTTCTAGATTTTGATACCGTGACTTGTAACTAGGTATTTATCAGTGGATATTCAACCAAATGAGTTCATTCCTTTTTATTTGGAACCCTTGTGGTGAGAGTTTCAAGTACATATGATTATAATTGAGCTTGGTGCCCAATTCAAGGATTTATAGTTTTCAACCTAAACTTACAACTCACTATTATGGGCTCATCTTTGAGCTTTATGGTTGCGGTCTTGGTGATTTTTGGTCCTTATAACATGTAAAATAAGGTCCTAATCTTAGAAATAATTAATATTCAATTTGATTCCAAGTCATGCTTGGAAGGCCCATCAATAGCTACCCCACTAAAACAGGCCATTCTAGGGTTCTTTGAACCTTCAAACAAATTGTATTTAGTTCCTAAAACATGCAGAAATCTAAAGGGAACAATGAAATAGAGTTTTAACCTATTTTGGTAGAAAATTCAAATTTCCTTCACTTTCTCTCTCTTCCCTTTTCTTTTTGACCAAGCAACAATTCTGTAAAGCCCCGTTATTTTGATAAAAATTAAATAAATAATTAATGTTATATAAGTTTAATTGAGTAAATTAAAGTAGTGGTACTTTAAATGTAAATTAGTCCCAATAAAATAAAAATGGATACATGCAAATGAATTTAAAGGAATTTAGACTTTCTTGGGATTGTAAAAAGACAAAAATACCATTAATGAGATAATTGAAGAAATGAACCAATATGGGGTAGATGGATAATTTTACACAGAAAGATATTTAAAATGGGTGGTCAAAGATTATAATGTGGGTAAATCTCCACCACACATTTAATTCTAAATAAGCCAGCACATGTTACACAAAAAACACACACACCAAGTTAAAATATGGCAGGGCTGGGGCAAAACACATACACACGCACACTGCTGGACACCAGAGAGAAAAAGAGAGAAAGAGGGAAAGCAATGAAAAAAGTAAAGAAGAAAAAAGAAGGATTCTTGGGCCAAGTCTTGAAGATTCTTAGATATTCAAGGTGTATTTGCACTCATCTTTGCTCTTGAAAGGATTTATTTGGAAGAAATCAAAGAAATCAAGTTAGGGTTTTCTAAGTTTGCACAAAGGTGAGGTAGGGTTTCTAAACTTGAAGAAATAGAGATGATTAGAGTTGTTTGGTTGTTTATGGGTTGAAATTATAATTGGTTTCATGCAATTGTGTTTCTTTTTTTCATTTATCAATAATTACATGTTGGGTAATATGAAAATCATCTTGCTTCTTGAATGAAAAATAATAATAATTATATTCTTATTATAATCATCCAATGGATGTTCCCACTTCTTGATTCCCCTAAACTATTCTCCATTATTTTCTTGAATATTGATGTTTCTCTTTGAAACCCTAATTTTACATGTTAGGTTATACACTAAATTATTGTATTTCTTAAATTGAAATTATACTCTTATTGTAATTACCCAAAGCATGATCATTCTTCTTCATTTCCCTTAGATTGTCCCTCATTCTCTTTATTAATTGTTGGATTAATAGAAATGAACCTTGAATGGTATATACTTGTCTATAGGAGTTGGTTGATGGATTGTAAAAATTCATTTGTTGATAAAAAAATTTGATTATCCATGGAGGAAATGGACAAAAATGAGAGACGGGGGAAACTAATGAAGTCTTTGTGTGCTCTAAAGTGTATGTGAGATTGCGATGTGTCACTTGTGTGACTTGGAGTGTATGTGAGATTGCGATCTCGGGCTATAAATTTTGATATGGAAGTGAGCTTCCCTTCAACTTGAAAGTTGAGAACCCGCATGGGGTTTGGTTGTGGTGTCTGGCAAGTTAGTAGCCTGTAAAACCCAAATAGGCTTGCTGAGAGCCAAAGTTTAGGTTGAGGGTTGGGATAAAAACCCAAACTTAAATGATGGAATGTAAGGACAAACTGTGAAATGAGAAAGTGAGAAAAAAATCAGACGCATCCACATTACATTAAAATCCTTGAAATTTAATTAGATTGTATTGTTATTTTGTGATTTATTTAGTTGAATTTATTAAATATTATCATTGGCATGTCTTTACACCTCCACAAGCATACACATTGCAACATTTTCATTTCTCTTGTTTAAATATCCTACTGGGGTACTGACTTCTACCAAATGCAGGTTCCGGCAAGGAGCCAACCATTTGACACGTTCTCAAATGGAGGTCAAGACCACTTTTGGTTTCTTTTGAAGATGGGTTTATGTTTTGTTGTATGAAAATTACATAACGTCACTTGAAGATTTGTATTTTTGGGCTTCTTTAGAAAATGGACATGTACTAATGCGACTTATGTTTTGGAATCATAAGAGTATGAATGGAATTTAGTATATATTTATTTGTAAGAAAAAGGGTATGCAATAATGAATTATAGTATTACTAAAATGATATTGCTATGAGTTTAGCATTTCTGCTGAAGGCTGTGTAGAACAACCAACTTTGAAAAACCATATCTCCTATATCCTATGGAATTGGAATATAATATTTTATAAAATTAAACCTCATTGTCTTATATTTCAAATGGTTCAAGGATGACCTTAATTAGGCAAATATTGAGCGAGTAATGTTGATTTTAAGAAACTTGTGTAGAATTTGACCACTGTTTACAAATCTATCCATAACTTGAGTTCCAAGTACTTTTTTTCAGTGCTTCTAAGTTCTATAGAAACTAGGCTTATAATGTAATTTTTCATAGAAATATCATAATATCAGTTTTTATAAATTGGGAGAGATAGAGCTTTAAACAGGGCAACCCTGCTGTGTGAACAAAGCATTTTAGTCATGCCTTCACCATTTTGTTAATAACTTAAGCTACTGGAAGTATTTTTGAGTAATTCTAGAGCTCACTGAAATTAGACTCATATTAGAACATATCCTAAAAATCTTATGATATTAGGTCTTATGAGTTTGGATTTATGTGGCTTCATGAATGTTTAGTGAACAAAAAAGAAATGAACCATAGGTTGCATCATGAACGAATCTAATTATTTTTATTGTTTTTGATGCATCAGACTTCAAGAAAAAATGTATAAAAGTTAATTAGTAAATAGGAGAATTCATTAAATAAATATCAAGTAGGGCGAACTTTAAATATTACTAGATGTACCATAGGGAGCCAATCACAACCCGGGTCTTTAGGGACTTGAGGCGTGACAGAATGGTATCAGAGCCTAGTTTAGAACACCTAGGGATGACGATATAAAGTTAAACCAAATAATGAAAAACATTGTTGCTTGATTTGTTAATTTTCTTGAAGTGAATGATATGTGTATATTACTTGAAGATGACATGTGTAACCCTAGTTAGACACCCTTATGTAATAAACTTGTTTAAGTCTTTTTTTATGATTACATGAAGTATGTGATGTGTGTTGCCCTATTTTGCACATATTTCTTGCTTATATGACTGTGGGATATGTGATGCATCATTGGGGTATAACATTTGGAAATTTTACTTGAATAGAAATTTAAATTTATTTAAAAAATGTTGTTTCATCTATCTTATAGGATGCCACCAAAAGGTAGGGGTATAGAACATGGCCGAAGACGGGGGAGAAAGCCCATCTCAATCCTCCACCACCACCTCTTCTAATGGGTCCAGTTGACCATACTCTTAAGGGAGAGAATAACCCTCCACCACCTCTTCCTCCTATTCCTAGAGTGTCGATGATTCCTATTTCCCAACCACCTCCAGTGATTCTTGTGTAGCAAGGTGTGGGAGTTAATCCTGTAGCCCAACCTACACCTCCTATTCCGAGAGTACAAATAGATGAGGCTGATATTGTTCGAGGGATGATGGAATTCATGTAACAGTTTCAACATACCAATAGGGAATTCTAGCATGTTACAGGGGATGAGGCACAATCATCTTTCCCAACTAGGGAAGTATGGCTACAACTACGATGAATGAGTTTTAGCGATTATACCCACCAAAGTTTTCAAGGGATAGCTATCCCTTGGCTATAGACTATTAGGTGCGACATGTCTTGAGACTTCTAGATATTGTCCGTATCATGGAGAATGATCTCCAAATTGACTTTGCTAGTGTACTATTGTTGGGTGAGGCCCCTGGATTGGTGGAGTCTGTTCGGACCACCATGACTAGAAAATGGGATGTCTTTACCACTGCCTTCCTTGACAAGTTCTTTTTGGTAGTGGCTAAAGATGGCTTGAAATAGGAGTTCATACACATATATCAAAGGGATATAACTGTGGCCCAATACGAGTCCCGATTTTCCTTGTTGTCATGGTATGCACTTGGAGTTATAAAAAAATGAGGCTGAGAAAACCCGCACTTTTAAGTTAGGATTAAGACCTACGATCCGATCTCGAGTTGTTCCACTCAAGCTTCGGGTATATTCAGAGTTGTACGATAAGGCACTATTTATTGAAGCCGACCTTGAGGACAATAGGAGGACTAAAGATGCTCATTAGTCAGTAAGAAGTGTCAGTTCGTATCCAAAGAGATGGGATAGGAAGAGGTCTAGAGAGGGCATTTCCCCGTCATAAGGACAACCCCAAACATACCATCAGCCATCATTTTCTTCACCTACTACACAATAAAGGAATCCTCCCTAAGAGATAGTATGTTTCTAGTGTTATCAGCCATGCCACCATAGAGTTGAGTGACCATAGAATAGCCAAATTCACTCATAGGGTAGAAGACAGATGAGAGAGAAAGGATATGGATTTGCACAAGACTTGTCAATCACTAAGGACTAGATAGACTCTAGGTCGAGGCCATACTCAAGGGCGAGGTAGCCCACCTACTTGTTTTCACTATAGGACACCTAGACACACTCAAAGGGTTTTCCCTAAACTTCAAAAGCCTGAGGTTTCTTCTGCATATCAGCCTACTTATCAGTGTCATACTTTCTAGTCAGCTCCTAGTTTCTGACCTTCACTCCCTTTAGTTTTAGCTTATTCTGCACAAAGTTCTAGATTTGTAATTGATTCTTCTTATTTTGTAGTTAGGCCACCTTTTATGTATCAGGGTACAGGACATCAGGATCTAGTACAGTCTCAAACACAAAGTAGAGCCTTTGCTCTTACTGGCATAAACTCATCTGCTGGTTCATCTATAGTTTGAGGTACTATCTTGGTATTCAACTCTTGGGAAAATGTTTTCGTTGATATAGGTGCTTCGTATTCCTTCATTTTTGCTTCATTTTCATTTACCTTAGGTTTGGATATGGAATTACTTGACACCTCTCTTCGAATTGAGACTCGAGTTGGAGGTAGAGTTGCACTTAGGAGGATTTTCTAATCTTGTGAGATAGAGATAGCAGACCATCACTTTGGTTTTTATTTTATTATGACGACCTTCGATTTTATCTTGGGTATGGATTGGTTGTCAACATATAAGGCGACCATTGATTGCTATCATTGTAGGGTGACCATTTGTACTCCTAAGGAGGACTATTTTTATTTCCTAGGTGATGTGCGACCTTACTATTCCACAACCATGGGACTCGCTTGGTTTATTGGAGCTTAAATTATTGTTTTCTAGTTGGGTAGTGGATGATGCTAGTGGCACTCGTGAGGAGTTACCGTCGATAGTGAGGAATTATGTCGATGTATTTCCCGATGACCTGTACGAGCTACCACCGCAGAGAGAGATCAACTTCTCTATAGATCTTTTTCCTGGCACCCTACCGATTTTTAGAGTACCTTATCACTTGGCACCAACAGAGTTATGCGAGTTGAAGACTTAACTTGAAGATTTGTTACAAAAGGGTTTTATATGACCTTGCACGTCACCGTAAGGAGCATCAGCCTTGTTTGTTAAAAAGGCAGATAGATCATTACGTCTTTCCATTGATTACCATAGGCTTAATAGGGTTACCATTAAGAACAAGTACCTTTTGTCGAGTATCGATGATTTGTTTGATCAACTTCGAGGTTCTACTTGCTTTCCAAAGATCGATTTGAGGTCAAGTTATCACCAGTTGAGGATTAAAGAGTCCAATATTTCAAAAACTACATTCTGCACTCAATATGGACATTACGAGTATCTTATAATGCTTTTTGGGATGACTAATGCTCCAGTCGCGTTCATGGATTTGATGAACTGCGTCTTTCAGCCATACCTTGATAGCTTTATCATAGTATTTGTTAACGACATTCTCATATACTCTTCTTCAAGGGAGAAACACGAGGAGCATCTTCGCATTGCATTATAGACCTTGTGTGAGCATCAGTTGTATGCTAAGTTTGAGAAATATGGATTTTGGCTAGACGAGGTGAAGTTTCTTGGGCATGTTATGTCGCAACAAGGGGTTTCTATTGATCTTGTGAAGATTGATTCGATTACTACTTGGGAACGACCCAAAAATGTCTTTGAGATTCGTAGTTTCTTGGGTTTAGCGGGGTATTATCATCGATTTGTTGAGGGATTTTCACACCTAGCTATGCCTATGACCCGACTTACACAGAAAGGAGTTCGATTCGTGTGGGATGATGCTTGTGAGCCATTCTTCCAAGAATTAAAGACTCGTCTCACCATCGCACCAGTTCTTACCATTCTTATTAGTGGATTTAGGTACACTATTTATTATGATGCTTCATGTAATGGTTTGGGATATGTTCTTTACGTAGCAAGGAAGGTTGATTGCATATGGATCTCAACAGTTGAAACCATATGAGAGGAATTACCCAACACAGGATTGGGAGTTGGTCGTCGTTGTCTTCGCATTGAAAAGTTAGCGACACTGCTTTTACAGGGAGAAATTCGAGGTGTATTCTGACCATAAGAGTCTCAAGTATCTATTTTCATATAAGGATCTAATGTAATATCCCGACTTGGGATATGACACGTATCCCGAGCTAGGCGATACCGACCTGAGTTAGGTTGGGCCAAAACATGAAACCCCGGACTATAAGACAATTTATTACAAGAATAAAGTTTAAAGTTAAATTGGAATATTTAAACACCCGAATAAACCAACATTTGAATCTCGTATGTAATACGTGCATGCACAAAATTAAATGGAGATGTATATGTAATATCTATACATACATAATGTATCAATGTAATATTATTTATATATGTATATATGTGTATACGGTTGCATATATATATATATATAATAGGTACGTAAAGTGTGTGCCATGTGGGCCTTGCATGATGAGGAGGTGGCAAAGCCACTGAGTGGGAAATCAGCAAGAGAGGGCTAGGGTGCAACGTGTGAGGAGGAGAGAGAGAGAGAGAGAGAAAGCTATGTGTGAGGTGTTGTTTGTGCATGGATATGCTGCCACCGCAGCTACAGGTGGCAAGGGCCACCGACTGGGGGGGGTCGGTTAAGGGAAGAAAGAAAGGGTTAAGGAAGAGAGAGTTAGAAAGAGATTGGAAGAGAGATAAAACTGAATCGCAAGAAGTTAGAGAGAGAGAGAACCGATTGAAGCAGTTGAAGGAAATCAGCAACTAAAATAGGTAACCTATTTCATCTTCACCTCTTTAGTTTTACTCCCTGTTATCATAGACTTTGATTACTGAATTGGTAAGACACGAAATAGAAAAGAAAAACAAGAAAAACCAGAACTGGGTTTACGGCTGGAAATGGTGATTTAAAAATAGGTGAAACCAAATCAAGATTTGAACCATAATATGGATAGGAAACGTCTCCAGGGACCCAACGCACTTCGAATCAGCTTAAATGGTCAAGAAATGGCCATTCTGTGGCCAGTTATTCCCTCACCGGTGCAACGCCGGAAACTGGAAATGGGTGCGTGAAACCGGTGATGTTGGAGGTAAAAACCAGTCCTAAAATGTTCCTTATAATCCTAGAATTCATTGGGAAGAAAAACAGTAAAGTTTGGACGTAAAATCACGAAGATCCGTGAGGAATTTCACTACTCCGGCGACTGTGGCCGGAATTCCACCGGAGAAGATGACCGGATTGTCGAGGGAGTTACCGGGTCAAAACGGGACCGGGTTTGGGTCGGACCGGGTCGGGACCCGACCGAAAATGATTAGGGGCAGTGATGCTATGTCGTTTTGAATGTAAATTTAAAATCAATTGGGCTTGTTTGGTCACGGATATAAGGGATTGGAATTGGGTTGGAGTTGTCCAAACCGTGGATAAGGTGAGAGAATTGGATATCTCAAACCGGTTCTCTGAAGTTAACTGAACCGGTTGGTTCACAGGGGAATAGAACCGGTTTAGGGTTTCTGGTTCTGAACCAACTAGTTCAGACCGCAACTCTGCATAATTACATTTTGACCCCAAAAGTTATAGATAATTCCACTAAGGCCCAACAGAGAAATGTTAATTTTACAAAAATACCCCTGACTCAAAAGTGGGTCAAACGAGGTCCAAATAGGGCAAATGAATAGTCAATTTTTATTATCTCGCATGCTCTGAGTCCAATGGTGAGTTCCGTTTCACGAGACGGAGTCCCGAAAAGTTACGACTTGTAAAAATGACCAAAATACCCCTGCTTCATAGGTGAGTCAAATGGACTCCGATTGAATTAAAGAACTAGTGAATTTTTATTATTCTGAACCTTCCAAATCTATTGGTAATGTCAAAATTATGAAAAGAGGTTCCGAGAACAACGGACATATAAAAGTCTAAATAAGTATTAGAAATACTGATCATAGCAAGGCATAGAATTTGGTGAATAGAAATTATTCTGAAACGTACTTACTGATATATAGGGAACTCAACAGGAAAAGGCAAACCTACAGGAGACTGATTTAGCAACGCATTAGAGGTACGTAGATACCCTTTCTCTTCCATGTGGTATTATCAAGCCAAGTTCATTCTTTTACTGCCAAATTTGTACTCCTGAGCATATCTGATGTTATTGTCTCCACAATGTGATATTGTTCTATCTGGTGGACATTGATTTATTGTTGTACCATTGTTATCATGTTTTGAAATGCCTATTGTTATGTTTCCATTGAATTGATGATATTCCATTTTTACATATTCCTATGGAATCATTTATGATCATGAAATGTTTATGTATACTGGATTTGTGCTCAGTCACAATATCCATCCGATGCTTTTAAATTCATTGAAGACCTTCGGGTCGAGTCCGTGAACGGACATATGGCCATACACTGGAATGCACTGAAGGGGGTAAACCGGGCCCCCAAGGACCGAGGGCATATCAAGCCCTGACACAGAACAAAAGCATCTCTTATACGATTGCTCAACTATAATTGGTGAATTACATTGTTCTTGTGATTATCTTGTATTGCGAGATATTCCTTTATTGATTTATTGTGATCAATTATAATGGCAGTACTTTTTGTTGTTGTATTATCGTCTAGAATTCCAGGACATTGTTATGCCATTCCTACTGATTACACATTGTGATCCCACTGTTCATTTGCCACTGTTCACATGTTAAGAGTTTCATGTTGATGTTATGTCCCTTACTCCTAATTGTACATTGTGTTCTATTGTTTATTGGCCCTTATGGCAACTGTTCCCATTGGCTATCATAGCATCTTATTTCTTATGATTGGCTATCATATTCTTGTTCTTGGACTCATATTCTTTTATGATCCTCGATACCAGTGTCGGAGATCTGTATTTACTTGCTGGGCTCTTGTAGCTCATTCCACCCTCCTCATCCCTATTTCAGGTACTGATGCCGCAAGACCCCGGTAGGAGTTTAAAGACATAGAAGGACATTTGGGGAAATGCATCAGTTTATGTTTTAGTTCTCCCATGTATTCACCACCCTCGGGTGCTGGTCATGTTTGGTTCTTATTTTGTTTATATAGAACCATATTATGTATGGTAAAGACTTTCGCTAACATTGTGTATTGAAAGACTTCCGCTGATGTACTATTATTGATAAGACTTCCGCTGTTATTGTTTTGAGGTTTTAGTACTTTGCATATTAGTACTACGATACAGGAATGGAAAAAGTAGGGACGGCCTTCGGGTCGGCCCCGCGACATGAGATCCGCATAGGGTGGGTTTCGGGTCGTGACATCTAAACTTGAGACAACAATGATGAATGGAATAAATGAAGGACTATGATTTTGAATTACAGTATCATCTTGGGAAAGCTAATGTGGTAGCTAACGCTCTTAGCAGGAGATCATGGGGGAACTTAGCCAATACTCTCATTCGTGAGTGGGAGATGCTAGAGGTAGTAACGGATTATTCCTTGTGTCTTGAGGAAACCGGCGACACCATCTTTATCTTTTTTGTTGTTGCACACCCTAGCCTATTTACTCGCATTCTTGACACACAGCTACAGGATCCAGAGGCTGAAATTGTCCGTTTTTGTATCACTAGTACGGATCCTATTAAGGGATGGTCACTTCACATCAATCATGGCTTGAGATATTGGGGTTTTGTTTACGTACCACACTGGTGTCGTGAGGATGTCATTAGAGAGTTTCATCATTTTAGATTAGCTGTACATCTAGGTGGTACGTAGATGTACCACAATCTCCGACGATAATATTGGTGGAAGGGTATTAAGACCGACTTTGTAGGATTCGTCAGTAGATGCTTAATTCGTCAGCAGGTTAAAGCCACGCATCAGAGACCGATAAGGTTACTTCAGCCGCTTCTAGTTGCCGAGTGGAAATGGGAGCACGTTACTATAGATTTCGTATCAAGATTGCCTAAATCACCAAGGGGACATGATGCCCTGTGGGTTGTCGTCGATCATTTGACGAAATCTGTGCATTTCTTGCGTATGAGGACCATAGATTCGATAGAGGTTTTGAGATGAATGTATATTCGTGAGATAGTGCGACTTCACAAGATTCCAGTGTCTATTATTTTTTACAGAGATGCACATTTCATTATACGATTTTGGTAGAGTCCACAAACAGCCTTAGGTCATTTAGCACTACTTTTCATGCACAAACCGATGGCTAGTCCGAACACACCATCCAAACTTTGGAAGACATGTAACGTGCTTACGTCATGGATTTTTAAGGCAGTTGGGAGGATCATTTACCATTAGTGGAGTTTACATACAATAATAATTATCAAGCTAGTATTGAAATGCTGCCATTCGAGGCACTATACAGTAGACCTTATCGTTCGCCCATTTGTTGGACCGAGTTTAGAGACGCCACAGTCTTAGGTCCCAATTTGGTTAGAAAGACTACCGAAAAGATCAAGACTATTCAATAATGATTGCTTATGACTCGAAATTGACAAAAACGTTATGTGAATAAGAGGCACACACTTTTATCATTTGAGAATGGAGATCACGTTTTTCTCAAGGTTGTTCCACGAAAGGGCTTGACGATATTTGGTCAATGAGGGAAATTGGTTCCTAGGTATATTGGTCCTTTCAAGATTCTTAAGAGAATTGGACAGGTCGCTTACCGATTAGCCTTACCACCATAATTATCCAGAGTTCACAATGTCTTTCATGTTTCCATGCTTCGAAAAAATCATCTAGACCCTTTGCATGTATTGGACTAGACTAAGCTAGATATAAGGAGTGATGCTTCTTATGAGGAATGTCTGATTCATATTCTCGATACTAGGGAGAAAGTCTTATAAAGTACAACTATTTCGCTAGTCAAGGTCTTGTGGCGCCATTACGCCTAGAGAAGGCTAAATGGGAACGAGAGAGTAAGCTTCGCATCAAGTATCCGAATTTGTTTGTTACTCCAAGTACTTCTTAAATTTTAGGGATGAAATTTTTCTAAGGGGGAAAGAATGTAAATCCCCATTATTTTAATAAATAATTAAATTGGAGAAATAATTAATATTATATAAACTTAATTAAGTAAATTAAAATAGTGGTACTTGAAACGTAAATTAGACCCAATAAAAATAAAATGGATACATGAAATGAATTTAAAAGAATTTATACTGTCTTGGGATTATAAAAAGGCAAACAGGCCATTAATGAGATAATTGAGGTAATGAACCCATATGGGTAGATGGGTAATTGTACATGGGAAGATATTTAAAAATGGGTGGTCAAAGGTTAAAATGTGGGTGAATCTCCATCACATATTTAATTCCAAAAAAGCCAACACATGTTACACCTAAAACACACACACAAAATTAAAATACGACTAGGCTAGGGTAGAACACATACACACGCACACTGCCGAACAACGGAGAGAGAAAGAGAGACAGAGGGAAAGAAAAGAAAAAGGGAAAAAAGAAAAAAGAAGGATTCTTAGGCCAAGTCTTGAAGATTCTTGGAGATTTAAGGTGTATTTGCACTCATCTTTTCTCTTGAAATGATTTATTTGAAAAAAATCAAAGAAATCAAGTTAGGGTTTCCCAAGTTTGCACAAAAGTGAGGTAGAGTTTCTAAAATTGAAGAAATGGAGATGCTTAGAGGTGTTAGGTTTTGTTTGGGTTGAAATTATTATTAGGTTCATGCCATTGAGTTTCTATTTGGCATTTGTCAAGAATTACATGTTGGATAATATGAAAATCATCTTGCCTCTTGAATGAAAATAATAATAATTATTATTATATTCTTGTTATAATCACACAATGGATGATCCCACTTCTTGATTTCCATAAACTATTCTCAATTATTTTCTTCAATATTGATGTTTCTCTTTGAAACCCTTATTTTACATGTTGGGTTGTACACCAAATTATTGTATTTCTTAAATTGAAATTATACTCTTGTTGTAATTACCCAAAGCATGATCATTCTTCTTAATTTCCCCTAAATTGTCCCTCATTCTCTTCATTAATTGTTGGATTAATGGAAATGAACCTTGAATGGTATATAGTTGTCTATATGAGTTAGTTGATGGATTGTAAAAATTCATTTGTTGATAAAAAATTGATTATCCATGGAGGAAATGGAAAAAAAATGTGAGATGGGGGAAACTACTTCTTAGTGTGCTCTAGATTATGTGAAATTACAATGTGTCACTTGTGTGACTTGGAGTGTATGTGAGATTGTGATCTCGAGATATGGATTTTGATGTAGGAGTAAGATTCCCTTCAGCTTACGAGTTGAGAACCTGTGCGGGGTTTAGTTGTGGTGTCCGGCGGGTTAATATCCCGTAAAACCTAAATAGGCTTGCCGAGAGCCAAAGCTTAAGTTGGGAGTTAGGATAAAAACCCAAACTTAAATTATGGAATGTAATGACAAATTGTGAAATGAGAAAGTGAGAAGAAAATCATACCTATCCACAATACATTAAAATCCTTGAAATTTAATTAGATTGTATTGTTATTTTATGATTTATGTAGTTGCATTTATTAAATATTGTCATTGGCATGTCATTACACCTCCACAAGCATACATATTGCAATATTTTCATTTCTCATGTTTAGATATCTTACTAGGGTACTGACCTCTACCAGATGCAGGTTCCAGCCAAGAGCCGACCATTTGACACGTCCTCGAATGGAGTCAATACCACTTTTGGTTTCTTTTGAAAAAGGGTTTATTTTTAATTGTGTGAAGATTACATGACTTGAAAACTTAAATTTTTGGGCTTCTTTAGAAAATGGACATGTACTAATGCTACTTATGTTTTGGACTCATAAGAGTATAAATGGAATGTGGTATGTATTTATTTGTAAGAAAAATGATATGCAAGAATGAATTATACCATTGCTAAAATGATATTGGTTTGAGTTCAGCATTTCTGCTAAAGGTTGTGTAGAACAACCCTTTTTGAAAGACCATATCTCTTACATACTATGGAATTAGAGTCACATAGTTTACATAACTAAACCTCCTTGTCTTAGCTTTCAAATGGCATAAGAATGACCTTAATTAAGTAAATATTGAGGGAGTTATGTTGAATTTAAGAAACTTGTGTAGAATTTAACAACTATTTACAAATCAGTCTATAACTTTAACTTTAGGTACTCTTTTTGAGTGTTTTCAAGTTCTATGGAAACTAGACTTATATTTTAATATGGCATAGAAAGGTCATAATATCAAGGTTTATAACTTCGGGTACTCTTTTTGTGTGAACAAAGCAGTTTATACTTGCCTTCACCATTTTGTTAATAACTTGAGCTACTGGAAGTAATCTGAGTAATTCCAAAACTCACTAGAAGTTGAATCATATTAGAACATACCTTAAAAATCTCAAGATATCAGTTCTTATGAGTTGAGAGATATGGGGCTTCAAACTAGGCTGAACTGTTCAGTGAACAGAAAAGATATGAACCATAGGTTGTATCCTGAATGAATCTAAATTTTTTCTTATTTTTGATGCATGGGACTTCAAGAAAAAATGTATAAATGTTAAGTAGTAAATAGGAGAATTCATGAAATGATGATCAAGTAAGGTGAACTTTAAATATTACTAGATGTACCATAGGGAGCTGATCACAACCCGAGTCTTTGGAAACTTAGGGCGTGAAAAATTCAGTCCCTCATAGAAAAAATTTCACTCCTTTTCCCACTAAGTTTCTGTGTGAGAGACAGAGGTTTGCACAAGCTTATGTCTATAGATGGATTTCCTTCACAACTAAGGAATTTGGGTCAAAAGAGGTGTCTTGGAGGTGATTAGGGTGGTTGTGCAAGTCGTTGTAGCTTACAGGGCTGCTGTTGTGGGCTGTGAACATGGTGTTTCTGCAGTCATGCATGCATGTGTATATGTTTTCAATTTTCCTCTCTTTTATACACACATATATATATACATACATACATTTATACACACCAAATGTGTGTTTTCCCTCCACTCTCATCATGTGCAAGTCACATGATGAGTTGGTTATTTTATTATATATTTTTAATATTTTATGTTATTATTTAATAATTATTTATTAAATAATTTCGTGATTTTTGGTGTATAATTTTCCTAACTTAGGTTAGTGATGCATTTGATCACTCAACCTTATTAACTTAGGTTGGGTTCAATTTACATGTGGACATGTAATTAGGTTAAATTTCCTAATCTTAGTTCATAACATTACACATAGTGCTCAAAGCTTCAAAAAGGTTTTTCATTGATGTTGCTTTTAATATATTGCACAGACTTAGTCAATTCATTGGAGAGGGAGTTATATACCATGATCAATCATTCCACTATTGAGCCATATTTTTCCCCATTGTTTCTGTCCAAGGCTTTCCCAAATGGTTTCTATAACCATCCACACACCAAATCAAGTTTCAAAAGCTTTTAAAACCTAAGGTTCCATCACGATCCAACTATGTGCATATATATACACACACACACAAAAAAATATACACATGGCAATGCACATACATATACCTCATTTTACTTGCAAACACACATTATAACGTGCACATCCATGGCTAGAGAGAGAGAGCTATGTGGCGGCCATTAATGGTTGTCTTTCACAACTTCCAACTACACTAGCCATCTTTCTTTTTTTCCATTCCCCTTCCTTGTTCTTCTTTATTCTTCATTTCCTTCTTTTTTCCCTTTTTCTGGTTTCGGTTAACAATGGGTATGTCTCTCTCTTTCTCTCTCTCTCTCTCTCTCTCTCTCACACACACACACGATATATACACACATTGGTTTAGGACCCCCTCACTCTCACATAGTGCATTCCCATTGTGTCTGTCTAGCACATACACAATCTGAAAGAGAGAGAAGGGAAGGGGATAAAGAGGGAGAAAATTTTCAAAAATTAGAAGAAAAAAGGGAGAGAGTCTAGCATGAAATTGTGGGGAAAGATAAAAGAGAAAGTGTCTCATTTTTTGTCTTGTCCATCTACATCACATGTCTCCATTGTCTTCTTACTATACACTTGTACACACACACAAGTATTTTTCACATAGGATCTCCTTTCACCCAATGAGGTTGGGCCATGTGTCCAAGCTAAAAAATGTCCACCAAGCTTTTTGTGGAAGCTTTACACACACTCCTATGTGCCACGTGGCCAATCGGTCAAATGTGCATGCATAAGTACTCAAAAATAAATTGTCTTGGAATTGCCCCAAAATTGGCACCCTAGCTAGTTTCGACACACTGATTCTAAATATTTCCTCCATTTCTCCAAATTCTATCATTAGAAATTTAATATTTATCTGCATCCTGTATTTGACTATGTGGCCCCATGACTCACACCAGTCCTAGATAAATTGCTAAAATTCCTTTTTAGACTCAGTATGTCATACTGGTGGCTTAGCAACTAATTTTACAATTTTTTCTAACAGATATTCAATTAATTACTTATCTAACTTGAGTCTATACTAGAAAATTATCAAATTGTCCTTTAGTAATTTTTTGGGTCTTTACACCTATCTTGTGTGCCCGTATTGTGGTTCAAAATCTTTCTAGTACTTATGAAATTTTGTTTTTCATATGTGTTTGTTAAAAATATTTAAATGGCATCCTCTAATTTTTCACATATGTTATAAAGACCTAAAAAAATTATTTCATTTTACTCTTCAACTTAATTATAATATATTTGTCTACTATATTATTGTTACTATGTTTTATTTGTGAAAAATCCCTATTTTTTCCCATCTCCCCCCCTATTTTGTTCTATTTCTCTATTTCCTCTCCTCTTTCACTCTAACCTAATAAGGAAAATGGGTTGAAAGCTTACATAGGCAGATAGATGCATGTCATTAGTAATCTAACCAACCTTTTATAACCTTCAATAAATTATTTTAGGAAGTTCCAAATTATCTCAATTGTTAAGGCTTTGAAGATAAATGATTATGCCACCAAGAGATTCTCATTCCAAGCCATACCAAAGACATGTCTATTCTTATCCGGTATAGAATTGTTAGGAGTTGGGTTGCATATTTGAAATTTTCTCTAACAATCATGTGCGCAAAAGACTCATGATTGATAGATCATTTTCATTAAAAAAAAAAAAGTAATTTGGAAAATGGTAATTCCCAGACTTGTAAAAGATCTAAATTTTCAAATGAACTTATCTTACTCATCAAGCCTCCTTAGAAGTTGGCATAACTTGAATTGGAAACATCTAAAAGATACAATTCTGCATCGAATGTTGTATATTTTTGCTTTATCAAAAAAATCATCCTAGAAGACACCATGTCTAAAAAATTTCATAGACAAAATATTTTTAAAATAAGAGTCCTATTTTATTCCAAAACATTAATATTTTTTTTTTTTTAGATTTTGTCTTTTCCAAAATATTAAATTTTGTTTTTTTGAAATACTAAGTCCTATTGAAATTTCCACCAAAAAAAAAAAACACCCCTCATGAGAGAAACTAAAAAGGCACCTCTCCAATTGAGAGTTTGTTAGAAATGTTTCTATAAAAACACTTATAGGCTAAAATATGTTTAGAAAATAACAAACAATACTATGAGTAAATTTAATTTAAATGAATGGACTGAATCAAAACTAAAAGTAAAAGTAATAATAATGATAATAACTACAACAACTATTAAAATTTCTAAAAAAAAAACAAATTGTGTCAATCATTGCTCACAATTTTCAAACCTAAACCTAAATTAATCCTACTTTCCATCTCCTCCAAGCATCATTCACATCTTCACTGTCAACTTCAGCCTCACTCTCTATCTCTTACAAGTTTTATTAATTTTTTTAGATGGGGCGATTCAAAAAATAAAATACAATAAAAAATTCAAGTGGAATTATATTACAACCTCTCATTTCTCATTTTAAATTTTACAATGAAGAGCAAAAAAAATTAGGAGAGAACGATTGATTTATTAAGCTCATTTTTTTAGTACATTCAATATAAAGAGATTTGAATAAAAAAAATTCATTTGATGAATTTTTTCAAAATATCAAATATTTCCTTAATTAAAATTTAAAAATTAAAAAGATCTTCATTTTAAAGTTCATAGAAAAAATATAATTATTAAATGTTTTTATATACAAAATTTTCTCTTTTCTCTCACTAAATAATAAATTTCTACCTTTTTTTAAGGCTTTTCAACCAGAAGTCCAAATATAAGACTAAAATAAAGATCGGGTCTATCAACAAACATATTAACCCTAAAAGTCTCTCATTTTTCATTCGACAAAAGTCAACGTCTTAATCTCAGCTAAATCCTTCGTTTACACTTTACATTAGGTTTCAAAAAATCCCAAACCCACGATTGATTGAAAAACTTGGCGATTCAAAAATGAAAAAGATCATAACTTTGGTTGAATCGAGCTTCAATCACGTGTGTAGTCTCCAGAACTTGCGCATATAAAGATCAGCCCAATCGATAAACCCTCATTTTCCATCCAAATCGAACCAAAACAGAAGCAACATATTAAGGTTTTCAACAATATTTTAGAACTATACTACAATGAAGTGTTCATTTTCAAGGGATTCGAAGGTTATAAAAAGACAGATTTCATTGATTACAATAAACAACAATGAGTGTGAAAAGTAAGTAATCGAATGATTAGGTTTTATAATCAATGTATTTGTTTATTAATACTTTTAACACAAATAAATATAAATAAATATATTTTGTATTGCATGTTTTGACAAACGTAGCTATTTTAATATTAATATTGTTAGTTTTTCTCCAATATTGACTATTTAGAAACTTATTCAAACAATTAAATTTCACATATTCTTCTACAACAAACAGTTAAATTTAACTGTTTCTCTGTATTGCCTATATATTTGTTCAACACAAAGGAATATGTTTTGTATTGCATGTTTAAAAACTTATTCAAACAGTTAAAATTTCACATTTTCTTCTGCAACAAAACGCTAAATTTAATTGTTTGTCTATAGTGCCTATATATTTGTTCAACGCAAATAAATTTTTTTTGTTTTGCTTGTTTAGAAACTTATTCAAACAATTAAAATTTCATATATTCTTCTGCAACAAATAGTTAAATTTAACTGTTTATCTGAATTGCCTATATATTGTCCAACACAAATGAATATGTTTTTTATTACATGTTTTGACAAACACAAATATTTTAATATTAATATTGTCATTACTTTTGTGTATTCAATATTTAGAAACTTGATTAAACAATAAAAATTTTACATCTTCTTCTGCAACAAACAGTTAAATTTAATTATTTACTTATAATACCTTGTATGCAAGAAAATCCAAATACCAATCAGAAGGGTAGTCGAATCAAAGAAAAAATAAGGAAAATACCTTACACAGTATAGTTCTAACATGGGATCAATTGTCAAGCTAATTAGAGCATCTCATATCAGAAAGCAACATGAGCAAGCACTTAAAAAGACTCATTTTAGAAAATCTTTAGCTCAATAGTATCCAAGAAGATCAGCTTCCAAACATTAAGGAATTCTGACAACATTGTATTGCAGATCATACAAACATACAATCCAAAGAATAATCCTTTTAGGCTGGGAAGAAAATTTATAATTCTTAGCGAGATTCTATAACATTTGTAGTATTGACTTTATGAACACACCACAGTGTCGAAGCCAATATCAAGCAATGCAACGCCAAGGTTCCTAAAGTGGGACCTACCAGCACTAAACAGGATAATGACTACAACAAAAATAGTAGATATTAAATGGGATGAGGTAATTAATAAATTTAAATTTTATAATTTAATACAGTTAAAATTCAAACTTAACTGTTTCATAGACTACAACAATAAAAATTAACTATTTTATGCTAAAATAGTAAAATTTAATTTTTTATGCCAAAATTTCCTAGCACAGTAAAATTCATCTATTTTGTGTTTTAGGTAAATGGTAAGAGTTGAAATGAACAAAAAAAGAAATTCAAGAACTAAAATCAAAGGGAAAAAAAGACCACCCATTTAAAACAAGAGGACAAAGAAGAAGATGAGCAGAATGAAGTAAAAGATGATGAAGAAAACGATCAGGAAGAAGAAGTTGATGAAGAAGATGATGATGAGAACAAAAAGAGTGATGAGAAAATTGAAAGTTTTGAAAAAAATTAACAATGATAAATCTGAAAATGAAGATACTAATGATGATTATTCACAATATATGCTTAAAAAGGCAAAAAAACTGAAGAACAAGAGGAAAAGGAAACTGGAGAACATGTACATCAAGGCCAAGAAGGAGATGGTAGTGAAAAAATAGAACAATTCTAAGAAGAAAATGTGGAAGGCTATCTAGAATTTCAATAAAACAACCCACAAAAATTCCAAGAGGTACTTTACTTTTTGAATGAAAAACCACTGAAGGCAGTCCATCCTCATGACCAATGCATTGTTAATGTTAATGAAGAAGTTAATGGAATAAGTATACTATGTCATCCAATGTGTGATGATATCAATAGATAAGAAGAAGAGCTACCAAACAAACATGACCAAAACACGAATCAAAGCACTGCAATAGTTATTTTTAGGCCCCCGTGCAAGAAGAAGCATAAAAAGAATATGAATCAGTGAAAATTTCCCAAGAACTACAAGAAGAAACACAGAAAGAAGAGGAAACATTTCAAATGGGCCAAGATATACAAGAAAAAGCACAGCAATAGAAAATAGTGACAATTTCACAGCAGCTACAAATGGAACCATAAAAGAAGATAAAACAGTTAAAATGGCCTAAGAGTTGCAAGAAAAACCACAAAAAGAATATAGTATGGACCAAACTGTGAAAATGGGATAAGAAGAAACACAAAAGAAGAGGAAACAATTAAAACGGGTCAAAACATGGGCGAAGAAGCACCACAATAATAACAACTAGTGACAATTTCCTAAGAGTTGTAAGAAGAACCACAAAAAGAAAAGAAAACTGTGAAAATGGCCCAGCATCTGCAATAAGAACCACAAAAAGAAAACAGTACAAACCAAACAGTGAAAATAGGCCAAGAAGAAACCCAAAAAGAAGAGGAAACAATTAAAATAGGCCAAAACATGCAAAAAAAAACACCACAAGAACAACAAACAATGACAATTTCCTAAGATATAGAAGAGGAACCACAAAAAGAAAATGCAAACAATGAAAATGACCTAGAAGCTGCAAGAAGAACCACAAAAAGAAGATAATACAGACCAAATAGTGAAAATGGGCCAAGCGGAAACACAAAAAGAAAAGGAAACAGTTAAAATGGGTTAAGACATGCAAGAAAAAGCACCGCAAGAAGAGCAAATAGTGAAAATTTCCCAATAATTATAAGAGGAACCACAAAAAGAATAATAACTAGTGAGAATGGCCTAAGACCCTAGGAAAAAACACAGTAAGAAAAAGTAAACATTGAAAGGCCCAAAAGCTGCAAGAGCAAACACCTCGAGAAGATAAAATTTTGAAAATTAACCCACACCTATAAGAAGAACCACAAAGAAAATATGGTACAAGCTAAACAGTGAAAATGGGCTTATGAGCGTAAGCGTCAGAAGAGGGAGGAGTGTCAAACACACCTGTACGGCTTTTAAAGTCTACTTCATTAAGGTGGGAGAGGAACACGCCCTCTTTTCGGATTGGAGTGTACATGAATACACAAAGAAGTCACCAACTTGTTTTAGGCTAAATAACAAACAAACCTGATACAACCCATGGATAATATACGTAAAAAGCATAGCAAAGAAAACTAAAATTACAACACTTTGGTCCTATTTACATTCTAAAACCCTTGACATAGGTTAAAATAAAGTAAAGCAAAACTAGTCTACAATGAACCAAATAATTCCAAATCCAGGAACTAAAGTACGAGATGGGAAGGGGTTAGGCACCCATCCCGCCCTGTTTGAACTGAACTAGTCTCAAGTATTCATCCACAAAGTATAATATTCCATGGCATAAATAAAAGAAAAAAAAAGTAGAAAGAGATAATGATAATAATGACATGAACACATAAAAATAAATGGAATAAATAAAGTAAATAAACCAAAAGAAGGGGTAGAAGTAGAGAGATAACATGAATAAAATAAAGTAAAAGATATAAAGTAAATAAGATTAAGGGAAAAGAGTAGACTCGGGCCCATGAGACGTCCTACGTATCCATTCAAATAATGGAATAAGAGTCAATGTAATTCTCTAATTCAATTGATTCTATCAAGAGTGATAGGATGAATTGAATCAGGAAAAGAAGAAAATAGTAGGGTTTTAAGAAGCGTACTTGATTGTTTGTGTTGAACTAAACAAGTTTTGAGCTTGAACTCTTTAGATTGAATCTTTAATGGTGTAGAACTTCATCTTTAATGGATTGGAACTCTTGCTTGTGTAGAACAAGGCTTCAAAAATAATATGGAAGAAAAAATATAGAAGAGAGAATTATTACAATAATATCTAGCTTTTTGATTTCTTTTATCCCTGATTATAGTGGGCAGGGTGGTCTTATTTATAGGGAAAAAGTAAGGAGGTTTGATCAAGAGCTCACAATGAATCCGATGGATGGATGGGCATGATTAATGCTTAATGTACAAGCAAATTAGATATAGAAATTATTTTGTGCACAAATCCAAGAAAAAACCCTCGGAATAAGGAAGGGAGGAAAATTGGCAAGTATTTGGTGCACAAATCTAAAAAAATCCCTTGGAATATGGAAAAGAGGAAAACTGACAAGTTTTGGGTGCACACCTATATTTATTATACTACCCCGAATTTGGTAGAGAATTTAGGAACAAGGGAATTACAAAAATGCTATTAAGACAAAAAAAAGTCAAAATTGTCCCTGATGGCCAAAATTATCAAATTAACCCTATATGGGTAAAATGGCATAAAAATTATATGTATATCCATGAATGACCAAAATAACCAATATGGGATAAGAATATTCTAAAATTACCAAAGTGTCATCCAAAGGGCAAAATGACACTAATATTACAAAAATACCTCTAGAAGGTGAGAAACTTCTAGTATTTACCAAATTATTCCTAAAGGATAAGGAAACACTAGAAATGACCAAAATGCCCTTTGTGGGCAGAATGACCAAAATGCCCTCTATGGACAAAATGATTGAAATGCCTTCGATAGGCGAAATGACCAAAATATCCTCTATAGGCATAATGACCAAAATGTCCTCTATGGGCAAAATGACTAAGTTGCCCTCTATGAGCGAAATGACTGAGAGGGAGATACCTTCGATAGGCGAAATAACCAAGATGCCCTCTATGGGCAAAATGACGAAAATGCCTCGACCAAGATGCCCTCTATGGGCGAAATGACCGAGATGCCTTCTATGGGCAAAATGATAAAAATGCTCTTTATAGGTGAAATGACAAAAATATCCACTCTAGACAAAATGACCAAAATGCCCTTTATCGGCAAATGATGGAAATGCCCACCATGGGTGAAATGAGCAAAATGCACTCGATGAACAAAATAACCAAAATGCTCTTTATAGGCGAAATAACCAAAATGCCATTTATGGGTGAAATTATCAAAATACCCTCTATAGGAAAAATGATAAAATTTACAAAAATACCCTTAGATGGGATATATTGTTGTAACTTCTTAAAAATGGCAAAATTAATATTCGGTCAATGGTCTCAAAATGAGGTTTATATAGATCCCAAAAAACACAAAAAAGAAGAGCAAATAATTAAATGGGCCCAAGAAATCCAAGAACAAGCACTACAAGAAGAGAAAATAGTGATAATTTTCCAAGAGCTACAAGAATCATAAAGAGAATATGATATAGATAAAATAATGAAATAAGGCCAAGAAAAAGAATAAGAGGAAAATGAAATAGTTAAAAGGGACCAATACCTTTTAATAGAACACAAAAATGATGAAACATTGAAATTTAACAAAAAGCTGCAGAAAAAAGTTAACGATCTTCTTGAAAAAATAAACAATAAGAGGAAAAATTAAGTAGTTGATTGCAGAAAATAAAAAATTGAAGACATGTATAGGAATCTGAGAGTGATTTCTGATAACTCAAGCAAGATCATGTTGACTTGACAAAGGACTACAACAATAAACATGATCAACTAGAAGAGTTGATGGAGCTAAATAAAAATATTAAAAATCAACTAAAAAAACAAACAGAACTAAATGAAGCTTTAAATGTTCAAATAGAGGAACTCACCACACAACCAGTTAGAAAGAATGATAAAAAAAGTGAAGAGATCTTAAAAATGAAGGACACGGCTAGAAACTCAAAAAAATCGGGAACAACAATCTACTACATTTGAAAAAAAAAATTTAGAGAAAGATGATGAAACCAAATGACTCAACAAACTTGTTGAAAGGTTGCAATTTCAAAGTAATGACCTTAAGGAAATAGTCAAAGCACTAACTGTTGAACAAACAATAAAGCAACAATATAACAATCAACAAGAGGATGACACACTTGCACAAGAGCCAATAAATTCAAAGGTGAAAAAGATAAAAGAAAAGAAAAGAAAATGAACCGAGCTGCTAGATTCTAAGTATGAAGAGAGATAAACAAGAATGCTAACAAAAAGTGGAGCATAGAAAAATAAGATGAAGATGCAAAGGAAAAAATGAGACCATAATCAACTAGAAGACAACTTATACGTTCTTCAAAAAAGAATAATGAATAGATTTATGAAAAAAAAAAAAGGAAACTGAAAGAGAAATTATTGTTGTGGAAGACATTTCAGACAAAACTCAACCCAAAATACCACCCAAAGTTTCAAAGGAAAAACTAAAAAAAATATTCAAGGAAAGTCCAGTAACAAAACTGTTTCATATATTGAATTCATACTGAAGATATATGACCATGAAAGAGGTACTTTTTTCCTATCTTTAAATAATAATGAGCTAATAGTAAGATTTTAACACTACTAACTTCTTATTTTCCTTTTTCTCTATACAATGAATCAAAGTGCAATTATAACACCCCGACCTGAATATGGGATCATCGAGTCATGGGTTATAAATTGGTTATCGAGACCTTGAGTAACGGGGTCGATTTCGACCCTGACGCGTGGACTTTTAGTAATAGTCCTAAAAACTCAGGATGACTGTGCATCACTTTCGTTGCAATCACCAACCTGTTGGTTCCGTGGTAAGTATATGTTTTCACGTTAACCGCCGACCCTTCATACGAGCATAAGATTCATGACACGTTTTACGAGATTATGAAAAATTACTGTAAAGATTTTTACACTTAAAAGAATAATTAGTCAATTTAATACAAATAAATTGTTAACTAAAAGAAATTAATTATTAGTTATAATTAATAAATATGGTGACACACACACGTAAAAGGTGTAATGTGTGTGTACATGGCCAAGTATGTGTAAGCATAAATATATATATATATATGTGTGTGTGTGTGTGTGTGTGTATACATGGTGGTATATAAGGATAATTTAAAATATATATTATATGTGTATTTAAAGTGTGTACAGTGTGTTAGGTGAGGGGTGAGTGGCTCCAAGTGTGTTAGTGGGTGAGTGTTATATTATATGTGTGTATATATATATATATATGTATACAAAACACCACACACACACACACACACGGCCAACATGGCCTGCCCCAAATAGTAGGAGGACACCCCTTTTTAGATACTGCAACAAGCAAGAGGAAAACCAGTTGGTGGGGCAATCAGATTTTGCAATAATTAAGTGTATACATATATACACATTGTATACACAACCGAACCATTCAGTTATGTATAGAGAGAAAGAGAGAGAGATCTATTGTAAGAAGGGAAGAAGGAGAAGGAGAGGGGACCAACAAAGGACAGGAGGCACCATTGTTGAGGTGAAACTCTACACCTGAAGTTTTTATCTCTCTAAGATTTTAGCATGTAATCAATCTATTTTTAGTTCCTTCTTATGCATGCATAGTATCTAAAACATATAAACTTGATTAAATTGTGAAAATAGGGCCTCAAAAACAGCCCAGAACCCTAAGCCGTGTACAGGTCATGTAATAACCTCAAAAAAAAAATTTTTTTTTTTTATATATAAAATTTTGTTGGTTATTATTATTATTATTAATAATTTTTATTGTTATTATTAATCTTATTATTATTATTAAAAATGTGAAATGAATGTAATATGTATATTATTATGGATGCATGGGTATTATATATATATATATGGTATGTATATGTGTGGGATATTACATGTATATATGTATATGTATATATAATAGTGCATGTGTGCACTGTGTGTGTGTGCAACAGGTCTGATATGTGTTTGTTAGTGACAGACCGTGTGTGTGTGTGTGTGGTGTCGTGTAAGTGTGTGTGTCTAGAGTGTGTGTAATGAGTGATATATATAGGTATATATATATATAGGGCAGCTTTGCATTTAATGCAAAGCTGCCTTGTAGAGAAAAGAGGGAGGCTGAACAGAGAAGAAGGGTCAAGGAAAGGGGCTGTGCAGGGGGTGACGTGAGAGAGTGGAAGTGTGTGATTGTATATGTCTCGATTGGAAGGAAAGAAAGAAAAGAGAAACCGTGGGCAAGGGAGAGGCTGAGAAGGGACTGTGAGAACGGAGAGGAAGCTTGAGAGGTAACCCAAGAGGAGAAAGGAAGAGGGGAGGAGCTACAACAGGGAGAAATCAGAAACTAGGGTAAGTAGCTTAGCTTCTGTTTTATTTTTTTTAAAGCACGATAGTTAGATTTAATGGCAGGGCCTTATAGCATATGAAATATGCAACACACTGCAAGAAAAATGAAATAAAATGGTTGAAGGAAGAGAGAGAACTTCCCAGTTGCAGGTCACGATCATGGGGTGTTGGGTTTGATATTTTATGTGTAAACCTTTGTTTAAAAAGTGGGAGATTCATGGGGTGAGGTGCAGAAAATGAATAGAAGTAGTTCGGGCTTGAAACAGTGGGGGAAAATGCTAGGAAATGACTTGGCCAGAGAGTTGACCGAGGGATTTGAACCATTATTCGTGGTAAACCGATGATTTAAATCCAAAACCGAAGCCATATGTGGAATCCTTGAGAAAAACCGAAGAGAACAACATTTTTAAAAGCTTGAAAACTCGCTGAAAAATATCGCTGGTGCCAGAGAAGGCACTGGAACCCTACTGGAGGCTCACCGGGAAAACGGGGAAGAAGGGACACTGTTCGGGTCTGGTTCGGGTTCGGGTCGGGCTTGGGCGATCCGCCCCTGCCACGTGTCGCCCTGTTGTTTTAAATTAAAAGATGAAATGGGCTGTTTGGCTACGGGTGTAAGAAATTAAAAATTGAAATTGAAACAGGAACAGGGATATCCTATCCCTGTTCTGGACTAATCCCTGTTTGGGTAACCGAATTGAGAATAGGAGAATTAGAATTTACAAATTAACCCCTGGACTTTTTAAAAATTAAACTTGACCCCAGAACTTTTGAAAATTCCACTTTGACCCCTGAACTTTAAGGAAATTATAATCTGACCCACCAGAATAAAATATTAATAAAATTTTAATTAAATTAATTAATTAATTAGTTAATTAAATTAATTTAATTATTTAAATATTCTAAAATAACTTGGAGTCCAAATGGGACAAGTCATTAGTGTATTTTGACTATCTCGACCATTCTGAGACCAATGGTGAGGTCTGATTTACGAGACGGGATCCCGAAAAATAAAAGACCCGTAGTAACCCTTAAACTTACCAAAATGTCCCTAAATTGAAACACAGTCAAACGAACTCCAAATTAAGTAAACGAATAGTGAAATCTTATTATCTCGAACACTCCGGACTCAACCGTGGAGTCCAATTTACAAGGAAAGGCCTCAGGAAATGGGAACCCGTGAAAGTACAAAATGACCGTTTTGCCCTTTTTAAACCAAACGTCCAAATTAATTTCTACGAAGGCCTAGACCTATTTTCTTCGACGTTTCGGATCCAATCGTAGAATTTATTTTAGCAAAATAGAAGTTAATAAAATAAAGACATAAAATTTGATTAATGGCATCGTTCAAGCGATAGACCGACTGAGTAACATTTTATGGTTTTAGGGACACCGAAAGGCAAGGAGAAGGTCGTCTAACTTCTACATTTCCATTGATAGCCACCACCTTGCGAGCACGGTTTACTCAGGTTGAGACCAACCCGACAGGTATGGTGTTTTGCTAATGTTAGAAATGAAGTTAAGTTAGGAATATTTTGTGAATGACTAGAATGATTTATGTGTTTATTTGGAATGTGTTTACTTGATAATTTGAAGTTGGTTGTTCACATGTTTATGTGTTACTTGCGTTCTTTGAGATTTTAGTAAAGTGAAGAATATGAACTATGATACATGAACACATGAGATATGCATACATATGGAACTAACTGATGATTTATATGTTATTGTCCGAGCATGCTATATTGTTAAAAACCATGTTCATTGAGATTACATTAGCATATTGGCATATGGTGAGTCCTTGAGAACATAGCGTGAGTTGAGCACGTGGTGCTATGCATTATGAGGGTGTAGATCCTGTGGTGAAAAACCCAAAATTGGCCATTGCATTGGTACTTCGATGCCATCAGGGAGTACCCGTAAATGAGACATGGGTGTGGCATAGAGTTGTGCATGGGTGCGTCATGCATACCACTCATATATTTCTGTGATGCTTTGAATGACATTTAGATATAAATGTACACTTTGCACATGCCACGCTTTAGCTTTATTTCTTGCATTAGCACTACATTATACTAGTAGTTGAGCTGACCCATTCGTGGGACCAACATTACAGATGAGGACGCCCCAGCTACATGAGTTTCAGTAATGCTTTATAGAGAAGAGTGCTTGGAGATGTTTGACCCTTAGGGCATATTTTGCGATGTAAGGGCTTAAGCCCGAATGACCATGCAAACGATGTATTCATGGGATGTACTTTATGTTATTTTATGTATTGATGGGAATGGATGCATGTTTAGTGAATTTATTTACATTTGTCCTTTTATTTATTTTATTTTCTGTCTCGTTAGTCGTGCCTCGGGTTTACAGAAATTCGGGGTGTGACAACGTGGTATCAGAGCATAGGTTCGAATACCTAGAGACTGTGGGGTGTTGTTAAACACAATGGGATTATGAGGCTTGATTTGAAATTTGTGTGAACCTTGTGTATTGGGTGGATTCTGACAGCTTAGTATTAAGAGTTCTAGTTTTGAGAATACTTGGTGATAATAGGTGTTGTTGAACACCATGGGACCCTTGAAGAGGGCTTGGGACTTAGTGTGAACTGTCGTTGGCATGTGATGAGACCTTGTGTGTGATGTGATTATCTATACTGGAAACATAAATTGGGTGATTTTGCGTTAGTTGAAATTATACTCTGAGGCATGATTACATGATTTGGGGTAGTGAGATGCGTGATGTGGGCAAGGTGTATATTGGCATGATCGTATGTGATTTAGTATATATTTACAGGGGTGATAGATGACACTTGTTTTGCCTTGGGGATATCTTATACCATTATAGGAGAATGCTATAGGCGTGTGCACACTGTATTGTTTAAATGAATTTTTTGATGAAAGATTACAATTAAGTTGGGTGCGAACTTATTATTTGTTTATTGTGAACAATGGGTGGAGGTGGTTGACATGAACTTTATAACTTATGATTAAGCAAGTAGATTTACGGGAATTACTAGATTATCAAGTAATGATTAATAATCTCTCGTCTTTGGAGAATTTTATCAACATGAATGGTTTGGGACTATGGATGTGGATTGATCCACATTGTGATGTGATTGAGTTTTGATTTCGTGCTTAGGACGAGTATTGATAAACTCAAGTGATGTGAATCTAAAAGTTGGGGGATTGAAATGATTTTTTTAGGGAATATGTTATTTTGTGGTGGCCTGAGGAAGTGACCTAGTGATGGATGCTATTGACTTGCGTAGTCCTATAAGGTGATCGATACTAATTGTTGTGAGGATAACGAATTGGTTTAATGAACTTATGAATGTAGGTTTTGTGAGAATAATGAGTTGTATAAATTGGGCCAAACTGAGGGGTTAGTTCTAACTTGGTTTATAAGGTTGACATTAGAATTATAATTGAATGAGGAGTAAGCATTGATTGTTGTTTGGAGGAAATTGTGTATCGAGTTAAAAGTTGGGTTATATGAATTCCTTGAATGTGAATCGTGTGTTTAAGATGGGATTGTGCGAACATACTTAGAGTGAAAATATCGAGGTTGGGGCACTAGAACTCGAGAGCTAACTTGGTTATGTGACTTAGGAGTGAATGGTGGTTTTTACTTATCACTTAGAGATACATGGACAATTATGAATGAGTCTGATTGGTTTGGATAAAGTTACAGATGATTGTGTTGTCTGGGTCTAAATAGTAAATATTACACTCGGGAGATTTTACTTTATTTCAGGGCTCGCGATGTCTGCCTTGTTCTACCATCGTAGGGTTCACCGGTTGAGATAGTGAGATACTAACAAGAATCTGTAAAGATGCCGGTAGAGATAGCCAGTTACATCTTTTCTTTTGACTTTGTTCTACTCAATGTGTCTAGTTTTGATATTATGTTGGGGGCTATGGGTTTTAACCTTGCTTGTAGAAATTGAAGCGATTGATTGGAAGGACTCAGCACAGTAATCTGATGAGAGGAAGAGAAAGTTCTTCAAATATCTGATGGATGGGATGATAAAAGGGATAGAATCTGTCAGGATCATCATCTGCTTGGGGGAGAAAGACTGAAGAAGCTGATGGAACTGGATTTAAAACGGCTGGTCGACTCTATCTACCTGTCAGTGTGTACTCTTGAGGAAGGTGATTTCTTTATTTACCGGGTGTTCGTAGATCCTTCTAGGATGGATCTTGTTGTGGGGTAGGAAAGGTTAGACCTCGACTTAATTGGACTGGCCTGGATTGCGTGATTAGATGAGTACTTGTTGCTTTAGTGGTTGAAATTTGTACAAGGTGTAGTATACTTGGTTATTGAAGGACAGAGATTAGATGCTTATATCTATGTAATAAACCAAGTTGTTTATGAGATAGACCATAAGCTTAGTTACCTATAAGGTAAGCCATAAGCCTGAGTATCCATAAGATTAGTCATAGACTTAGTTACCTATATGGTGGGTTGTGTACCATTTATGCATGTGAATATTCTTAGGACAGATCTAGTATTTGGATGTTGCCGTTGAGGACTAAGTGTTAACTACTGAAATGTTGCTTGTCAATCCAATATATATATACACACGTTAGTGTAGTGCCTGTTATAATACTGCGACTATGATTTATATATATATATATATATATATATATACAGACTAATTATTATTGGAGCATGTATAAAGTATGTTTAAGTGTGTAACCATGTGTGAGTGTTTCTATACCTATGAGTAAGAATTGATATATGTTTATGATCTAAATTGGTAAAGAGTTTCACTACTGTTTGATTCCTCTGAACCTTGACATATTGTTCTAGATTTCATGTTCGGGATACGTGAGCTAGTCTCTGTTGATGCATGACATTTAGTCTCGGTTGTGTATGGACTAAGGTGGGAAATGATGACTTTACTTTAAGATTTTATTATTGATGTCCTGTGGACGATTATAGTACTGGGAGAATAATATGTTATTAAGTTGCGTTATGGCACGGGTGATATGTGAATGACATTGAGATTGATTGCCAGATGATTTTGTGGCTTGACTTGAGATTAGTTAGAAGGTTTGCAAGCGTGTGAAAAGCTTTGAGATATCATTGTGAGCATTGAGTTATCATATTGCATTATTGAGGTAAGTCATGATGCTTTGATGGATTTGAAAGGAAATTGGTGTTGATGAGCCAATGTATTTTGACGATTTCATTATATGTTGTGCCATGTGGAGTGAGCCGTTACAGATGGGACCAGAACCAGACCCTAGCAGGGAGGGTGGAGATGTCTACATGCCGCTGCACGCCCGCCAGTGAGGCTGAGCCTACGGGGGAGATGGTAATGGGAGGGGGGTAGTACATTCCACATCGCCTGACTGAGGGAAAGGTGGATGGTCCATTGGTAAGGCTGCACGTCTCCATGCTACAATGCATTTTGTATTGATCTTTCTAAATTTTGTCATTAAATATTGCATGGAATTAAAAACTTGAAAGCTTAAGGAGATGAAAATGGAAAACTTTGGGGATATGTGGTATGAATGGAAATGAATTACACTAAGGTGAAATAGTTAAGGTTAATGAGAAAGGATAAAGATGGGCGCCTGCCATTATTTTGTATATATAGGAATGTGTAGGAAATATACCCGAGGTAAAGAGTAAGGAATTTTAATTGTTTATTTAGTTATTTAATTATCCTTTGAGGAATTGGATTGTTGAATTATTAGTAAATGGATTATGGTGAGCCTACCACACAATCTAATGTGTTAGGAATTTAATTTCATTTTAAACTATACTTTTTGGTAGCTCCATTAACTTCAAATTAAATTTGATTACTTCACATGTCGACGTGTCGTGTCTTTCCGTATTTCATTTCGACGCACGTGCCTTAGTATAGTGCTTTGGCAATGTTTCAAATTTATGGTCACCTGACTGATGCTATTTATCAAATTTTATGTCCTTTTATTTTAGACACTTCTTTTGGTAGAATGGACTCTTCCATTGAGTCCAAAACATCGAAGAAAGTCAATTTAGGCTTTCTTAGAATTTAATTCGGTTTTGGACATGTTAAGGGCAATTTAGTAATTTATACCTTAACGTGTCTAATTTTTTGGAGCCCAGTCTCGTGAAACGAACCCCACCATTAGATTCGAAATGTTTAGAATAGTCAAAATCCATTATTCATTTATTTAATTTGGACCTCGTTTGACCCATTTATGGTGCAGGGGCATTTTGATCATTTTGACATTTTTATGGGTCTCAAATTTTTTGGGACCTCATCTCATGTCGTGGACCTCACCAATGGACTCAGGAGGTCCAAGATAGTAGGAATACATATATAACTTATCTTAATTGGACACCGAGCATTTCGGGTCTATTTAATTTAATTAAATAATTTTAATTAAATTAAATCTATTTAATATGATATATTTATATATATATATATATATATATATTTTGTTTGCATAAAATGACTGGATGAAATGGGTGGCACGCTGGCCAGCTTGTCACCTCCCTCCCAATAGACACTGCCTTCGAGTCCTGTTAGGTGCAAAATGCACCTTTTTATTTTTCTTTGTTTTTATAAATATTAATTTTATAATATATAGATATCTTGCCCCAATACGTACACATGCGTGCGCGTGGCCGAGTGGAAAAGGGAGAGTTTGGCACATGGGGTCTCAAGTTCGAAACCCAGGGACAACAACCTTTCCCCTTTTCTTTTTAAACTTAACTGTTTTTATATAGATAACCTATCAGGCCCCAAAAAAATGCCGTTGTATTAATGCGATGGCACTACTATAAGCCCCCACGTGTCTAAGTCGACTCATGTTGGGTTTTTAAAACCGAGTTGACTCATCGTCACCTTCCTCGTTTGACCCCTACTGTTGCCCTAATTCTTGAATCTTTTTTCTTCCATTTTCGTGGAGTTTGGTTCAGGGAAACTCTACTGTTTTTAATCCAAACCATTCCCAAGTTGTTAAGGTCTGGTTTGGCATTCATTTGAGACTTTAAAACCAACCTAGTCGTTCGGTTTGAAGCTTGATACTCGAAACTGTAAGTCTATCCTAAACTCTTATTTCATCATCATTTCTCATGGGGTTTGGTTCTGCGTGATCCTCATAACATGGGGGTTCAGTCCCCATTCTAAAATCATGGTTTAGGAGTCCAAAATGAGGGTTGGGTTTCATGGCCGAAACTTGCAACTAAAGTTTTGGGGGCCTGTTTGTAGGTTTCTTAGTCGCGCATGAGTGTTTTTGGTATACTTGTGACATTTATTTAAGGTTTCGATGATTCAAACTTGAGTTGGTCTCGATGTTTTCATACCTACACCTTGGAGGTCCATTAATGGTGACCTGTCACACCCCAAATTTCTGTAAACCCGAGGCGTGACTGACGAGACAGAAAATAAAATAAATAAAAGGACAAATGTAAATAAATTCACTAAACATGCATCCATTCCCATCAATACATAAAATAACATAAAGTACATCCCATGAATACATCGTTTGCATGGTCATTCGGGCTTAAGCCCTTACATCGCAAAATATGCCCCAAGGGTCAAACATCTCCAAGCAGTCTCCTCTATAAAGCATTACTAAAACTCATGTAGCTGGGGCGTCCTCATCTGTAATGTTGGTCCCACGAATGGATCAGCTCAACTGCTGGTATAATGTAATGCTAATGCAAGAAATAAAGCTAAGGCGTGGCATGTGCAAAGTGTACATTTATATCTAAATGTCATTCAAAGAATTGCAGTAATATATGAGTGGTATGCATGACGCACCCATGCATAACTCTATGCCACACCCATGTCTCATTTACGGGTACTCCCCGATGGCATCGAAGTACCAATACAATGGCCAATTTTGGGTTTTTCACCACAAGATCTACACCCTCATAATGCATAGCACCACGTGGTCAACTCACGCCATGTTCTCAAGGATTCACCATATGCCAATATGCTAATGTAATCTCAATGAACATGGTTTTCAACAATATAGCATGCTCGGACAATAACATATAAATCATCAGTCAGTTCCATATGTATGCATATCTCATGTGTTCATGTATCATAGTTCATGTTCTTCACTTTACTAAACTCTTAAAGAACGCAAGTAACACATAAACATGTGAACAACCAACTTCAAATTATCAAGTAAACACATTCCAAATAAACACATAAATCATTCTAGTCATTCACAAAATATTCCTAACTTAACTTCATTTCTAACATTAGCAAAACACCATACCTGTCGGGTTGGTCTCAACTCGAGTAAACCGTGCTCGCAAGGTGGTGGCTATCAATGGAAATGTAAAAGTCAGACGACCTTCTCCTTGCCTTTCGGTGTCCCTAAAACCATAAAATGTTACTTAGTCGGTCTGTCGCTTGAACGATGCCATTAATCAAATTTTATGTCTTTATTTTATTAACTTCTATTTTGCTAAAATAAATTCTATGATTGGATCTAAAACGTCGAAGAAAATAGGTCTAGGCCTTCGTAGAAATTAATTTGGACGTTTGGTTTAAAAAGGGCAAAACGATCATTTTGTACTTTCACGGGTTCCCATTTCCTGAGGTCTTTTCTCATAAATCGGACTCCACGGTTGAGTCCGGAGTGTTCGAGATAATAAGATTTCACTATTCGTTTACTTAATTTGGAGTTCGTTTGACTGTGTTTCAATTCAGGGGCATTTTGGTAAGTTTAAGGGTTACTACGGGTCTTTTATTTTTTGGGATTCCGTCTCATAAAACGGACCTTACCATTGGTCTCAGAATGGTCGAGATAGTCAAAATACACTAATGACTTGTCCCATTTGGACTCCGGGTTATTTTAGAATATTTAAATAATTAAATTAATTTAATTAACTAATTAATTAATTAATTTAATTAATATTTTATTTTGGTGGGTCAAATTATAATTTCCCTAAAGTTCAGGGGTCAAAGTGGAATTTTCAAAAGTTCTGGGGTCAAGTTTAATTTCCAAAAAGTCTAGGGGTTAATTTGTAAATTCCAATTCTCCTATTCTCAATTCGGTTACCCAAACAGGGATTAGTCCAGAACAGGGATACATTATCCCTGTTCCTGTTTCAATTTCAATTTTCAATTTCTTACACCCGTAGCCAAGCAGCCCATTTCATCTTTTAATTTAAAACAACAGGGTGACACGTGGCAGGGGCGGATCGCCCAAGCCCGACCCGAACCCGAACCAGACCCAACCCGGACCCGAATAGTGTCCCTTCTTCCCCGTTTTCCCGGTGAGCCTTCGGTAGGGTTCCGGCGCCGGCGACATTTTTCGGCGAGTTTTCAAGCTTTTAAAAATGTTGTTCTCTTCGGTTTTTCTCAAGGATTCCACATATGGCTTTGGTTTTGGATTTAAATCATTGGTTTACCACGAATAGGGGTTCAAACCCCTCGGTCAACTCTCCGGCCAACTCATTTCCTAGCATTTTCCCCCACTGTTTCAAGCCCGAACTACTTCTATTCATTTTCTGCACCTCACCCCATGAATCTCCCACTTTTTAAACAAAGGTTTACACATAAAATATCAAACCCAACACCCCATGACCGTGACCTGCAACTGGGAAGTTCTCCCTCTCCCCTCAACCATTTTCTTTCATTTTTCTTGCAGTGTGTTCCATATTTCATATGCTATAAGGCCCTGCCATTAAATCTAACTATCGTGCTTTAAAAAAAATAAAACAGAAGCTAAGCTACTTACCCCAGTTTCTAATTTCTCCTTGTTGTAGCTCCTCCCCTCTTCCTTTTTCCTTTTGGGTTACCTCTCGAGCTTCCTCTCCGTTCTCACAGTCCCCTCTCAGCCTCTCCCTTGTCCACGGTTTCTCTTTTCTTTCTTTCCTTCCAACCAAGACATATACAATCACACACTTCCACTCTCTCACGTCACCCCCTGCACAGCCCCTTTCCTTGACCCTTCTTCTCTGTTCAGCCTTCCTCTTTTCTCTACAAGGCGGCTTTGCATTAAATGCAAAGCTGCCCTATATATATATATATATATATATACACCTATATATATCACTCATTACACACACTTTAGACACACACACTTACACGACACCACACACACACACACACGGTCTGTCACTAACACACACACACCAGACCTGTTGCACACACACACAGTGCACACATGCACTATTATATATACATATACATATACATATATACATGTAATATCCCACACATATACATACCATATATATATATATATATATATATATATACAACACCCATGCATCCATAATAATATACACATTACATTCATTTCACATTTTTAATAATAATAATAATATTAATAATAACAATAAAAATTAATAATAATAATAATAATAACCAACAAAATTTTATATATAATTTTTTTTTTGTGGTTATTACATCATTCCCTCCTTAAAGAAATTTCGTCCTAAAATTTAAAATAAAATACATCAAGGATCAAACAACTCGGGATACCTAGTACGGACCTCGGCCTCACGCTCCCAAGTAGCCTCCTCAACCCCATGATGGTTCCAACGAACCTTGACCAAAGGGATGGTCCTGCCTCGCAAAACCTGGTCCCTCGAGTCCAATATCTCTACGGGTCCCTGGTCATAAGAAACATCACCCTCTACTGCCAGATCAACCCAATCTAGTACATGTGAAAGATTAGGTTCGTACTTCCCCAACATTGAAAAGTGGAAGACATCATGAACTCCAAATAACTATGGCGATAACGCCAACTTATAGGTTACCTCTCCAATATTTTATCAATCAAGATCTTGTAATGATTTTATAATGCTCATGTTGAGTTCTCGATTTATCAAGGGAGTCTGTCAATCATTTGGGACTAATCACATTAGTCTCAAATCTAACTTAATTTAGTCACTATAATTAACACTATCATAAGCCATTCTACTCATCAGATTCATCTTCCAGTCATTTCGTCACAAGTCCTCAATTTGAGTTTTTTCAACTCATAATTTCACAATCATCACAAGACATATCGTCTAACCGTCCTTATGGAGAATTCATCCCCCTTGCAATAGTAATTTCCCAAGTGTATCATCAGAATGTCCCAAATTAATTCTTTACCGTTAATGTCCACTCATCATGTAAAGTTATGACTATAATCTATCATCCATCAACTAGGAAAAATAAAAAAAATAAAACAAGCATGCACTGGTCTTATTAACAAATGACTTCTATCCTCAAGGAAATATAATCGAAAACTTCACCTTTTAAAGATCGATCCAACTACCATGGGTCGCAATAGGAAATTGTCATACAAATTTTCTTAGCACTTTCATACTCCACAAAAATCAAAAGCCATCAAATGTACTATTATAATTCCCAATAATTAACCCCAGCTCAGTATGCATATCTATAAGTCTCTCCATCCCCGAGATACACTAACCTCAACTAATTTTACATCCTAAGAGTATCCGTCAAAATTAGTAATAAATCATAACCCAACATTAACAATAATCCACTATTTTTGTTCACAAGTCCTTGAACTTCCACAAGATCATTCCATTTTTAAATTAAAATCTCCATTCCCAAATTATATGTCAAGCAAAATTTTGAAATTTACTCACCACAAGTTTGACCTAATCATGTCATTCACAACCCATTCTCTATATCAAACAACACGATCACCACAGTCGAATTAAGTATATACAAATTTATGGAATATTTATAAATCGGTTAGGATTAAATATGATCTAAGAATAAGTTAAGAAGCATCAATAGGTGATATTGCAGTGATGTGAAGTTAATGAGACTATATATGAATTGTTCTTAGGAACTACAGAGGAAACGGGAAACAATATTTTTAGCACTGACCCTAAGGACCGAGGTAAGTAACCCTGCCTTTGAAGTGGAGATTTAACTTCATGAATTTGAAGAAGTTTTAAGTTCAATTTATTTGAAGCCTCGAATATCAAATTTAGTGTCATATGATTCTTGTTTTAAAATGTTTTCTGCATTCATAAACTGTATTGTGACATGCTGGGTGTGTAGAGACTTGGAAAAAAAAAAAAAAAAAAAAAAAAGCTTTTAGAAGAAGGGACAACATAATATATATATTATATTGTATTATATTATATTATGTTATATAATATATTATATAAGAAATCAGGAAGCTTCTTGAAGAAGCTGGAGGAGAATAAAGAAAAGAAGAGAAAAGAGGAAGAGGGGCTGGTCTCGTGAAAACGTGAAAGAAAAGAGAGAAAAAGAGAAAAGGAAAAAGGAGAGGGGGGCGGTATGGCAGGTCGCTGTGGGTGTGTGCGTGATGACGAGATGGAAAGGAGTTGTGGCCGAAAGTGCTAGAAGATTGGAAGATCGGGAGAGCTTTAGGCTGAGTTGTATATAGATATATATATATATATATGTATATCTTCACACAGGAGGAAAGGAAGGAGGTCAGAGTTGCCACGGTTTGGTTGGGTCTCTTGTAGCGGTGCGTGTGCAGGTCGGTGCAGGGAAATTGGTGCGACTGTTATGGACAGTGAGGGTCGTTGCCCTGTTTGACGGGTTCTGTTGGGGGGTTCGGTTATTGTTGCTGTGTAGGTGCGTATCTCGGTTTGCAGAAATTTGAGACAAAGAGGGAAAGAGTAGCAGCAGCAGTAGCAGGTATGGACGATGCAGAAATTGGTTAGTTTGGCAAATATGCAGAACTGAGAGAGAGAGATCTGATGTGGTGATTTCGGTGTAACAGGGAGGATTCTGCTACAGTTTGGAGTTGTGTGAGTGGATGTCGCGGTTTGTGGGGTTTCCCTGTTTCGACCGTTTCAGTTGAGAAGAGAGGAAGTTGAGGAGCAGTGGTATGGTCGGTTGACTTGGATTTGGGTTGATTTTCTCTCGGCTGAATCTAGTTTACGCCAGGGTGTTGTTGGAACTTGGTTGCTATTACTCTGTATGTGTGTAGCGGTGCAAAATAGGTGATGGGGATGGTAGTAGCAACAGCGGTTGCTGCTATCCAGCAGCAGTGGCGTTGCGTGGTGGGTGTTCAGGTTCCATCCCAGTTTCTTTAAAGTTCAGAATGGATTTTCGAAGGCTTCGGGTTTGAATTATTGATTTCCCTAAGCAGCAGATTTAGTAAGGAGAAAGGAGAAAAAATTTAGAAAAGAAAATAGAAGCAGCAGGAGCTGCTGTTCGGTGCCGCAAGTGGAACAGCAGCAGTAGAGCTGCACAGATGCAGCGTGTGCTGCGCTGTGCAGTGTGTGTTTGTGGTGGTGCTGTGTAGCCGTAAAGATGGCAGTAGCGGTTTAGGGGAGATATGTCGCGGCTGTTGGGGAAATTCGTGTAGCAGCGGCTGCGATGGGGGTTCAGAATGGTGTTGTTGAGTTGCTGCGAGTGGGACAGCAGCTGCAGTAACATTAAGACGCTGCGGCAGGGGGAGATATGGGAGGAAAAATTGGAGCAGACCTTGAAAAATTAGGGAATGCAGTAACAGCAGGAACTGCTGTTGTTGCAAGATGAGTTGTGGCAGTAGTGCGGCAAACCGGATGAATTTGGAGTGGAGAAACGCGAAACAACATGGTAAAATACTAAACTTTAGTCTTGGATTTTTTAGAAACATGAATGATTAAATTGATTGTGGGATTTCATTAAATATAGAAATTGTTTTAGATCAAATGGGAATACAGAAAAATAATCCGAACAGAATTTAACGATTGAGTTTTGTATTTTATTCGGGCCAAACCGGGTTGAGTCCGACCCAACTCAACCATTCAGATAGCTGCCTAACAATATTACTGTATGGGTAAAATGTTAGATTTGAGTTCGGGAAGTGTTTGGTTGAAAAGGAGAAGCTATCCAATAATTGGTTTAAATTGGAAACGTACGGAAAAAAAATAATATAAATAAACTTATAGGAATTGGAAAAATTATGGGCAATGAATAGAACCTCGTGAGATTTTAATTATACCCAGAAATTTGAGTGAATTGTGAATTGATCCAAGTGAATAAAATAATATTTAATTAAATGATAATTTAAAAGGTAAAATGACCAAAACGCCACTGAGTTGAAAGACTAATCAAACGAACCTTGATTGAAACAAGAGAAGAGTGGATTTTTTATTATTTTGAATGTTTTGAATTCAACGGTAAGGTCCAATTTATGAAGAGAGACCTCGGGAATTGGGAAACCGTGAAAGGACCAAATGACCATTTTACCCTTTAGGGTACAAATGTCCAAATTGAATTCCGCGAAAACCTGAACCGACTTTGTTCGGCGTTCCGGATTCAATGGTGAAGCCTAATTGAGTAAAAGAAATACCAATCATAAAAAGACATAAAATTTGATGAATAGCATCATTCAAGTAACCAACCGACTGAGTTACATTTTGTGGTTTTAGGAACATTGAAGAGAAAGGCGAGGACCCTCTAAACATATGCAGTGGGAGGACTGAGTTATTGATCAGTTGACTGGACTACTTAGTGGATATAGCTTCTTGGGGTTGAGATAACCCGATCAGGTATGGTACTTTACTAAGTAAGGAATAGAATTAAATTAGGATTGATGTGCATATTGATTAAATGATTCTTGTGCTTATCTGCTGGTAGAAGATCACATAGGAATTATTGCTTCTTTGAATTGATTGTTTGTATGCTTACGTGTTCTTTATGATTATTTGGGAGTTATGACTTACTTCTTGAGATGTCATCATATATGATATATGTTTTAGAAGGATTATTGATATTGTGACATGTGAATTTGCGTAAGTGTTGAGATTGATCGAGCATGTGTTTAATTTAACTGTTCATGGCATATGGGCTTGTGGAAGAAATTTTGAGATTCAGATGATATTGTTGCTTTAAATATGTTGCATTATTTAAAGCATATTACATGTGTTGGCAAGAAACGTTTTATTAAGATTGTGGCATTGCATGGTGGAATCATGGCATTTGGCATAGTGTAATTCATTGATGACATAGTGTGGGTGAGCACGAGGTGCTATGCATTATGAGGGTGTAGATCCTGTGGTGAAAAACCCAAAATCGGCCATTGCATTGGTGCCTGCTACCCAACGGGAGCGATCCGTGAACAGGTGTTGGTTACTCGGCTACCCATCGGGAGCGATCCGTAAACCGAGACATGACATGCATGGTGTTGACATGACATGCATAGAGTGGACATGGATGTGGCATAGAGTTGCGTGAGTGTTTCATATGCATTGTCATGTAGCTTAGAGTTGTGTGGGTGGTTCATACGCATTGTCATTACATTGCATGGACAATTGGATGGCATATGGATTCATTACCATTATGTGGTATGTATAATTTGGAAAACATGCGGATTATTGTCGTTATATTGCATAGATGATGTGGAAGGCATGTGGATTGTTATCATTGCCATGCATAGATGATTTAGAAGACATATAGAGATAAATGTACACTTGCACATGCCACGACTTAATTTTATTCCTTGCATTAGTATTGTACCATACCAGCATGTTGGCGCTGACCCATTCGTGGGAACCATATTTCAGATGATATTCCCAACACCTGAGGCTTGAGGAAGTTTAACTGAGTGGAGGAGACTTGATTGTAGATGGACATTTGGCCCGAGAGGCATGTTTTGTGATGTACGGGCTTAAGCCCAATGACATAGATGTTGTATCATAGTTGTGTAATTTTGATTGTATAGTTAAGCGATGTATATTTAACTTTGATAAGGTTGTGGCCATCGAGTGAGGATGGATTGTGATGTATTTATATTTATATGATGATATATGATGTATTGTGTTTATCAGGGGGAAAAAGGTTCGAAAAACAAAGGAGGTTCTGCCGAAATTTTTATAAACCGGGAATGTATGTGTATTGACAGAGATATATGGATGTAGCGTTATGTTAGTGGAATAGGGTTGTATCTATATTAGTTAAATCGGTATTCATTTATTTATCAAAAAAAAAAAAAATTCGTCAAATATTTATTTATTTATTTACTCGTCTATTCATTTTCTTCTTTTGTTTCCTTCAGTCGCGTCCCCGGGTTCGGTCGGGAATTCGGGGCGTGACAGGGTGATTGGTTTGAATCACGGTTTTCCTTTTTAAATATATTTCAACATGTCTGGGTTTAAAATGCTAAATTTTCATAAATGTTCTGAATTTGATTATTCCAAATATTGAAGTTTTATTACAGAAGTTATATATTTCATGTTTTAAATATTCATGAAAAATATCTATTGAAGAAGCCATGTGATAAGTTATATATATTTCATGTTTTAAATATTCATGAAAAATATCTATTGAAGAAGCCATGTGATAAGTTATATATATTTCATGTTTTAAATATTCGTGAAAAATATCTATTGAAGAAGCCATGTGATAAATGTTTTGTAAGATAAATTGTGCATAAGCACCCACAGATTTTTGGGTTGTACGGAACTCAATTAATCTATAAAAATATGATGGGATTTTGGGTTGCACGGAACTCAATTGACTGTCGAAATGCCAGGTAGCAGGATTTGATCCCCTTGGTACGAGATATCTCTATTGTAGCATTGCAGCATTGTAGTAAAACGGGAGTCTGGTTCGAAACAGATTCCACCTAATTAAAGAGAAAAGATGACAAATGTTTTTGGAAATGGAAGCAGGTTTTACCCCCATTTTCCTATACATGTTTATATGTTTTAAAGTAACGATTTCGAAAATGGAAGCAGGATTTTACCCCCATTTTATTATACGTGTTTATATGCTTTTAAATTGCATATATTCTACTTGAAGAAATGTGTATTTAGCTTGAATACTTTAAATATTTCAAAGCTATCTATTTTAAGAATGCATATACTCTGTGTTCTAAAATGTACGAGCAATTGGTAATGAGTGTTTTATAAACTCACATGTGCTAAACCACTACCAGTTGAAAACCCCATGACGAATGCAGGAATTACTCACAAGCTTAGATTAGCTTACCTGGATTTTATTCGGACCCCCATTTCAGGTAAATAATGGCAGCTTGATCTTGATGGCGATGAGGATAAGCCTATCTATTGTGGAAGAAGAGTTAGGCAACTAATCACAGGACTAGCAATTCTCTTGGGGATGTACTATGAAGTTGGCAATATTTTATAGTAGGAAGTATTTCGCTATTGTGTATTAAGTCCTGTGCAACAGTTAAACGTGTATTAATTATGAAGCCTTTAAGTTTTAGTTATGCTCTAAATGTATAATCATGTGTACCGCGATGCCAATAGTGGCAGTATCGAACGGATGTGCAAATTTTAAAATGAGAAAAGAAAAAAAAAAATTTCACGCTTTCGCAACCACATAACGCACATCTATTCGATACCGCTGCCTATGCGAGCCTTGTCCCGAGGCCTTCAGGTCTTGGGGCGGCGGTCCCGATCCAGGATCCGCACGAGGCAGATTTCGGGTCGTGACAGCAATTGTCTAGTCTGATGAAAGGATTGACTTCGTCACTGTCACGCCCCAAATTTTCACAAACTTGGGGAGTGAGTGAAATGAATTAAGAAAAAGGAATAAAAGACACTTTAATGGATTTAGTTGATTATGTACTCATTCCCCCATGTCTCCCCAAAATTTGAAATGAAGACTTGCTAATTGGCTTAACCAAAATGGTCTCCTAATGTCACTCAAACATCCCTCCCAATTAATGGTCAAAATAGTTTAAGTCATGTTCAAAAATGGCTTCCAAAACAGCACTAAAATATCTTTAAAAATGGCTTAGTGACACCAAATGGGCCCCAAAATGCCCTAAGGCATAAGCCAAGAATAGGTCAAAAAGTCTACTAAAAGTGGTCCAAGGAAGTGGCCAAACATGGCCTATAAGAGTGGCCAAACATGGCCTGATAAGGTGGCCAAACATGGCCTAAAAGAATGGCCAAACATGGCCCAAAATAGTGGCCAAACATAGCCTAAGAATTTGTCAAACATGGCCCAAAAGGGTGCCCAAACATAGCTTAAAAGGGTGGCCAAACATGGCTCAAAAAAGTGGTTAAGCGGTGGTGTCAAGGTGCAAGGGCTGGGTACCCAAGGGGGTGCAAGGGCTGGGTACCCAAGGGGGCTGCAACACGGTAGGGGCAGCAGGCAGCGCGCAGGCCGTGCAGCAGGCGTAGGGGCGAGCGGGCTGACGCACGGCTGGGGCATGGCCTGGCATGCTTGGGCTATTTTTCCTGCATTTTTACTATAGTGACTACGGCTAAATTTCTCTGTCCAACAACCATTTTTCTCTATTTTCCAAATTTTTTTCAAATTTTTGTAAGCTACTTTTTCCCCATTTTTAGCCTATTTCTTCAAGGTTTTTAACCCTCCCTTTTTGAGCACTTTTCTCACGTATATATATGGTGTTTTACACACTTCATTTCTCCCTTAATTCCATAAAATTTTTGACATAATCTCCTTTGTTTTCAAGCATTTTCCACCTAATATTTTGGAACCATTCATATACATAAGCAAATCACAATACACCCTCACTCGATGGCCACAATTTATGAAAATTAAGCATACATCCATTACCTTTAACATATACATGTAATGCAAATTAAACAAATGTATCCTACATGTCATTTGAGTTTAAACCCTTACATTACAAAATGGCTCAATGCCTATAGTTCTTCTTTCTTCCAAATTAAAACACAAGTCTTTTGGGCTTATGCCTATACATACAAAATATGCCCCAAGGGCCAAATATCCTTCCAAGCTCTTTGCCCCTCCTTCCTTCAAGACTTCATCATTAAGTCTCAAGTACCAGGAGTCTCATCTGTAATATGAAATCCCACGAAGGGTCAGCTCAACTGCTGGTATGACATAATGCTAATGAAAAGAACAAATTAAGGCGTGGCATGTGCAAGTGTACATTTATAATTTGCATGCCTTCCAATTCATTTATACAAGGCAATGGCAATATGTGTGACACTCCCATGCAAACTCTATGCCACCATGTCTCAGTTTACGGATCGCTCCCGTTGGATCAATGAGTACCAACACCTGTTCACGGATCACTCCCGTTGGGTAAGCAGGCACCAATGCAATGGCCAATTTTGGATTTTTCACCACAGGATCTACACACTCATAATGCATAGCACCATGTGCTCAACCCACACTGTGTGTTTCAAAGAATCACGATATGCCAATATGCCTTGATTTTTCTATACAATTTCAATGGGGCATTTTATCAAATACTTGGTATACACCTTAAATCATGCATTATCCATAAAGTGAGTTCTAACTTTCAAACCACACAACTTCTTCCACATGAACATATGCTATATAAAATCAATTTAAACACATGCTCATGTTACATGTTCACTATATTACTAATTCTCAAAGAACACATAATTACACAAAGCATCAATGCATTAAAAAACCATATCTTCCAAAACACAAGGCCTATTCACATGAACATAAGCCACAATGAAATGAATCAAACATATATTCAAATTACATGTTCATCATTTTGACAATTTCTCAAAGATTACAAAATACGTAAAGTACCAACACATTAAGTAAATCTAAATTTTCAACTACAAGATTTCGTTTACATGAACATAATCTAGAATTCAATGAATTATACACATAGTCATGGCTCATGTTTATCACTTTACCAAATTCACGAAAAATACAAAGAATACACAAGTACATAAATAACCAACTCTAGGTTTCCAAATAAACTACATCCTAAGTGACTTTCTAATAGCAAATAAACATATAAATCATTCAATTAACTTATAAAACACTCCTAAACTTAACCATATTCCTTACTTAGCAAAATATCATACCTAAAAGGATTTTTCTCAATCCTAGGGAGTTGTGTTCGCTGTGCAGCCGAACCAATTAGTGAGAATGTATCCCTTGACATGGGTAACAACTTCCTAGAAGGAAGTCTTGTGAAAATCCAAGCCTAAAGATATGTTTTAGAGGCTTGAAAGTTGAAAAACCCTAGGTTTCTTTCTCCCTTTTCTCCATGAACGTGCAGTTGTTGTATTCTCAAACCAAAAAATGAAATTATATCACTAAGGGGTCCTATTTTTAGTAAAGGGGTTAAGGGGTAAAAAGACCATTTTGCCCTTAATGAGTTCGGGATCCCGTTACACTACAACCCATCCCGAAACGCCTCAATTCGATATTTTGTTTTAGCCAAAGTTCTTAAAATTATTTTAAATGATATTTTTCAAAAAAATTTATTTTCTTCTGTGGCCAGATTTGGCCGGATCCACTCAGGCCACCCAAGATGCCCTTTATGGTCCATTTTTGAAACTGTCTCCGAACAGGCTCAAATTTTTACAGGAAGTGTATTTGAACATTATAAGCATATTTTTATTCTATGACATACTCAAAATATGCTCCTAACCATGGCCTATATCTAAATGTGCATGTGTGGTGCCCTATCGGCAAATAGTGCATGAATAGTATCCTACCAGCAAAACAAAAAATTTACCTTCATTTTTCAGGTCTCTACAGTCACATTTAATTACATAAAGAATCCAATAATAGAAAAAGACACACCAAGTAATGTAAGCACAATTATGTAATTTTGTAATTCATTTATAGCCAAAAGAGTAAAACCTCACTATTTCTGTTGCAAAAAATAGTGAAATAAAAAATTATTCTTAAAATAACTTCTATTATTTTAGGTAATAGAAAACTTTGGAAGGATCCTTGTCACGACCTGAAACTCACCCTATGCCGATCTCGTGTCACGGGGCCGACCCTAAGGCCGTCCCTACTTTTTCCATTCCTGTATCATAGTACTAATATGCAATGTACTAAAATTTAAAACAAAAATAAGCGAAAGTCTTATCAATAATAGTAATCAACGGAAGTCTTTTCAATACAATAGTCAGCAGAAGTCTTTACAATACATAATATGGTTCTACAATAAACAAAATAAGAACCAGACATAACCAGCACCCGTGGGTGATGAATACATAGGAGAACTAAAACATAAACTGGTACATTTCCTCAAAATGTCCCCCTACGCTCTCAGACTCCTACTGGGGTCTTGCAGTGTCACTGCTTGAAAAGAGGTAAGTAAGGTGGAATGAGCTACAAAAGCTCAGCAAGTAAATACAGATTTTCGACACTAGTGTAGGTGATCTTAAAAGGATATGAATCCATGAATGAAAATATGATAGTCAATCATAAGAAAAGAGATGTTGTGATAGCCAATGAATAATGGATTACAATGTACAATCAGGAATAATGGTATAACATCAACATGGAACTCTCAATGAGAATAATAACAATAAGAATGTACTACCATAATAAATTGATCACAATCAAATCAATAAGGAAATGTCTCACAATACAAGATAATTATAAGGGATAGTGTAACTCAACAATCATAGTCGAAACAATCACATAAGAGATGCATTTATTCTATGTCAAGGCTTGGCACACCCTCGGTCTTTTGGGGCCCGGCATACCCCCCAATGAATTCCAATGTATTGCCATATGTCCATTCACGGACTTGACCCGTAGGTCTCCAGTGTATCAAAAAGCATCAGATGGATATTGTGTCTGAGCATAAATCCGGTATATAAACATATCATAATCATATGTGATTCCATAGAATATAAAAATGGAATGTCAAGTATACAGTGAGATATAACAGTAGGCCTTTCAAGGCATGGTTTAACACGATAACAATGATATAACAATCAATCAATGTCTACAAGATAGATTAATATCACTTTGTGGAAGACAAGAATATCTGGTGTGTTCATGAATACAAATTCGGCAGTAAAATAGAATAACTTGGCTTGGAAACACCATATGAAAGAGAAAGTGATTTACTTACCTCTAAATGCAGTCCTGGGTCAGTATTCCGTGAGTTTGCCTTACCCTTTTGAGTTCCCTATATGTCAATAGATCTGTCTCAGAATTAATGCTATTCAACAAATTTTATGTCTTGCTATCATAAGTATCTCTAATACTAATTTAGACTTTACCATTGAGTCCGAAACGTCAAATAAAGTCAGTTTAGGTTTTCACGAAATTCTATTTGGGTTCAGGTAGCAATAGAGGTATTTTGGTCATTTAGTATTTTTACGGGTCTTTATTTTTTGGGACCTCGTCTCACGACACGGACCTCACCATTGGACTCAGAAGGTCCAAGATAATAAAAATACACTATTAACTTGTTTAATTTGGACAACGGGCTATTTTGCTATTATTTAATTTATTTTATTTTATTTAATATAATTTATTGTATAATATATATATATATATATTTGTGGAATAAGTTGGCACGGGATTGTCCTATCCAACTGGTTACATGCGCTCCATCCTTCCCCTTGTTTCCCTGTTCGAGTCTCGGGGGCAGCAGCCCCTGCCTTTTTTTTTCTTTCTTTTTTAAAACCAAACAGTGGCTAAGCCACTTATTCTCGGTTAGGATACCCTCAATCCGTTTATCACGATTTTAATTTAGAACGCGTGGAACCAAACAGCCCCCCTTCCCCTTTTAATTTAAAACCCTTAACTTTAAAACGACACAATTTCGCGACCCAATGCCCTTATGCGACACCGTTTGGACCAACCCTATTGTCATCTTCCCCACGATTCTCTGGTGAGAACCAGTAGGGTTCCGTCACCATCTCCGATGACGAAGACCTAGTTTCGATGATATCTTGCATCAAATCCAATGCAATTCTCTCCCTCTTCTCTCAAGGATCTCAAATCCACCCTCTGTTTCCATCAAACACGTCCAAATCTTCACGAATAGGGAGTCAAACATCTCTGGCCGATTTTTCGACCGAATCTACCCTTCCATTTTTGTGATTTCTAGGCTACTGTTTCCACCCCATTTCAATCCTAAATGGTTTCTGCATCGCTGAGGATTATTTTCCCAAACTTAAACTAAAGTTTTGAGTACAAAATTTATGAACCAACCTGTAACTAGGGTTTTTTCTCTCATTTCTAAGCCAAATGAACTGTTGTTTGTTCCTATCATCACCATTTTTCATGCTTAACAAGGTCTTATGCTCAAAACTAAACGACTATGCTTATATCATGAAAACAGAACTGAACATCACTTACCTGTGTGAGCTTTTGGCTCGCAGTTTCCCCCTCCTTTTCTTTTGGTTCTTCACCTCTGAATATCAGAATTGCTCTCTGTTTCTTGGTTTCTTCAGTCATTTGTAAATTTCTCTAAATGAACAACTCTATTTATAGAGAATTTCATGCAGTTTGCCCCCCACTTGCAGCCATATTGTCTGTCTCTTCCTCCTTTTCTTGCAACCATTTTTGACTGCCTATAACTGCCCATTCAATCCCCACCATCTACGTAACAATTTCACCATATATATATATATATATATATATATATACAAACACTACTTGCCCTCAAGGTCGGCAGCCTTGCTGCCTTCTTACCATCCACACACCTCACTCAGCACACCACCATATGCACACAACACTCTTCTTCATCTTTGTTTCCTCTCTTTTTCATGTATAACATACATATATACAAATATACTTAATACTGTATATATATATATACATGTTTTTATACTTTATATATTATAATCTCATTATACACATATATATATACACATATCCTTATATACACATAGATACATTTATCTAGTGGCATATACATACACTTATTTTTGGTATATTACGCGCCCATGGAATATGCACGTGCATGAAAATGCATGCATACACGTATTACAATGTTGGGTCCTAGGATGCTTGGGTATTGCCCGGCACTGACTGTACTAAACAAATCATTCACCTTCCAAAATCATACAGTGCATATGATATCATGATGTAGAGTTGTAAATAGCTCAGGTTACAACTGGTATTACACTACTCGACCCAGTTTACCTCGGTATACGTGTCCTATCCCGGGTCGGGATATTACAATCCTAATGATGCATCAAGTAGAGGCGAAACAACCAATGAAATTACATAATGGCAAATTATATATTTTCACATGCCTCTGCCTAGTATGACAAACAAAAAAACCTTCCAAAACTACAAATAAAAATAGTAAATTTCTTACAAATGTGGTTTTAACACATATTTGTTCTTGTCAATAGATCCTAATCTGAAACAAAAATACAAAGCTGAAAGTTGAACTTGTGGACAAAAATATAATCTTCAAGGGCACAAACACAGGTACCTCTACTTTCTTCTACACAATAGTAGTTCCAATCACTAGACACTAATTTTGTGTGATACGGAAGAGGCCATCTCGTGGTAGTGCAACTCGTTAGCCCCGAAAGAAAATATGCAAGATTATTACAATAGAGATGCTAATAAGATAGTACACGCCAATTCCCTTCTTACAAATAACAAAATAATGAAAATTCATTGATAAATTTCAAAATAATAAAATTTAACTTTTTTCCTCTTTTCACAAAACCTCAAATCAAATATAGCTACAAAACACTAATTATATTTATATTTTGTTTTTCCCTTATTTTTATATATAATTAATTTTTGAAAAATATTTTTTGTAGAAACAATATATTAATGCCTTCCTTAAAGAACTTGCTCTAAAATTTACACAAGGTAATGAAGAAACAACACAAGAAACAGAAACAACATTATTGACAATCAAAAATTGCCCATAATAATGAAGAGGCTCGTAAGTAACTACAAGCATTTAAATATAGAAATTAAAAACTAATAAAGTCTTATTACTTACAAACTAGACCATGGCATAGTTTTGTGTTACATCATGCAACAAATTGTGGTTGGATGTATATAAAAGACAACTTTGGAGTTGATGATGCAAAAGAAATGAGAAAGAATCTATCCAATACATTCCTCTATGATAAGAAAAGATCATGGATAGAGGCTGCATGTATTGCTAGGAAGAATCACTGAGAAACAACTGAAGATTGATGATTTTGTTGAAAATTGTACTAGGATGTGGAGGATCAATAGTATTTTTCTTTTTTATGTGTTAAATTTCACTGTTTATGCAGAAAAATAATAAAACACTATAATTTCAATCTATATATCAAACCAAAATGTAAACAATAAAATAGTCAAAATTTGTTGTCATCATACATAAAACAACTCAAAACAACAAAAGCACATCTTTAAAAACTCATTAATTGTTACTAAAAATCTAAAACAGTCGAATTTCATAATCATAATACAAAAATAGTGAAATTGAACTCATTTAACACAAAACAACAACAAAATGATAAAATTTAGAAAAAATAAATAAATAAAGTCATTCATCTTAGTTACCATCTTTGACAGTTGTAGCAAATAGATTCCCCTTATATCTTTTCAAAAATGTACCATCCAAGAATAACATAGGGTGACAGTACTTGAACCCATGCACTAAATCCAACAAACAACCCTTTGAATCTCCTCGTATGAATATCAATATCAAGTTGTATATGACTTTATGTCTTACTTTTTTTTTCAACAATATCATTTTCTCTAAATATTTTAATAAGCCTCTTCTCTATTTAAAATTGTAAAAGGTAGAAAAACTTATTTCCCACATTGTTTCTTAATTTTAATGTTTTTATCATTCAGAATTCTTATTTATTCTCTTTACTTTTTACAGTATACCTTTATTTTTTTTAACAATATCACTTTTATGTATATTTTTAATAAACTTTTTCTTTAGAATTTTTAGAATTGTAAAACTTGAAAGGAATTTCTTTTTATTTGTAAACTTGCAAGTAAAGTTAACACAAATGAGGAGAAAATTGGAATTATTTTTCTACTGTAAGCACGCATTTAATGGGGAAAAAAGAATCAAAGTCAATTATGGGATGATCCTTCTATTATTCAAGCGATACTTTCCTTATAAATGTCTCACCCATCATGGTGTGATGGCTTTGGCAGTCAGAGAATTAATTTAAGCATAAGTATATAGATGTAAGCACAAATTCACAACACAAAAGCAAATTTGAAATTGAGAATTCATAAATCATAGCAACAAATATAGAACATTTTGTAATGTGGTTGCATCTCAACTAAAAATCTAGGTATATTATTGGGCTTCACAACTCCCTAGTCCCTAATCAGGTTTATGCCATTGTTTCACTTTTAATTTTGGTGGCCGAATATTTAAGGTCGCTCGATCACGGTCACATTTGGCAGAGGCATGACACTGTGAGCACAATTGCCATGGAGTCTCTACCTACGCAAAATAAAACGAATCAAAAAATAGTAGTATAGATTATCAGAAACAATATTAAGTATGAAAAAAAAAAATTAACAACCATAAATTATATATAAAAATAAAAAAAAAAAGAATATTTATAGGGGGAAAGTAGGAAGTATAAAGGGACAGAGAATGTATTTTTTAAGTTCTTTTTAAAATAGAGGTTTTGTTATGGAAGTGAAATAATGGAATTTTATTGACTGAATCTAAAAGTGGCAGAAGGCCTACGGGCTACAATAGAAGCAAGGGAATGGCATAAACCAAAGACATCAAACATACTCTCCCCAATAAAACATTAAAGATCTCAAATAAGCCACAAACAAAATATATATGTATGAGTAAAGAGAAAGGGCTAAAAGTAAAGTTTAACTTGTTGATCTCATATTCTCCCATCTATTTTTCGTCTAATGTGAACTTTTGTGGGCCTAATTAAATTATTATAGAGTAGTTTTGATCAAATGATAGCTTTATCATACTTAATCTATCGTATTATTCTATTTGGATCTCTCTCTGTGTCATATATATATATATATATATATGAGCACAAACAAAAAAAAAAAAAAGAGTGAGAAAGATGGCCCTTCTACTTTCTCTTGCTTTTTAGAGTTGCTTAAACTTAATAGTCACTCTATTAAATATAAGTGGTTTGTTCGAACGAACAACAGGAGCTCATTTTGATCATTCTCATTCATTCGAATAGTCTAAATCAAACAAAGGATTGAACCATCTGAACTTTGCTCGTTTGATGTTCATTTCATACTTGTTCGAATGAACAACTGGCTCATTCGAGCAAGCATCCTTCGTTCAAACAAACATTGCGTAATAACATAAAAATTTCTATTTTCAAGCTTATTTTGAGATCTGATTCCATTCATATAAAGTGACAAAAATTTTATTTTATGAATAGAGATAATAGAGTAAGAGAGAGTTCATACTTGTGAGAGCTTAGTAATTGTTAGATCTAAAAGCTTCCATAAGTGAACAACCAAAATTTTATATCATACATTTCTTTACTCATTACATACATTGATTTTGATCAATTCACGAGATCCAAATCATGTCAAAGGGCCCTAATTTCATGTGTTCTCACCATTAAAGAGAGAGAAGTTCAACCTTGAGGATTCGATGTTGAGTGATTGGTACATACCAAGATTATGTGGATTCGTAATTGTGGAGTGGCCGATTGGAGGATTCCAAGACCACGAGGAGAATCGGTTGTACGAAGAATTCGCCTATGGAGCTTGTGGATTTAAAGGAGGTTGAAAGCGTGAATGTGTAGAATGGTGCTTGACATACGTAGACTATGTCTTGTTTACGTGTATTTCAATATCAATCATAATGATATTCTTCCCCGAGTATGGCTAGCTGTGGAGTTTTCCACCGTAGATAGTTTTCCATGGTGATTTCTCCGTCATCATCTTGGTTTGCACTTTCTACTCTCTTTGTCTTTATAATTCCTAATTTTCTTATTTTAATTACTTTCATTATCTTGATAATTAGGTTTTTATGATTGTGATCATAGTATATGAATTTGATAAGTGAAAACTTTATTTAAGCAAATTGAATTAAAGTAGAAAATTACTAATTGATTACTTAGTTGAATTGAGAGTTGAATTGTGAAATTGACACAAACATTAGACTAGTTAATCAACTGAAAAATGTTGAATGGTATGCATTGATAAACACTACATTGTAGCTTAATTGAATATCTTGAGTTAATTAGTTGAATAGTAGATGATTGTGGAACATTGATTGGAATTGTTATTCACATATTAAGTCAATTAGAGTAATCATTAGTGTTGTGGTTAAAGATTTGAAAATATCATAAAATTAGTACATACCTATTCAAACCCCCATTTTCTAGGTTAGTATCACATTGAGGCCGAAGCACAAACATAGTGGTATTAGAGCTTTCCTTCAAAAGCAATTGATTGATTCCCAATTAGTGTGAACTTTGAAAAGGATTGAGAAAGGGCGGTTCAATTTCATGACCACCCCTATTTGACGACTCTAATTATACTTATTGGAAAGCTCGCATGAGAGCATTCTTAAGAGCTGTGGATAAGCGACTTTGGCTTGCCGTCCAAGAAAGTTAGACCACTCCTGTCACAACCGCTACTATAGAAGTCACATCCGTACCTAAGCCTCTAAACACTTCGAATGAATTAGAGCTTAGAATTAGTAGCTATAACATAAAAAGGTCTAAACGCCATCTTCAATGCGGTAACTCCCAATCAGTTCTGTAGAATTATGACTTGTGAAACCTCTAAAGAGGCATGGGACATCCTCGAGACTACCCATGAGGGTACGTCAACAGTTAAACGGTCCAAATTACAAATGTTGACATCTAGGTTTTAAGTTTTAAGAGTGGAAGAATTAGAAACTTTTTTCGAATTTTATGCTAAATTAAGTGATATTGTCAACTCGTTATTCAACCTAGGAGAAAAGATAGATAGGACCAAGATAGTAAGAAAAATATTGACATCTCCCCAAGAGATTCCAACCCAAGATAATCGCCATTGAGGAAAGTAAGGATGTGGACTCACTTGTTTTTTATGAGTTAGTTGGTTCACTACAAACATTTGAGCTAACTCTAAAGCAAGCAAAGAAGACTAAAAGTCTTACCTTAAAATCAATACAAAGTAAAAGTGAATGAGACTTAAAGGTTGACCCCGAGTCCATAAAAGATAAGGACTTAGCACTCTTTGTTAAGAGGCTCAACAAGTACCTCAAAGATAGAAAGCCTAACCCTAAGGAAACTCAAAACTCAAATAAAAGATCCTTAAGAAATTCTAACACTTCAAGAGGCAAAGTCCAAAAATCTTCTTTTAGTGGTGATAGAAGTATACCTTCATCACAATCCTTCTCCAAACCTATAGAGTGCTATGATTGCCATAATTTTAGGCATATAGTGATCGATTCCCCTGACAAGAGAAAGGGAAATTCTAAAAATAGAAGGGCAATGAAAACAACTCTATCCGAAGATAAAGAAGAGGATGAAGAGGATGATGATGGTGATGAAAATGATGAACGGAAGGAAAGTCAATTATTGGCTTTCACAAATATCACCAATGTCCTTGAAGGTTTCTCATCCATTAAGGATGATGATCAAGATGATAACAAAAATCTTGTATCTAGTGATAATATGAGTGAAAAAGAAGATAAAATTGAGATTGCATATCAAAATCTATTCCATGAGTCAATCAATCTCAAGAAATTTAACATGAAACTTATCACTAAACTCAAGTCATGTGAGAGAGAGAAGAGTGCTCTTGTAGTTGATCAATCTTTATTGAATCAACTAATTGAGGAAAAATTGTCTCTCTTAAAAAAAAAAATGAGTCCTTAGAAAATGAGAGAAATTTTTTGGTTGTTGAGATAGAAGGGCTCAAATCATCCCTAAATGTTTGTGATGTTGAGAAAAAGGAATTGATTTTCAAAATTTACTCTCTTAGTGAACAACTCCCACAAGCTAAAGATGTCAAAATCAATCTTAAGGATAGGTCAATTAAGTTAGCTAAAATGCTTAATACCGTCCAAATCAAGAATGATAAAAGTAGTTTAAGCTATGACAAATTCTCCGATAAGAAAAAGCCTACAACATCCACTCTAAGTCAAACTCCCACTCTCAAATCGGTTATGTTTGTGTCTTCTAAGCCTAAAGGTGTTGAACCACATCAACCTAAGAGGCAATCACAACCTTAACCAAAACCTCAAATGCATTCTCAACCACAACTTTAAGCTAGACCACAAACTAAACGTCAACCTAGATCATTATTTTGTTCTTATTGCATGGTTGATGGTCACTCTATGAGGAAACGTGGGTTTGCTAAGAATAAACAAACAAATTCTTACATCATGACCTTTAGAGCACAAAATGAAGATTGCTTCCTTGAAACAATTAATGAATACTCGCATTCAAAAATCAAGGAGCATAGCTCAAAGGATCATTGATTTAACTAACCTTGAGAAGGCTCATGTTATTCCACATTCCAAGGTTGGTGTCAAAATCAAGACTTAAAATGTCTATCCTGCCCCTAAAAAGATTGTAAGACAAATTTGGGTGAGGAAGGACAAGTTGAAGGGTCTTGAGAAAGAATGTGCTAATCATATTTTACAATTTACTTCTTCTTGAGAAAGAGAAAAATTATCTCTTAGATGACTAAGGGAGACTTGAGCAATTTAGGAATCCAACTTTTCAATCTCATCATAGCGTATTCTTGTGGATTCCTTTGTCACAACTTACTCCATTCTCTTTTGAAAATCATTTCCTTGAGTAAGTTGATCATTTTCCATAATCAATGTGAACCTTATGTTAGTCATTTATTCTAGGTCTATGGATTTTCTTTTAGTTGGATTTTTTCCTTTATTCATAGCTAGATGCATTTCATACCTTTGTAAATTCAAAAATCCAAAAACATTTTTCTTTTGTTTTCTTAGCTAATGATGATCCTATCATCTTTTGAAAAAAGAAAATGAATTAAGTTACAATTTGAGTGATTGAGACTATGACATGTACTTCCTTGTATCTCTACCTTCACTTAGTCTTATTCACTTAAATGCATTCAATATTTCAATCTACTTGCGATCTCATAGTCCTAACATTACATAATTCTTGCAAGAGATTGCTTTGTGGATAGGTTGGACTAAGTGATTTTATGTTTATATTTCAATAAGTACATGGCTAAAAAGATTGACTAAGGTTGGAAAAATAAAAGGACCTAAAAGAAAAAAACCTAAAAAAAGAAATGGCACACGTATAAAAAATTCAAAGAGTGGAAGGAAAGGGCTACCTTTGAGATAGTGTGTTTGCTAGCATGGAAATCCTTTGAAAAGAACAACCTACTCAACTGTGTGAAAGCCGCCTTACAAAAGGTGAGAAAAAAATGCAAATTTAAATTGCATAGTATGGATTTTTAAGTTGTATGGCTTTTGAGTTGAGAATGAGTTTTGGTTGGAAATAATCATTCAACATCATAGAGTCAACTTTGACATAAGAACATTTCATGGCTGAAACTATTACACATGTTTAAGACCCCATATTTGAGTGAGAAGAGAGTTAGCTTGCATGAGTTTAAGTGATATAGGTTACTTGAATGTATTAATTCAATCTAGAACACACATTTATCTTTCTATGTCACTCAAAATGTTCTTCATTTCTTTTATTTCAACACAAAAATATTGGGATTGTTTTTAGCTTTGATGATAAAAGATTTTTACTTAAAAGTTTTTCATGCTAAAACTAATGTTTTCTTTGAAAATTCTATTTTCCCCTATTTTTGTTCAGTTGATTTGGGCAAAGGATAGATAACAGAGCAAAACACTCTATTTTTTTGAAAGTTGTGAAATTTTGGGTCCTCGTTCGAACTAGGGTTCGTTCGAATGAAGGCTTATTCAAACGAACTCACTTATTCGTTCAAAGAAGAGTCTTCTCAGATTCAAAAATGCGAGAAACCAAAAATTCATTCACTTTCCATTAGTCGTCGAGGGCTTTACTTTCACTGTTCAGTTTCTCATTTCTACCAGTTCGTTGGGTCGATAAGTCCTCGGTTCCTTCATTTCACTTTCCATTAGTCTATTTGATTTATCATCTAGATCTTAGGGTTAATGTAAATTGTTAGATCAGTACACTAGACGTAGTGACATTTTAGAATTATCCTTTTCATTTCATTCTTATTCTACGTGATCATGTCTCACAAGATAATGTCTATATCACGGGAGTGCTTCTTTTATGATATTTGATTGGTTGTAGTACTGCAAGTACTTGTTCAGTTTCTTACACTGATTGCCCAAATAAGAGCAGGCACTAACTGTCCTGACTAGTCCTACCTGAGAGGGTCGCCTTGATAGAGGATACATGAGACACTCACATATAGACCCTTTGAGTCCCGTGATTGGCTTCCTCTACTCATTGTTATGGGTCCCACAAATGAAACTATGGTTCAAGAGTTTTACTCAAACCTAGGTTCTTGAGATGCATAGGGAGGCTACCCTGTTATAATCTGAGGCATTGATATTATTCTCACCGCAGACTTGATTATTCAGACTCTAAGCATACCCTGAGTCGAGCACAGGTTTTCCATACCTTCAGGGTGCTATTCTTCCACCCTTAGAACTTATCATATCTGTCACGCCCCGAATTCTCACGAACCCGAGTCGCGAGTAACCAAACTAAAAGAAAATAAGATAATAAAGAAATAAAGGACAATCACATGCATTCCAACACCAACTCCATTCAGGTTCTGATACAATTCCACAAACCATGTCCATTGTCTCATGAAATATAAATTAAACATGCATAGTTCAGGGCTTATGCCCTAGTACAATATCAATACGTGCCCCAAGGGCCCAAATACTCTAAATTGTTTCTTCTACTAAAACATCACAGGATCTCATGTAGCCGGAGCGTCATCTGAAATGGTATCCCACGAATGGATCAGCTCAACTGCTGGTATAATATAATGCTAATGCAAGAAACAAAATTAAGGCATGGCATGTGCAAGTGTCCAATTATATCTACATGTCATTCAATATCATCCATATAATGTACTGATCATATCCATGAAACATCCATACAAACTCTATGCCACATCCATGTCAACTATATGCCATGTCGACTCTATGCCACACCCATGTCTCGTTTTACGGACCTTTCCCGCAGGCTTGCAAGTGCCTCAATATGTCTCGCTTCACGTTCCGGAACCTATTTGGCATGCGAGTACCAATGGCCGATTTTGGATTTTTCACCACAGGATCTATACCCTCATAATGCACAACACCACGTGCTCAACTCACACCATGTTCCAAGGAATCACACTATGCCAATATGCTCTGATTCCACTATGCCATAATGTAATCTTAACAAGCATCTTATTTACACAGGAAGCATGCTTTAGATAATGTATTACATGATAACATTCCAATCACAAAATCCCTTCATCAAAGATACATGCCATACATAGTTCACTTAAACACATGCTTTAAGTTACACATTTCAGAATCTTAACAATTCTTGAAAATATAATTCACACATTATGCTAGCGCATGGAATATACATATAGTCATGATCCACATCCATTACTAAACCAAACTTTCAAAAAGATAATAAGAAACACTTAAGCATATAATTAAACAAATATGTGAATCATCAAGTCAACATGGCAATTATTCCTAACTTAATCCTATTTCTTACTTAGCACAATATATCATACCTGATGGGTCGATCTTAACCCAAGAAGGCGTACTTGTAGCGTAGCGGAACTAACAGTAAGAATTCAGAACGTCAGACCACCTTCTCTTTGCCCTTTAGTGTTCCTAAAATCATGAAATATTACTCAGCTCAATTGCTACTTGAATTATGCTATTCATCAAATTTTATGTCCTTATTTTATGAGTTTCTATTTTGCCAAAATAAACTCTACTATTGAGTCTAGAATGTTGAAGAAAGTTGGTTTAGGCTTTTGCGGAATTCAATTTGGACATTCGAGCTAGAAAGGGCAAAACGGTCATTTTGCACTTTTATGGATTCTTACGTCCCGAGACCTCTTTTCACAAATCAGACTCTATGGTTGAGTCCGGAATGGTTAGGATGATGAAATTCCACTATTCGTTTACTTAAATCGAAGTTCGTTTGACCATATTCTAACTCAAGGGCATTTTGGAAATTTTTAATTGTTATTATGGGTCTTTTAATTTTTCAGGACCTCGTCTCGCGTCACGGACCTCACCATTGGTCTCAAGAGGTCCAAGATAGTTAGAATACATATATAACTTGTCTAATTTAGGCTCCGGGCCATTTCGGGGTATTTAATTAATTAAATTAATTTTAATTAAATAAATAAGATTAAAATGTAATATATATATATATATATATTTCATGCCAAATTGGGCACGGGATTGTCCCATCCCAATTGTCTCACACACATCCCCTCCCTCTGTTTGATCCCTAGTTTGAGTCGCAGCGGCGACATTCCCACCATTTTCCTCTTTTTTTTCATTTCTTTTAACTGTTGGGCCCAAAACCAAACAGGCCTAAACCCCTTAAAACAAAATAGGCCCACCCTTTTAAACCCAAACAGACCCAACGCCTCAGCCCAAACTGCCCCATCGTCCCACGACTTTCCAACCGACCCTCCGGTCGTCTTCTTCGGCCATATCGCTGGAGACCGCGATTTTTCCTTCCATTTTTCTTAAGGTTTTAACGTTCATTTTCATAATTTTTACACCAAACCCTTTCTAGGACTTTAGGGAATAATTTAAAACTAGTTTTGGCCCTAAACCCCACCATTTTTCGACACCTACTACGTTTTTCCGGCCACTTGAAAATCCACTGTACCTCTTCATTTCTCAACCAAAACAGAAATATCTTGGACCAACATGATCCCTCCAAGACCTAGGTTTTATCTCCAACTCCCGAACCTATTTTTATTCAACTTTATTTCAGGTTACACTTAAAGCTCCATTAATGGCAGCCTCAGTGGGTGGTGATTTCTAAGCCTCCAAGCTCCTCCATTTTGGCCTCTAATACGTTTATATCATCTTAAGAGGGCCATGCATGCATCAAAAGGACTTAACAGTTCACATGCATGTATAAACTTTTAGAGAGATAAACAAAGTGGGTTTTGTGATTTTTACCTCAACAATGGCGTCCTCTTTCTCTCTCTCCTCTTTTGTTTCGTTTCTTCTCCACTTCTGGATATCAGAGTTCCCTTTCTCAGCCTCTTACTTGATCTCTTCTTACTAATTTCCTCTAACCCATGCACACACTCTCTATATACACACCATATATATACACCTTATATTACCTCACGTATGGTAGCTGCAGTCCACCACTTCTCCACTTTTCTAACATCTCTACTGTTCTAGCCACCATTCCCCTTCACAATGCAGCTTTGCATTAAAGTTGACATTGTATTATATATATATATATATATATATATATTATATCACTCATGCACACACACACGCCAATTCACTGGCTCACACACACACACGGCTGCACACACAACTAGCTACCCCATTTCTGATTTCCCTTCCTACTCTTTCTTTTCTCCTTACTTGCATTAAATGCTTCCTTGCATTGTTGGCTTTCATATATATATATATATATATATATATATATATATATATATATATACACACACATTAAAATGTATTAGATATATATATATACATATTTACACATAACATATATATATAATATATACATACGTATACAACACATCATACATGTAATAATACACATTTCATACAACAAATAATTAAATAAATCAAAATAATTATAAAAAATTAAAAAATTAAAAAATTATTCCCAAAAATTTGGATCTCTACAGTATCCACTCTACCTATAGATAGTTCTTTTATCTTTTGTATGAAAGGGGGCCACTTTAGAGCAGAGTTATCTTCATAAGGGTTATCGGATCCTCAATCTCATTGTTTGTAGGGTTCTTCATCCAATCAGCCACACAAACACGCTGACTCTCACCCATGCTACACTTTTATATGCATAGGCGCTGCCATCCCGATCGATGTATATATTAGAAGTCATCGACTCGTCCATTGTAGTTGTCAGACATACTGTTACTCTTCCATTCAGCAGTCTAATCACTATGATCTATGGTGCACAACAGGTTCCATTTTATAGCGCAGATCTCTTAGTCCTTCCGCCCAAACCTTTCACTCACAAGACTTTCGCGAGGTCCCGGGGGCATGTTATTGCTCCTTCCGATGAGAACAGTGAGGATCTAGAGTAGGAGCAATAGAAGTAGGCACAGTAGCAACCAAAGCAAGATGAAACATAAGTGCAAGTACTGGCTCAAAAGCCTTCTAAGACGCTACTGTAGCAGACCAAAAAACATATACGAGTAGAGGACTTTCTGGTTGACCGAACTCCATCACAATTTTGTACTCCCTTGGGTACAAATTTTCAAAAGTCAGCAGGAGCATCCTTCTCCTCCATCAGTCTACCTATGACCAAAAATGAGATAAAGAAAAGGCTGGAGCAGCATCATGCTAGGATCCGTGCATATATTGATGAGAGGTTACACCAACACTACACATAGATCCGTGTTGATTTCTATCTACCGATAATGGAGGAGATGACTTATCATCGATGAGCCATTCAGAGTTTGACTCAAGTACTTGCATAGACTTTTCGTTTTCCACCACCACTAGGAGACGATCAGTGATTCTATCACAGTCTACATGAGTGATATATTGTAGTGAGGTTTAAATGTATTTCTTTTACCCACTCATCAGACTCATGTACTATTTTCTGACAACATGTTTCCTAATTTCTTTTAGCAAATATTATTATCTTTTAGGATTGATCTTAGATACACTATGTGTTATGATATTAGATATTTCTTTACATTGTGTCTATTAGCCTTACTGTTTGGTTGTTTTCTCATTATGCATGAGTGTATTTTGTCTTATACTTCATACCTCAATTACTTCATTGTTTGATTCCCTCTTTTGTCATCGTGACAAAAGGAAGGAGATATTGTGTGAACACTTAGTGAGAGGGAGTTACTTAGTGCATATATTTCACATATTGAGGGGGAGCATAAGGGGAGTATATTTTTTTTGCATATGATTGAGATAACATATATTTTCACGTGTTATGCACATAGGGTTTGATTGCATTGTTAATGTGTTTATTACACCTTGTCTCTACTTTGATATTCATCTATTCTCATGATTTTATTAGATTCATTTTGATATATTTCTTGATATGATCTCACTTGGTATATGTCACATCCCCAAAATTCAGCCTATGGATATTAAGGATATGCGACCGGCCAGTCAGGCACCCATCGATTTTTTTTTTTTTTTAAATTCTGACGGTAATCCTAACCACAGGCCATTCACTGGTAACTTCCAAGTATGATGCACTCATTTTACAAAAAATTAAGCAGCAAAAATTTAAATGAAAGAATCCATGCTGACTTGGCAAAGCAACTAAATACATTCATAGTTAGTTGGTACAAAGTTTATCTACAAAAGTCACAACATTGTATGAGTAGTTATACAAAATATCAAAAATGCTGTGGAAATACAAAAATGGAATGTGTTCATAAAGTCCTTCAAAATATCTTCCAATGTTCTTAACCTTCTAATCCTTGCCACTAGAACCATCACCTGAAAAATGTTAAGTAGAGTGAGCTTTAATAAGCCAAGTGAGTAACATAGGTTCCTTGCCATAGGTCTCAAAACCAGTTTATACTTATAAAGTACATGAACAATTCAGTCACTTCAGAAATAACAGTTTCATAAATCCATTTTTAATGTAGTTAAAAACAGAGGTAAACGGAACTAAACTGAATAAGACAGCCAAATCAAAATAAAACTATCACACCCCGAATTTCTAAAACCCAGGGAGTGAATGGAAATGAATTAAGAAAAATTAATAAAAGCCCATTAAGTGGATTTAGTTGATTACCTATTTATTTCCCTATGTTTCCCCAAAACAAAAAATAAAAATTTGCTAACCAGACTCACCCAAGATGGGTTTTTAATATCAATCTAATATCTCCCCAACCAATGGTCAAAATTAGTCTAAGTCATGTTCAAGCATGGTCTCTAAGATGGCCCCAAAAATGTCTTTAATGTGGCTTGAAACAATTGCTCAAATGGACCCCAAATGCCCTAAGGCATAAACCAAGAATGGGTCAAAAATCCTACCTAAGGTGGTCTAAGGAAATGGCCAAACATGGCTCATAAGAGTGGCCAAACATGGCCCAATAGGGTGGCCAAACATAACCCAAAAGGATGGCCAAACATGACCCAATAGGGTGGCCAAAGATGGCCCAAAAGGATGGCCAAACATGGCCCAATAGAATGGCCAAGGGCTGGTGTCAAGCGGTTGTCAGGGCTGGGCGCACATGGGCAAGGCAGTAGGTGCGCGGAGCGCGCGCGTGGGCGAGCGGCAGGCGTGCCCAAGAGTGCGGTGCTGGCGTGGGGGGGCGCGGGCTACGGTTAAGGGGCTGGTCTACTGTCACACTATAACAACAGTGAATTTGCTGCAAGTTGTTTTTCCTTTTTTCTGAGTTTTTTTTCCAAAGTGCTGCAAGTTGATTTTTTCCACTTATTCGTGGGTATTTTACACACCTAATGGCTCTTTTTAAATCACAAAATTTTGACAAGTCTCCTTTGCTTTCTAGGCATTTTTCACCTAATATTTGACAACAATTTGTATATACAAGCATATGTGCATTCCACCCTCACTCGATGGCTACAAGTTTGTGGAAATTAAACATACACCTATTGTTCTCAATATATACATGTGATGCACATTAAACAAAATATTCTATTTGTCATTTGGGTTTAAACCCTTACATTACAAAATGACCCAAGGCCTATAGTCCACTATTTTTCAAATTAAACACAAGTTATTTGGGCTTATGCCCATACATACAAAATGTAGCCGTTAGGCCAAATATGCTTCAAAATCCATTTTCCCTCCTGTGCTCCAATGACTTCATCAAGTCTCAAGTGTCGGGAGTCTCATCTGTAATATGTAATCCCATAAAGGGTAGACAAGACGGCTTGTATGACATGATGCTAATATAAAGAACAAGGGTAAGGCGTGGTATGTGCAAGGTGTACATTTGTAACTTATAAACCCCTCAATCCCTCAATGCTATGCAATGGCAATATGCATGACACACACATGTAACTCTATGCCACACCCATGTCTCGCTTCATAGTCCTTCCCCGTTGGAATGCAAGTACCAATCATATGTCTCGCTTCACGGTCCGTCCCCATTGGAACACGAGTACCAATGGCCAATTTTGGGTTTTTCACCACAGGATCTACACCCTCATAATGCATAGCACCAAAGTGCTCAACACACACCATGTTCCAAAGATTCACAACATGCCAACATGCCTTGATTTTTCTATGCAATTCCAATGAGGCATTTATCAAACCCATGAATTATGCCTTAAATAATGCATTATACACAAAGCAAACTATAACTTTTAAACCACAAAACTTTATCTACATGAACTTAGCATATAATCCAATCAATTACACATATAATCATGTTACATGTTCACAACTTAAACAAATTCTCAAAGATTACACAAGTACACAAAGTACCAATACATTAAGCAACCATAACTTTCAAATTACAAGACTTTGTCTACATGAACATAAGTTAGAATGCAATTAATTATACATATATTCAAGTTATATGTTCATCACTTCATCCAATTACCAAAGAATACATAAGTACATAAGGTACCAACCCTAGGTTTTCAAAGTAACTATATGTTAGGTGGTTTTCTAACAACAAGTAAGCATGTAAGTCATACAATCAACATATAAAAACACTCTTAAACTTAACTTTATTCTTTACTTAGAAAAATATCATAAATGGAAGGGTTTCTCTCAACCCTAGGGAGTTGTGCTCACTATGCAGCTAAACCAATTGGTAAGAATGTAGCCCTTGACATGGGGAACAACTTCCTAGAAGGGAGTCTTGTGAAATTCCAAGGCAATAGATGAATTTTGGAAGGTGAAAAGTTGGAAAACCTAGGTTTTTCTCACCATTTCTCTCCAAGCACGACTTGTTATATATTCTCAAACCAATTCTGAGAATTTTAAGTTTCAAGTGTTGTATTTATACTCAAGGGCCTAAGGGGTAAAAAGACTTTTTTGCCCTTAATGAGTCATGGGACCCCGTTACACTACAATCCATCCCGAACTGCCTCAATTCAATATTCTGCTTTAACCAAAGTTCTTAAAATTATTTTAAATGATATTTTTCCAAAAAATTTATTTTCGCCTATTGGCAGGTGTGGCCGGGTCCACCCGGGATGCCCTTTTGGTCCAATTTTTCAAACTATCTCCGATTGGGCTCAAATTCTCACATGAGGTGTATTTTAACATTCTAAGCATATTTCTCTTCTATGGTATACTCAAATTATACTTCTAAACATGACTTATGTCTAAATGATGCATGTATAGTGCCCTACCGGCAAAAATGAAAAATTTATCCTAATTTTTTAGATCTTTACAAGAACAAAACAAAATAGGATGCCAATATATTAATCAAGATGCCAATATATCAATAAGGATCATAGGCAGATCATCAATGAAACGAAACAAGATATAATTGAGCGGAACAGAACAGAACAGAAAAATGATGCCAATCAAGCATATAATCAAGTATGTTTGAGCCTTCCCAACTGTCACACCCCGGATGTCTACAAACCCGGGGGTGAGTGAAAAGAAATTAAAAGAAAGAAATAAATGGACAATTAAAGAAATTAAAGTGAAATTCACCCATTATTTCCTTAAATTAACGCTAACCTCTTACCCCGACATGTATTCCAACTAATTTAAGTTATATTTGAAAACGGTCTTTGAAAACAATCTCAAATTAGCCCCAAAATTTATCATTTTTTTTCCGAATTTCTTCCCAAGTCATTTAGACCCCCTTTTTTTTCACCCATTTTTCAACCTATTTTTCCTTAAGCTTTTTAAGCCATTTCCTACCCATTTCGGCCCGCTTTTCCCTAATCTCTAGCCCCCATTTTTGATACTTTTCTCACCCATTCCGAGGTTGTTTCATACACTTATCAGATGTTAATTTTTCCAAAATTTTGGGCATAGTCTCCTTTGTTTTTCCAAGTTATTTCCTTCACCTAATAGTCACAAAATATATATGTAAAATTGCATGAGCATCCACCCTCACTCAGTGGCCACAACTTCCATCAATTCATATACATTCATCTAAGATACATTCAAATGAAATACCAAGCATTTACTTGGGTCTCAACCTATACAATTTACAATGGCCCAAGGCCAAAAGTTTACATCTTCTTCCAAGTATAAAACAAAATAAGTATATGTCCAAAAATAAATACAACCAATTTGGCTTATGCCCATACATCCCAAAAAGTGCCCCAAGGGCCAAATCTCCAAAGAAGTCTGTATCCTTCCATCTTTCAAGACTTGCACAAGTCTCAAGTCTCCGGGGTCTCATCTGAAATGGTATCCCACGAATAGGGTCAGCTCAACTGCTGGTATGATCACAAGCTAATGCTAGAAACAAATCTAGGACGTGGCATGTGCAAGTGTGCATTTATAAACCATGCATTTCCCTTCCCAATGATCAATGCAATGCAAGGCATCATGTATGACACACACATGCAAACTCTATGCCACACCCATGTCTCATGATACGGTCCTTCCCCGTTGGCATGAGTACCGCCACGTATGTCTCCTTTTCGGTGCGCCCCAGATGGAATGGAGTACCAACGGCCGAATTTTGGGTTTTTCACCACAGGATCTGCACCTTCATAATGTCCAACACCACGTGCCACCCACACCATGTTTCCAAAGAACCATCTTATGCCAAGATGCCATGATTTCATCATGCAAACGCAATGTGACATTTCCACAAACACATGGTGTGCCCCTTTTTCAAGTCATGTATTCCACCCCACAAAATGCATAATTTTACACTTCCAAAACATCATTTACATGCATATACTATGGCTACACACATCAAGACACATTCAAACTACAACTTCCACTATACTAGCACTTCACAAAGATTATGCTAAACTTTTCACACATTGTTAAAATTCCATAAAGCTTCCCTACCTCAATCAATCACATTTCCATCATGACATCAATTAATTGTTCAACGTAAATACACATCAAAACATAGCAACCTAACACATAGACAAGCCACATGTTATTCATAATGATAAAACATCAATTAAATCAAAGGAAATAAAAATCCCCAAATTTTTAACTCTAGGTTCTTCAAAATAACACTACTTAAATAACTTTCCTAACCACAAATACATCTCTAAGCAGCTCAAATAACACATAGAAAGGTAGGAAAAGCTAAATCTATTTCTAGTTTAGCAAGAAACCATACCTAAATCAGTTTTTCTTAAACTGAGAAGGCTGCACTTTCTGGATGTCTAAACTGTTTGGTGAGTCTATAGTACTCATTGAGCTGAACACTTTCTCAGAAGGAAGTTCGGCCAAATTCCCACTTGAAATGTGTGTTCCGGCAGCTTGAAAATGTGGAATCTTAGGGCTTTTCTCTCCCTCTCTCTATACGGACGAGATTCCTGAAATATCTGAATGTATATGTGATAAGGATGGACTAGATGAGCTGTATTTATAGTGGGGAATCAAAGGGGCAAGGGCAAATGACCATTTTGCCCTTAATGAGGCATGAACCCCGTTACTCTACAGCTCATTCCTAAACACCTCAAATTGAAATTCCGTTTTATCAAATATTCATAAAATTATTTTAAATGAAAATTATTAGAAGGAAACATTTTCATTTGAGGTCGGCTTAGACCCGTTCCACCCGGGTCACCCGAATACCCTTTTTGTCTAATTCTAGGAAACCATTTCCGTTTTGGCTAATTTTCATACAGAGGATACGTCACATTATTATAAGTACTTTACTCTTCTATGACACACTCTAAATATGCCTGTAAATAGGTCGTTCGGTGAAAACTAGTGTAAAAAGGCTACTTTACCGATAAAACCGACAAAATTGATAAACCTATGCATGCAAAGTGTTCTACCTCAAAAACAAAAAATTTACTCTCATTTTCTAGATCTCTACACCAACTGCCCATAAGCAGACACTCGTGGGGCCTCTACCCTCTGGGTTTTACTCTGGCCTACTTATGCCATACTGCTCAATCCTTGTAGTGGGCCCACGAGTCAGAGCATAACAGTACAGAACAGAATCAAAAATAAAATATAATAAAAGAAAACAAAAACATGCCAAGTTTATGTGTTTAAATAGCACAATATATGAAAACGTATTTCAAATAAAATATCACTAAGTCAGAAGTTTCAAGTTACTCACAGTTCATTGGGAATAGCTCAAAATGTCCACTCGTGGCTTAGATTAACTCCGAAAATCCTATAACAGTGATTATATACACATCAGTTATCAAATAAGGGTGTATTTTTCCTACCTCACTAGCCTAGGAGTCAAATTGGAGAAAACTGATTCCACCGTTGGATTCAAAACGTCGAGAAACTCTAAAGTGTATATTTTTATAATTTTTGGGGGTCGTTTGGTATCATTACATGACCTCTAGGACAGTTTTGGGATTAACCCAATTCTCCTGTTCATATTTTTTGGGATTTAGTTTCGTAATTTGGACTCCATCATTGGGTCCAGAATATCCAAAAATGTTGGGTTACATTGTCTTTTTATTTTATTTGGACTTCTAGAATATTTTATTAATTTAATTACTTTAATTAACTTAATTATACATATTATATATTTATTTATGTAACAATTATAACTAAGTGCCTTAGTGGCATAATGGTTACTTGGTTAGCATAAAATCCCCATCTCACGTGCTGTCAGTGGGTCGAATCCCATTGACCACATGTTTTCTTCCCTTTATTTTTTTTTCTAAGTAACCCAGAACAAAATGGTGGACAAGGCTTAAAGGTGGATAGCGTATCCTTGTCCAAAATAGGTTTAATCAAATTGGATTTATTACATGTGTAGCCAAACAGGACAGAACCATTTAAATTAAGAAACTAAACCTCTAAACGGCACCATTCCAATTAAATCATATGCGTGATGGGTCGAGTCTCGACTTGAACTTGGATCCGACCCGAGACCGACCCAACACTGTTCACCTTCTTCCCTAAGCTTCGGGTTACTGTTGCCCTAATTGCAAAAAATTTAAATTTAAATTTCGTGAATTTCAAATATGTATTTCTCTCTACTTTGGATCACAATTCGACTATGGGAGTTCTGTCTACTGTTCTACATTGTTTTTGTGCCGCAAATCGAGCTCAAAGCTCAATTTTACTTCACCATGACCGCACCTGCAACTCTTTGGTAAACCCTCATTGTAATGCCAAATTGCTTTTATTTTGGTCCGTTGTTGTAATTTTGTCATGGGGTGTCATTCCCCGTCTCTAAATTTAGCTTTTGGGGTAGTTTTGTGAGGTTGGGTTTCAAGGACCGAAATGTCACGCCCCGAATTCCCGACCAAACCCGGGGATGCGACTGAACAAAACAAAAGAAAGGAAATAAATAGACGAATAAATAGATAAATAACAATTTAACTAATTTAGATACAAGCCTACATACATTCCTGTTTTAAAAAAATTTCGACAGAACCTCCTTTGTTTTTCGAGCCTTTTTCCCCCTGATAATCACAATACATCATATAAATACAAACACATCACAATCCATCCTCACTCGATGGCCACAATCTTATCAAAGTTAAATATACATCGCCTAATTATACAACCGAAAATATACAACCATGATACAACATATATGTCATTGGGCTTAAGCCCGTACATCACAAAACATGCCTCTCGGGCCAAATATCCATCTACAGTCAAGTCTCCTCTACTCGGCTAGCCTTCCTCAAGTCTCAGGTGTCGGGAGTGTCATCTAAAATATGGTTCCCACGAATGGGTCAGCTCAACTGCTGGTATGGTACAATACTAATGCAAGGAACAAAATTAAGTCGTGGCATGTGCAAGTGTACATTCATATCTACATGCCTCCCTAATCATGCATACAATATAATGGTAATGTACAAACTACATCCGTATAAAACCCTATCTCACATTCACAAATTCATTAACACAATGCACAGGCAATATGCGTGACACACCCATGCATCTCAATGTCACGCCCATGTCTCGCTTCACGGTTCTTTCCCGTTGGCATGCAAGTACCAATATATGCCTCGCTTTACGGTCCGCCCCCGTCAGCCCGTGGGTACTGATGTTGGCCAGAATTTGGGTTTTTCACCACAGGACTTACGCCCTCATAATGCACAGCACCTCATGCTGACCCACACTATGCTTTCAAGGAATCACACTATGCCAATATGCCATGATTTCATCATGCAATAGTACAGTTCAAATGAAACATCACTTTCATAAGCATATGCAACATGCTTTAAATAATGCATCACAATTAAGATCAACAAATAGCATTTAAATCACAAGGTTTCATCCATAAATCTACGTGTCATGCTCGATCAATCTCAACGCTTACGCAAATCCACATGTCACAATATCAACAATCCTTCTAAAATATAAATCACATATGATGACAACTCAAGAAGTAAATCATAACTCCCAAATAATCATAAAGAACATGTAAGCATATAAACAATCAACTCAAAGTGTCTCAAAGCAATAACTCCTATGTGATTTTCTATCATCAGATAAGCACAAGAATCATTCAATCAATATGCACATCAATCCTAATTTAATCATATTCCTTACTTAGTAAAGTACGATACCTGATCGGGTTATCTCAACCCTAAGAAGCTATATCCACTAAGTAGTCTAGTCAACTGATCAATAACTCAGTCCTCCCACTGCATATGTTTAGAGGGTCCTCGCCTTTCGCTTCGATGTTCCTAAAATTCACAAACAGGTCTCAATATATGTCGCTACACAAATTTATGCTATTCAACAAATTTTATGTCTTTTTATGATTGGTATTTCTTTTGCTCAATTAGGCTTCACCATTGAATCCGGAACGCCGAACAAAGTCGGTTCAGGCTTTCGCGGAATTCAATTTGGACATTTGTACCTAAAAGGGCAAAACGATCATTTTGCACCTTTTTTGGGTCTTTTCATTTCTCGGGACCCTGTCTTGTAAAACGGATCTCACGGTTGAGTCCAAAATGCTCAGAATAATAAAAATTCACTATTCAATTAATCTATTCGGAGTCCGTTGGACTACTTTTCGATTTAAGGGCATTTTGGTAATTTCTCCTTTAAATTATCATTTAATTAAATATTATTTTATTCACTTGGATCAATTCACAATTAACTCAAATTTCTGGGTATAATTAAAATCTCATAAGGTTCTATTCACTACCCATAATTTTTTCAATTCCTATAAGTTTCCATTGTTTTTCCTGTACGTTTTCATTATAAGCCAATCATTGGATAACTTCTCCTTTTCAACCAAACACCTCCCAAACTTAAATTTAAAATTTTACCCATAAAGTAACAGTACTGGGCGGCCATCTGAATGGGTGGGTCGGGTCAGACTCGACCCAATTTGGCCTAAATAAAAATACAAAACTCAACCGCTAAATTGTGTTTGGATTATTTTTCTAGATTCCCATTTGATCTAAAACAGTTTCTATATTTAATGAAATCCCACAATCAATTTAATTATTCATGTTTCTAAAAATCCAAGACTAAAGTTTAGTATTTTACCATGTTATTTCGAGTTTCTTCAATCCAAATTCATCCGGTTTGTCGCGCTACTGCCGTAACTCATCAACACCATTCTGAACCAATCCAACCAACATAAACAACACACATAACCCCACCTGTTTCTTCCAAATCCCTCGAGGTTCTCCAATTTCATTACGGCAGCCGCTGCACAAGCAGATCTGCTGCACTGCTCTTCCATTTCCCTTCTCTGTTACACACATACAAACACGCACATCAACCCAATCTCTCTCTCGGTCAGCCGCTACACAACCACACCGCAACACCACACGATATACACACTACACATACTCAACGCAGTGCAGCTCTACTGTTGTTTTACCGCAACCACCCCACACCACGCAGCAGCACATGCTGCTGCTGTGCGACTACACCTGACAGCCCCCACACGGTGCAGCACCACGCACCGCTACTGCTGTTTTGCCGCAATAGCTGCTGCTGCTCCTCCAGTTTCTCTACTCCATTTCTTTCTTTCTAATTTATCTCTTATCCCCATAATATTTCATATACACATATCTATATATATATATATATCTAATATCTCCTGCCCTGTTGCTCCAAAACTCCCCTAGATCTGTTGCACAGGCGTCTCATTCTTTCTTCTTTTTCTCACTCTTTCTTCATTTTTCTTTTTTGTTACACGCACCCATATTTATGCTGACCTGTTGCAACTTCTTAAATTATCTTCCTTTTGAGATAACAGAGTGACAAACACCACTACTGGATCGCCCTCACAATCGGCAAGGTTCCTCCAATCTATTCCAAAAATCCAGTGCACATGGAAATCAATGAATCCAAAACCCAGTTGTTCCCTTTAGATTCAACTCTTTAATTCAACCATTGTGAACTGCCATGGAATCGGCTTACCCTTCCAATAATCTGTAATTAGTCCACAAAAATTGAATTGTCCACACCCAAGACCTCCGAATCCAAATTCCAACCCAAACTAATCTAACCGACCTGCCACTGCTCTACCATAACCTCTTTCTCTTGCTTTCCAATTTTTCTGCTAACAGAGATACATACACACGAATTTGTGTTGCCCGATTTACTCACACTCACACATATATATCAGCCGCACCCAAAAGAGAATTCTGGAATCCTTTTTTTCTCTCTTCTTTTTCTTTCTCTCTCTAGCAATTTCCACGAAGTTTCCTAATTCCCTATTTTCCTGTTGTAGCCGACCTTCCTACACTGTCCCTCTTTATTGACTCCTTTTTCTTGACATTTTACATATAGTATTTTATATATATATATATATATATATATCTTACAACACATGATCAGTGAGGATGCTAATATCCCCCACTGCCCCCACACACAATGACACACACATACATACCCGGAACGCAACAGTTGCCCATTTCTTTTTCTTTCTTTTTTTTTCCTTTTTTTTTTCTTTCTTTTTTTTTTCAAGTCTCTACACGAAACCTGCAAGTCACGGTCACATGGTCATCCTTAGTCTTCGTGGTCGTGGGCCACTGTTTTCCTAACCCTCACAACACCTACAACAAGTCCTAATAAGCCAAATTTAGCTTGGCTATGGTTGGTTCAGACCTACTCCAATAGAGGTCCATCAATGGCCATTGTATACAGCCTAGTGCTTTTTTTTTTTGGGGTTGTCTAGGGTCCAAATTAACTCCTAACTCAAGAATAAGAGTCACTAAGTGTCATGCATGCAACTTAGGCCAAATATACAATACCAACTATCTTTTAAGTTTAAAGAGAAGAAGAAATCAAATTTGAAGTTTTTACCTTCAATGGAGGTTCCGTCTTAGTTTTAAGCTACTGATTCCTCGAGGAAGCTTCTTGCTCTACATGCACTAACCTCCTTCTGCTTCTTTTTTTTTTTTTCTTCTTCTCCTCTTCTTCCTCTCTCCTTCACTTTCTCTCTCTACAACCGTACATGCACACAAGATACATTTACTTACACACACACACTCAGTTGGTATACTTATAGTATACAACACACATACCACATGTCACAATTATTTGTAACACGTCACACATGTAATTTTTATAATATATATATATATATGTGTGTGTGTGTGTGTGCATATATATAGGGCTTACATTAGTTGAGGTGTTGCATGCAATGCAACTGGCTGAGGAGGTAACCCTAGAGGGTGCTGCCACCTCAATTTTAAGCAAGTTGAATTTGGGGCTTATTAGGACATATATACATATTTGATGTATTATATTGCACAAAAGTGCATGTAGCCCAATTGGCTTTCTTTTTGGGCTTCTGGTTTCTCATCATTCTTGGTCTAGGGTTCAAACCTTTGGCCATGCCTTTTGCCTCATTTTTTTCTCCTTTTTCCCTCTTAAGCCTTGTTTGGCAAATTTTATATTTTTACATTGTGTCCTAATTGCTCAAAAATCTCTCCGTATTCTCGCCTTAATTTTTAATTAGTGTGCTAATTTTTATACATCGTAGAATTTTATTTTTAATGCTTTATATTTTATTTCATTCATACTAAACATGCGTCGCAATTATTGGTGAACTTGTAATTAAGCTCATTTTATTCGCGCATCACTCTAATTTGTCCAAATTTTTTTTTGTAATAATTTCACATTTTTGGCCTACTAGTTTCAAATTAATTTTTCAAATAAATTAATAGATATTTAAGTTCAAAAAGTGGCATTTTATTTACTTCAGATTTTTGGGGTATTACAGTATAGTTGAAGGTGTTGTCCTGAAAACATGTTTACTACATTTGAGTATTGCTAAGTGATGTGTATAATATAGAATACTAGATCAAAATATATAATTTCTATTTATTTGGCTCTTTGGGGGTTATATATTTTGATGTATTGTAGTCTTGTACTAGCATAGTAGTTTTTCACAGATTGTCAAAAGGTGAGTTTGTTAGGACCATGAGGTCCATTGTTGTAATTGGCTAATCCGAATTTTGACAAAACATGATTTCAATGTAATCACTACTTTAGTCCTAGGCTTAGTATACCTCAATACCCGTTCTATGCCAACAAGGTTCAAGCTTTATTGTCGTGATCACTTACCGGCGGCCTTAGTTCTTGAAAGGTAATTGAGTAATTTGAACTTTTGTTGTGATTTGGATCTCACACACTCATACATTGCATGCATAAAATATAGAAGACTTTATATCATCATGTGTGTAGTGGTTTTGTGATTGTGAAATAATCTTTCCAAACATGAAAATTTCAAAACCTTAGGGAAATTGATTTCACAAAACAATGTAAGAATGAGCAACCTTCAGTTGCTCATTCGAACAAACCAAGTGGCTCGTTCGAACAAATAACAGAAGCTCATTTTGCTCATTCTCATTCATTGGAATAGTCTGAATCAAACAAAAGACTACAACCTCTGAACTTTACAAGTTTGATATTCTTTTTATACTCGTTCGAACGAACACTGCATAATAATTGAAAATTTTTTATTTTCATGCTTATGTTGAGATCCAATCTCATTCATATAAAGCAAGAGAACGGAGTGAGAGAGAGTTTATACTTGTGAGAGCTTTGTAATTGTTAGATCTAAAAGCTTCCATAAGTGAATAACCAAAATTTTATATCATACACTTCTCTACTCATTACATACATTGATTTTGATCAATTCACAAGATCCAAATCATGTCAAAGAGCCCTAATTTCACGTGTTCTCACCATTGAAGAGAGAGAAGTCCAACATTGAGGATTTGACATTAAGCGATTGGTAGATACCAAGATTGTGTGGATTTGAAATTATGGAGTGGCCGATCGGAGGATTCCAAGATCGAGAGGAGAATCGATTATATGAAGAATTCGTCTATGGAACTTGTAGATTTAAAAGAGGTTAACGGCGTGAACGCATAGAACGGTGCTTAACGTACGTAAACCGTATCTTGTTTACGTGTATTTCAATCTCGATCATAGTGATATTCTTCCCTGAGCATGGCTTGCTCTAGAGTTTTCCACCGTGGATAATTTTCTGTGGTGGTTTCTCCGTCATCATCTTGGTTTGTACTTTCTACTCTCTTTGTCTTTACAATTCTTAATTTTCTTGTTTTAATTGCTTTCGCTATCTTGACAATTAGGTTTTCATGATTGTGATCATAGTATATGGATTTGATAAGTGGAAACCTTATTGGAGCAAATTAAATTGTAGTAGAAAATTACTAATTGATTGCTTAGTTGAATTGAGAGTTGAATTATGAAATTGACACAAAAATTGGTTGAATAATAGATGATTATGGAACATTGATTGGAATTGTTATTCACATATTTATCCAATTAGAGTAATCATTAGTGTTGTGATTGAAGATTTGAAAATATTGTAAAATTAGTACACACCTATTCAACCCTCCTTTTCTAGGTTAGTATCACACTGGGACCTAAGCACAAACACGTTCCTTTGGCTTGCTTCTTGAATGAAGACCGTCACTTCAATAGGGCTTCGGCTTTGGGAGAATGAGAGTTTTTGGAAAGGGAACTCTAGAAATATACTAACAATATAAAGCTATGAAAATTGTGTCTTTAAATGATGGTCCGGGGAAATATAGGTAAAATATGAAGATTCGATCTAAGGGCCTAAAATAAATCCCTAAAACGAAGGGTTATAATCATATCTTGAGTGATAATTACCTAATTAAATAAATAAAAAATCAAATATTTATCCTAAGAAATGATTATACTAAATAAATAAATTAATAAATAATTATGACAATGCAAGAACCAATAGAATTGATGTCTACATGCAAGAGCCAATAAGAATAAAGAGAAATAGAATGTAATTGAAAATAAACTCTAAAATAGAAACGTCCAAGTTTAATGTAACTCCTTCTAAAGAAATATCAAGCAAAAAGATTTATAAAAACTCTAAAAATGAAAAATCCTAATTATGCCTAAACAAACTTCTATCACTCAAGATTACAGAATTGTCCCCAATTTGGTAGAGAATCTCTAGATTGCCACAAGACATGTGAAAAGACCAAATTACCCCTAATTTGTCACCAAATAGCTAAAATTACTAAATTACCCCAAATTGGTACGATGATATAGAAATTACGAAAACACCCTTCAAGTGACTAGGAATTCCTACTGAAGGTAGAATTGTGCCAAAATTACCAAAATATCCCCCAAAGGCAAAATGGTGCCGAAATTACTGAAACATCCTCCAATAGGCAAAATAGTTGTTATTAGAGGTGGGACTTTGATAGCAAGAGTCCTACTTGGTGTGGGACTCTAACAAGAGGAGTCCTAGTAGGTATGGAACTCTGATAAAAGGGTCCAACGAGAATAGGACTTTATCAAGAAGAGTCCTTCGTGGACGAGGATTCTGAAATAAGAGTCCTAATGTGTAGAGATCCGAAAATGAGGGTAAATTTTTCGTTTTTGAGGTAGAACACTTTGCATGCATAGTTTATCAATTTTGTCGGTTTTATCGATAAAGTGCCTTTTTTTACACAGTTTTCACCGAACGACCTATTTAGAGGCATATTTAGAGTGTGTCATTGAAGAGTAAAGTGCTTATAATAATGTGAAGTATTCGTTGTATGAAAATTAGCCGAAACAGAAATGGTTTCCAGAATTGGACAAAAAGGGTATTCGGGTGACCCGGGTGGAACGGGTCTAAGACGACCTCAAATGAAAATGTTTCTTTCTAATAATTTTCATTTAAAATAATTTTATGAACATTGGCTAAAACAGAATTTCAATTTGAGGTGATTAGGAATGAGCTGTAGAGTAACAGGGTTCATGGCCTCATTAAGGGCAAAATGGTCATTTTCTTTGCCCCTTTGATTCCCCACTGTAAATACAGCTCATCTAGTTCATTATTATCACTTAACCAATCAGAATCTCTATATATTTCGTCCCTATGGAGAGAAGGAGAGAAAAGCCCTAAAATCACACATTTTCAAGCTACTGAAACACACATTTCAAGAGGGAATTTGGCCGAACTTCCTTCTGAGAAAGTGTTCAGCTCAACGAGTACTATATACTCACTAAAAATTTTTCCATCCAGAAAGTACATCTTTCTCAGTTTAAGAAAAACTGATTTAGGTATGGTTTCTTGCTAAACTAGAAATAGATCTAGCTTTTCCTACCTTTCTATGTGTTATTTGAGCTGCTTAGAGATGTATTTGTGGTTAGGAAGTTATTTAAGTGGTGTTATTTTGAAGAACCTAGAGTTAGAAATTTGGGGATTTTTATTTCCTTTGATTTAATTGATGTTTTATCATTATGAATAACATGTGGCTTGTCTATGTGTTAGATTGCTATGTTTTGATGTGCATTTATGTTGAACAATTACTTGATGTCATGAAGGAAATGTGATAGGTTGAGGTGGGGAAGCTTTATGGAATTTTAGCAATTTGTGAAAAGTTTAGCATAATCTTTGTGAATTGCTAGTATAGTGGTTTTGTAGTTTGAATGTGCCTTGAGGTGTGTGGCCATAGTATATGTATGTAAATGATGTTTTGGAAGTGTAAAATTAAGCGTTTTGTGGGGGTGGAATACATGACTTGAAAAGGGGCACACTATGTATTTGTTGAAATGTCACATTAAGTTTGCATGATGAAATCATGGCATCTTGGCATAAGATGGTTCTTTGGAAACATGGTGTGGGTGGCACGTGGTGCCAGACATTATGAGGGTGCAGATCTTGTGGTGAAAAACCCAAAATTCGGCTGTTGGTACTCCATTCCATTTGGGGCGCACCGAAAAGGAGACATACGTGGCGGTACTCATGCCAGCGGGGAAGGACCATATCATGAGACATGGGTGTGGCATAGAGTTTGCATGTGTGTGTCATACATGATGCCTTGCATTGCATTGATCATTGGGAAGGGAAATGCATGGTTTATAAATGCACACTTGCACACGCCACGTCCTAGATTTGTTTCTAGCATTATCTTGTGATCATACCAACAGTTGAGCTGACCCATTCGTGGGATATCAGTTCAGATGAGACCCCAGAGACTTGAGACTTGTGCAAGTCTTGAAGGACGGGAGGATACGGACTTCTTTGGAGATTTGGCCCTTGGGGCACTTTTTGGGATGTATGGGCATAAGCCCAATTGGTTGTATTTATTTTTGGACATGTACTTATTTTGTTTTATACTTGGAAGAAGATGTAAACTTTTGGCCTTAGGCCATTGTAAATTGTATGGGTTGAGACCCAAGTAAATGCTTGATATTTCATTTAAATGCATCTTAGATAAATGTATATGAATTGATGGAAGTTGTGGCCACTGAGTGAGGGTGGATGTTTATGAAATTTTACATATATATTTTGTGACTATTAGGTGAAGGAAATAACTTGGAAAAACAAAGGAAACTATGCCCAAAATTTTGGGAAAAAAAAAAATTAACAATTGATAAGTGTATGAAACAACCTCGGAATGGGTGAGAAAAGTATCAAAAATAGGGGCTAGAGATTAGGAAAAAAGTGGGCTGAAATGGGTAGGAAATGGCTTAAAAAGTTTAGGGAAAAATGGTTGAAAAATGGGTGAAAAAGGGGTCTAAATGACTTGGGAAGAAATCCGGAAAAATGATAAATTTTGGGGCAAATTTGAGATTGTTTTCAAAGACCGTTTTCAAATATAACTTAAATTAATTGGACCACATGTCGGGGTAAGAGTTTAGCGTTAATTTGAGGAAATAATGGATGAACTTCACCTTAATTTCTTTTTACTCACCCCCGGGTTTGTGGAAATCCGGGGCGTGACATAATGGGAATGAGACTCTGTTGGGAAAAGTCCTACTGGGACTGGAACTCTAACAAGCGAGTCATAATGGGAATAAGACTCTGTTGGGAAGAGTCCTACTAGAATAGGTTTCTTGGCATAATTACTGAATTACTCCTACCTAATCAAGGATCACAAAATGCGGTGTCTATAATGTTCTTATTCCATTGGATTATATAATAAATGCTCTTTGAATTGAAATGTTTGGCAAAACTTTCTTAATACTACACTTGGCACATGCCTACACTTGTCACCATTTATTCTTTCCTCAATTTAGTTTCTCTACTAGGGTTGTTGTATTAACCCCTACCAGATACAAATAAAAGCAAAGAGTCGGTCTCTTAAAGACATGAATTGAAGGATGACTCCCTTTTGTTCTTTTGTTTATTTTTGGGAAATGTAAAAGACATTTTGGTTTTTACTTATTTTAATGAGAAAACGTGGAAGCCTCAACAAAACTTGAACTTATTTTGTGTATGTATAAGGGTAAACCTTCGAACCATGGGCTTGTATTCTTTTGGAATACACTTTTGGGGTTATAGTATGTAAATCTTGTTGAATTTTATAGATGGAATATGAATTGACATATAAGTTATGAAAACTCAAGTGAGAATATGCTAATCATAGGGTGATTTGAGATGTAACAGAATTGTTTATTTAATTTGACCTTGATTTATAGGGTCACCCTCGGGGTCTTGGGGCATGACAGGTAGTAGACCCTTATTTTGGTAGTATATTTAACTAAATTAAGAATTTATCTTGATTTTATCTCATTAAAGTAATTAATCCTCCTAACTCATGGATTGATTTCTCGTAAATACATCTACTTCACTAGATTTTTATGTGAACTACTCTTAATGACACTCTTTACACAAGTGTTGGTAGTAGAATTATGTAAAGACTTGGAAAATTTCTTTAATTTTTTTTTGGAATGAATTTTTTTTTTACCATTATTATTATTATTATTATTATTATTATTATTATTATTATTATTATTATTATTAATATTATGTTGGTGTGCATGTATACATATGTGTGTGATGTGTTATATGGATGCATGTATGTATGATAGTGTGCATTATAATTATGTACATGAAAATGTGTATATGTATGGTGTGCAACTGTGTAGGTGAGTATGTGTGCTGTGACTGTGTGCTGTGTGTGTGTTTGGCTGACTGTGAGAGTGAGGGAGAGTGTGTGTGGTTAATATATATATATATATATATAAATATATATGAAAATACAAGTCAACTTTGCATTTAATGCAAAGTTGCTTATGATGGAAGAAGGTGGCTGGAGCAGTAGAGGAAGATCAGAAAAGAGGGGCTGCTGGTTGAGTGTGTAAGAGGGTCTTCAGAAAGTGTACAGGCCTGATAGGTAGAGAGAGAAAGAAAAGAGAGAGGGAGGTCGGTTGTATGTGTATATTGCATATATGCACGGGTGTGTTGAGTTAAAAGGAAAACCAGAAAGAAAGAGAGACAGAGAGAGAGAGAGAGAGAGAAAGAGAGAGAGTTCTGGGAAGGAGGAAAGGGATCAGAAGCAAGCAAGGAAGGAGTGTCATTTTTAAGGTGAAAAATCACAAACCTATTTAGTTTCTCTCTCTAGAATATATGTGTATATATGTATTGTTTAAACTTCTTGAATGCATGCATGGTATCTAGAATGTGTGAGACTTAACTTAGGTGTGAAAACCAGGCCTGAACCAAACCCAGAACATCAAACCGGTGAAGGGGCCTCTATGGTTGGCCACCTTGAAGCTCGGGTCTGAGAGAACCAAAACAAGACCTTATCATTTCCCTTAGGACCGAACAAGGACCCTCCAAGGATTCCAAACCCGTTGGAATCACCTAAAATGGGCAAGAAACATGGGAGAAAATCCCACTTACAGGTCACGGCAATGGCTAGGGTCTTTGGAAACTTCACAAACTTTTGTTTAGTTTTTAAACTTAAAACATTGTTAAATGGATTCCTAAGGTCCCTAGGGAGAATTTGGTAAAAGAATCACGAAAAATGGATGTAAAAATAGTGAGGGAAATGGGGAGAAACAGTCGCCATCTGGCGATCGTGGCCGGAGGGGACGACCGGAAGTCGGTCAGAATGTCGGGGGCGCAGGGGGGCGACTTGGGCCTTGTTGGGTCTGTTTGGGTTTAAGTGGAGTTGGGCTGTTTAGGGTTTAAATGGCCTTTGGGCCTGTTTTGATTTTAAAAGAAAAAAAAGGGGGAAGTTGGGCCTGGGTTGCTTGAGTAATTGAGCCTAACCGCATTTGAAAGAAATGAAAAAAAAAAAAAAAAGGAAAAGAGAAAACAAGGAGGCAAGGGGACTCGAACCAAGGCTGTGCACGTGAGGGAAGGGGCGCGTGACCAAGTGGGGACGGTTGCCAACCGTACCCACTTTACGCAGGATATATATATATATATATATATTATACCTTATTCCATTTTTTTATTATTAAATCTATTTAATTAAAATTAAATACTCTAAAATGGCCTGAAGCCCAAATGAGACAAGCCATATATGTTTTCTGACTATCTTGGACCTCTTAAGACCAACAGTGAGATCCGTGACCCAAGATGAGGTCCCGAAAAATAAAAGACTCGTGGAACCTTTAGAAAACTACCAAAATGCCCCTGAGTCAAAACACAGTCAAACGAACCCCGATTTGAGTAAACAAATAGTGAAATCTTATTGTCTCGAATATTCCAGACTCAACTGTGGACTCCAATTTATGAGAAGAGGTCTCAGGGAAATGGAAACCCGTGAAACTGCAAAATGACTATTTTGCTCTTTTCAGCCCGAACATCCAAATTAAATTCCGCGAAAGTCCAAACCTATTTTCTTAGACGTTCCAGATCCAATAGTGGAATTTAATTTAGCAAAATGAAAATTAATAAAATGAAGACATAAAATTTGATGAATAGCCTAATTCAATTAGCAAACAAACTGAGCTGCATTTTGTGATTTTAGGAACATCGAAAGGCAAAGAGAAGGCAATCTGATCCATCTACATTCTCACTGCTAGCCACTACACTATGAGCACGATTTATTTGGGTTGAGGCCGACCCGTCAGGTATGGTATTTTGCTAAGTAAGAAATAGGATTAAGTTTAGGAATAATTGCGATGTTGACTAAATGATTCACATGTTTATTTAACTGTTTGCATGTCCATGTGTTTCTTGTTATCCTTCTAAATGTTTGGTTGAATGATAGATATGGGCTATGACTATATGTGTATATCATGTGTTATCATTGTGTGTGATTTATGGTATTGTTAAGATGATGAATATAATAACCGAGCATGTGATCAAATGGATTGTTCATGATATGTGGACTGATGGACTGAGTTGTGTGATTTGATTATTGCTTTAAGTAGAATATGCATAATTTAAAGCATGCTTCATATATTGATAAATTGTTTCATTAAGATCATATCATTACATGGTGGAATCAGGGCATATTGGCATAGTGTGATTCCTTGAAAGCATAGTGTGAGTTGAGCACGTGGTGCTATGCATTATGAGGGTACAGATCCTGTAGTGAAAAACCCAAAATCGGTCGTGGTACTCATGCCAGCGGGGACGGACCGTAAAGTGAGAACAAGGTTACTCAGGCCTTCGGGGAAGGACCGTAAAGTGAGACATGGGTGCGGCATAGAGTTTGCATGGGTGCGTCATGCATATTGATCATGTATTGCATGGATGACATTGCATGACATGTAGAGATAAATGTACACTTGCACATGCCACATCCTTAATTTTGTTTCTTGCATTAGCACTATATCATACTAGCAGTTGAGCTGACCTATTCGTGGGACACCATATTACAGATGAGGATGCCCCTACTACCTGAAACTGGGTGACACCTTGATAGGAGACTGCACTTGGAGTATTTTTGGCCCTTGGGGCATATTTTGAAATGTAAGGGCTTAAGCCCAAATGACATGTGAACAATGTATTCATGGAATGTAATTTATGTCTTTGTATGTATTGATAAGAACTGATGCATGTTTAGTCAAATCTGTTTAGATTGCTCTTTATTTTATTTTCTTCTTGTCTCGTCAGTCGCGCCTCGAGTTCGCGAAAATTCGGGGCGTGACAAATTATGTTTCAACAACCCATCAAGATACTTAGGAAAGTCGAGACTACTCAATAAAAATATTAATTTATTTAGTATTCTTGAAATCCTAATTTCATTTCCTTTGAACCATGTTTTTAAACATTAGATTTACACAATTTACTTTGGTTAAAAATCTTTTTCAAGTTGGCTTATATTTCTTATTGATAATTGTAAGTTACGAGACTCAAGATATGTGAAAAACGAGTCAAAACATCTCACAATTAAAAGAAATGCAGCTTTGGGTAAATTTGCTCTTAATTATGGTCTCAATGCTCATTTTATTATTTTCTTTCATACCTACTCATCATTTCATCAATCCTAACACTAGATAATTTATTTTTACATATTATTTCTTCAGTTATTATGCATCAAAGACCAATAAAATCATATTTTAACCAAAATAATAATAATAATAACTTCAACACATTAATGGTAGAGAGAGCAAAAACCATACAATTTGAATATGTCAAGATAAATTTTAACTTAGAATTCACAAAATCACAATATGGCTTGTATGTTCCAAATTCTTATAAAAGAGAAGAAAATCACAATATGATTATAAAACCCCATTCAAAACTTACCAAATATAATCCCAGTTCACATTTGACAAAAAGAAAAGGAAAGAAAGAGGAACTGAAATCCAAGTGATGAAGGATCCCTCATTTGAAATGAATTGAATTCCACCTCCTCCATCGAACCACTACCAAAACCATACAGATTGAAGATGTTAGGGTAATTTTTAACTTAGAATTCACAAAATTACAGTATGGCTTGTATGTTCCAAATTCTTTTAGAAGAAAATAAAATGATAATACAATGAAAACACCCTATTCTGTTGGAATTAGGAAATTTATTCTTAGCCTTAATTTATGTTTCTATTTTAGGTCATGTTAACCATCTATTATTCTCTATTTATTTCCTTTCCTTATTTAGTTAGGAATGTATTGTATATATAGATGAGGTTGAAGTAATTAAAAAAGATAACTTTTTCCCAAATCCCTTTTTGGTATCAGAGCCTAAGAAAGCTTTCTTCCTCTTTCCCCTCAATCACGCCTACCCACCCCCCGATCATCCAGCCACTATCGCACCACACTTAGCCCCTGCCACAAGGTCTCGCGACCCTAGTCGCCCATCATAGCCTTATCGCTAACTACAGACAAATTTTGACCATAGAGAAATTCGCTAGCAGGGTCGGCAACCACCTGTGACCTCTCAAGACCCTCCTGGTCCTTTGCGCAGCCTCAGTGCTGCACCTGTTGGTCTCTTTGGCCCGTCTGTGATGTGTCAGAGCCTTTCCGTGCTCCTCTTCTGTTGTTAGGGTAGCCGAGTGTCCGACTGCCCTTGTCTTGTAAGCCGTTTTTGTCCGGCTGTGGTTTTTTTATTTCCTATTCATTATCCTGCTTTGTTTCTCGTCTGTTCATTCTAGTTATTTTTTGGGCCTGTCTCATAGCTGATTTAGGTAGGGCTGTTATTCCTGCTGATCATCCGGCTCTTATGGTTGCTCGTCTGGATCTCTCTCTTGCTCAACATACACCGACTTAATGCGTCACGAACGTGTTATTAAATGGAAAAAACTTTCATACTTGGTCTTTCTCTTTCCGCCTCTTTCTTGGTGGAAAACGCAAGACCGGGTGGATTCTTGGAAAGATGTTAAAGCCGTCTGAATCTAACCTCACATTTGAAAAATGGGATATAGACAACTGTATCATTTTAGGTTAGATGTTCAATTCAATAGAGGAGAGGATCTATAATATGTTCATGTATCATGAGACTATCTATGATCTGTGGTCTGCCCTATCTAAGATGTACGCTCATGCACACTGTGATTCTCGAATTTTTGAGCTTTATTGGGATATATCTCATGCCTCCCAAGCCACCTTGGGCCTATCGGTTGCTGACTTCTTTGGTTATCTCCAGACTAGATGAGAGGAGTTGACTCAGTATAAGCTCTTAGTGACTTTACCTGATGGTGATGTTGAGTCCAAACGTCTTGATCGTAGGCATACATATCAGTTTTTGATGGGTTTGAAACCTGAGTTTGAGGCTTTTAGGGCTCAGATTTTGAACACCTCTCTTATGCCTTCTCTTTACAAGGCGTTTGCTACTGTGGATGGTGATGAGCGTCGGCGCCGTCTTATTCCTCCGACAACCGACTTCATAGATTGGGATAACTCCTCCTATTCCTAATCAGATGGCCTTTGCTGCTTCTTCAGGCTCTCGTCCGACAGGTAACTATCCTTATTGTCAGCACTGCCATAAGCTCGGCTATGTTATTGATCACTGCTTTGATCTCCATCTGTCACGACCCGAAATCCACCCTGTGCAGATTAAGGGAATCGCGACTGCCGCCTTTCAGGCCCGGGAGCCTGAGGGCAAGGCGAAACATGGGCGATGGTATCAGGATAGCGGTGCGGCCTTGATTTGCGGAAGCGTGAAAACCCTTTTTTTTTTCTTTCCTTATTAAAAATTTGTTTAAAACTTTCGCACAGCTGTCCGGTACTGTCGCTCTTCATAGCGGTACACATGAATAATCACAGCAGAGCATACTAAAACTTAAAGTCTTATACATGATACATATTCGAATGCCTCAAGGGCTTAAGTACATATTTGGTTGCCTCTTAGGCTTAAATACACAATTGTCCAAAAGTACGACATCAAAATTTGACCAACCATAGGCCCTAATACTTCTCAAAATATCTCCAGATCCTAATGGAGTTGCCTATCATTTCTCCCTAAATTGGGCAAGGGTCCACCTATCGTCATCACCTGAAAAATGTTAGGGAATGGGGTGAGCTTCAAGAAGCCCAGTGAGTAATTCTAACATCTATCATGGGGTTTCAATTGGTAGTGGTTTCGCACGTGAGAATTTTGTAAAATACTCACTACCAATTGCTCGTATACTTGGAACATAGAGCACATGCATTCTTTAAACAATGGTTTTGAAACATTAAAGTATTCAAGCTAACTTGTACTTTCGAAATAAAGTATATGAATTTCAAATCATGTAAATATACATAGTGAAAATGAGGAAAAAGCTTGCTTCCATTTTCAACACACACCTTATCACTTTCATTAACAGAATCCGTTTCGAACCAGATTCCCATTTTACTTTTCGTGGAGATATCTCATATGCCTGGGGGATTAGATCCTGCTACCTGGCATTTATTCGTATCGTAGTTGGGTTCCTAAGAAACCCGATAGAAATCCATGGTGCTTATGCACAATTTATCTTGCATTTAAAAGCATTTAACCCATAATTCCTTCATGTGGATGCATTTAAAAGCATTCAAAACATACAGTTCATAATCTCATGATAGGGTATTGAAATACGTGAAACATGTAAATTCAGGATATATAATAACATTTGAAATCGAAATTTTAGACATGCTGAAGTATATCTCAAAGAACAGTAGTAAATTATTCAAGAAGCATGTCATAACAGAATATTTAAAACGGAATTGTGTAAAGACAGAATTTGATATTTAAAACATCATTCAAATCCGTGGAATTAAATCTCCACTTCAAATGTGAGGTTACTCACCTTGATTCCCCGGGTTTGCACTACTGGTGGGCTTTTCCCTTTCCTTTGTATTTCCTAAGAAAATTATAAAGAACTCGTTAACTTCACATTTACCTTAAATCGTTACCTATTCATGCTCTTTCATTTAATTTTAGACCTGACGTATCCTAACTTCCTAGGATTGGTCTTACTGGTCAACTCGCGGTGACTTGATGAGTTTTATTTTTCACGTGACTAAATTTTCAGTACCTATTTTGGTGTTATGGACTTCACCGTTGGGTTTGGAATGTCCGACATAGTCAAAATAGACTATCTTTTAATTTCATTTGGGCTTCGGGTACCTTAGGGGTAGTTTGGTCATTTTGCAGCGTCATATTTTTTGTAGTCCCGTCTCGCGAACTGGACCTCACCGTTGATCTCAGAAGTGTCGAGATAATAAGAATGCACTAATAACTCGCCTTATTTGGACATCGGGCATATTGGGGGCAATACAGTCATTTATATCTACGTGTTTGTATTTTTCGGGACTTGGTTTTCTGATTCGGACTCTGCCATTGAGTCCAGAATGTTTGAAATAGTGAAAATACACTATTCTTTTGATTTATTCGAACTCCGTTTGACTTATTTATGACCTAGGGGTAATTAGGTCATTTTTATTTAATTAATAAATTAATTAATAATTTAATTTATTATTTATTAATTTATCAGGGGTATAAATGGAATAAAATTCAAAAATTGGGCCAGAGTTAAATTTCCTAAAACTGTTGGGGCTGTTTCGTAATTTCCAAAAAGTATAAACTGAACCAAGGGGTTCAGTCCACATTCAACTGAACCAGACCGGTCCAGTCCGGTTCTAACTGGTTCAAGGTAACGTGCTGACGTCAGGCTGACGTCAGCCCTAAAATTTAAAAATTTAAAATCAGTTATCAAAACGACACAGTTTGGTTTAATGGGTTTTATCCGTTTTTATTCGGGTCGGGGCCCGACCCGAAGACCCGATCCAGAACCGGTTACTGTTCATCGTCCCCACCCGTATAGGGCTATTGTTGCCCTAGAAAATTACAGAATTTTCTCCCTCTATTTCGTGGAGTTTTAGGTGCTGTTTTCAACAGGTTTCGATCCTAAACGACTTTTGGGAGTATAACGAACCTCTTGGCATTGGTTTCAAGCTTCAGATTCATCCATGGTGTTCTATTTCGACCGATGTTCATGGGAAATTTCAGTTGGGTTCTATGGCCTCGTTCCTTAACCATTTTGCATGAGGTTTGGTCCTCTGCAACCCTTACAACATGAGCTTCCATTCCCAACTCATCAATTTCGGTTTAGGTGTCAAAATCAAAGAATCCATCTTTGGGCCGAAAAGAATAATGCCATTTTTGGGGGTTTAAACCTAGGTTTCTAGGTCGCGGTTGGGGTTTTCCAAGCTCCTAAGAGGTCCTATTTTATGTTTCAACCCTCAAAAGCTCAGTTGGTTGAGGTCGGATCAGACCTGCAACCTCAAGGTCCATCAATGGCGGTCTGTTTCCATTTCTTGTGTTTTAGGGCAGTTTTGTTGGTCCAAATCAATCATAAACAACCCAGGTCTCATTGTTAAGTTATTATACATGCATCAACAGTCTAAACAGTAGCCATATTCAAGAAGAAAATTTCAGAAAATTTTTTTTTTGAACAACTCACGTGTACAGTGGTTTCCTCACTGGTTGTGCTCAAGCAGAAGCTTCAAGAGCTGGATTGGATCCTCCCCCAATCGTGTAGCCCTTCAAGTTCCAATCTCTAGCTTCCTCCAATGGATTTCCAATGTACACCCTTGTGTATCTCTCACTCTCTCTCTAGGATTTCTTTCTCTCTCACCACTTTCTCTCTCTATAAACAGTATATCAACACTCTCTAAATGGCAGATCTGCATATATGGAGAATGCATATATGGGGATATACATATCTTACATTTCTCTTGCCCTTTCATCTCCCCAAATGCATGATTATTTTGCATGCAATTTGGTTGGGAGAAGGGTTCCATCATTAGGTTGTAGGCATGATGGCTTATAGCATGATGCAATGTTGAGGTGTTGCATGTGTGGGTATTGGTCACTTTGGGGAATGGCCAAATCTGAGTGCTATTTAAATATATATCTTTGCACATATATACACAAAAGTGCTTCCTAGCCTAGATGGTAATTTTTTTGGTAAAACAGATTCTGCCCAGTTTGGTCAAGGGATCAAATCCTCTTGGCCACATTTTTTGGTCCTTTTTCCATATTTCGGGCTTAGGCCCTGTTTGGCTGCGCATTAATGCAGTTTCACTATTTCCTACTTAACTTTTATTCTGTAACTTATTTTTCGACGCCGTTTCTTCTGGTCAACTCCTAATTAGGTTAGCTTCTTAATTATTCTTTATGTTTGGTTCAGATAAATGATTAGTAACTAATCATTACTTAATCAGGGTCGGGGTGTTACACCATCTTGAGTTAAACCAGGCTTATTCCAAGAGTCGAAAACTAAGGGAATCAAGGGAACTGAGACAGAGAAAAATAGGCTCCTCATACAGGTGCCATTGCAGAGACTGCACCTACTCCAGCCATTTCATATTATAGTCAGCTTCAGGCATAGATTGCTCAACTTCATTCCTCGAATGCCTTGTGCACTATGTGCCTTTGATCTTATTCATTCTGATGTATGGAGTCCTTCTCCAGTTGTTGCTTTATCTCAGCACCGCTATTATGTCACTTTCATAGATGATTATACTCGTTGTACTTGGGTCCGCTATTATGTTATTCTTAGACTCAGTTCTTCATGAGAGAACAAAACACACAGAAGTCGATATTCACTTCATTAGGAAAAAGGTTCATTCGGGTATTATTACCCCTAGTTTTGTTCCCTCATCTGATCAAACGGCCAATATGTTCACCAAGTTAGTGGGTCCGTCGTTACTACAATCATCTATTGTCAAGCTGGGGCTCGTCAATAGCTTCGCCGCAACTTGAGGGGGAGTGTTGGAATTAGGAAATTTATTCTTAGCCTTAATTTACATTTCTATTTTAGGTCATGTTGACTACCTATTATTCTCTCTATATTTTTTTTTATTTCCTTTCCTTATTTAGTTAGGAATGTATTATATATATATATATATATATATATGAGGTTGAAGTAATTAAAAAAGATAACTTTTTCCCAAATCCCTTTTTATTCAAAACTTACCAAATATAATCAAGATCACATTTGACAAAAAAAGAAGAAGATAAAATTAGTAACTCTCTTCTAATTGAAAGAAATTATACACACAAATGTAGCAAAATAAGGAGATCGAATCGAGTAAACAAATTTACCTTTGTTGAAAATGAAAATGATGAAGGATCCCTTCTTTGAAATGAACCGAAATCCCCCTCCTCCTCGGACCACTGCCAAGACCATACAATTTGAAATTGTCAAGGTATTTTTTTTCTACTTCAATCCTCAAAATCACAAACATCTCGGATTCTTTTACTCTCTATCATTACCTTCTCTTTCTTCTCTCCGAGAAGATAGGGCTTCAAAGCTTAGTAGTGACATTTTTTCTAGGGTTTCTATTGCTCAATCTATACCCATCAATGAGGGGACAATGGTGTATCCCAAAGAGAAATGAATTGGTTTGAATTGAAAAAGTACAGGGAGGTGAAGATGCGTTTGATATTGAATCTGTTATAGGGGATGCAGTCGTGACGATATTGGGGATATTTTTTTTATTTATAATTTATTATTAAGGTGAATTAATGAGAAAGACTAACAGTTCGTTTGGATAAGTATGAGGGAAAGGAAAGGAAAGGAGAGTATTAGTTACGAGGGAAAGGAAAGAAGAGGAAAAAAGAGAGTAATCCTTCCTTTATGTTTGGATAACTAATGAAAAAGAAGGAAAGGAAAGACTAATATAATCCTTTCATCTTGTTTGGGAATGATAAAGGAGAGAAAGGAAAGGAAAGAATTTTATATTATTTTATTATTATACCCTTTAGATGCCTTAGGATAGATGTGTCATTTTTATTTTGACTTTTATAATTTTAAGGGTAATATTGGTATTATTAAAAATTCATTAAATCTTTCTTTCCTTTCTTTCCGTTTCTGCCCATTTTGGAGGGGTAACAAAATTGCTGAAATAAGGGTTAAGCTCTCCCTCCCTCTCCTTCCTAATTTTTAAAACAAATATGATATAAGCTCTCCTTCCGTCTCCTTCCCTTCCTTTTCTTTCCAATTCTTTTCATCCAAACATAGTGTAAAAGTAGAAACTGATGAAACTATGGATGCAAGTATGATTTTTTTTTTTTAACAAAATTTTAAAATAGAAGTTACATGGCATTAATCGTGTGTAAATTGGAAAATTGAAGGAAGAAGTGAAAAATATTAAGAAGTTAAAGATTGTGTAATTTAAAATTATTAATTATGTAATTGAAGGATTATGAATAAGTAAAATTAAAAAAAGTAAAGAATCAACGTGGGAAAGGGATTATCGACTTGAGAAATAAAACAGTATTTACTTGAATAATTTTTCTTTGAAAATGGAAAAAAAATATTAAACTAAATTTTTTTGTTTAATTTTAAATTTAATTAAAAATAAAGGAAAAATGAGAAAAGTTTTAAAGGGTTTTAAGAATATGCCATATAAAATTTAGAATTAAAAAATGAATTTATGTTGCCACTATATCATAATAATATATAAGTATAGATTATATATATAAATGGATATCACTTGAGAGAGTGTGGTCGAATAATAAAAATATTGATGATAAAATTTATATTTTAAATTCGACTTTTTTTTTACGGGGATTTCTTGACAGAAAGAATTTAAAAAATGAATGTCGCTCACACAAGATAAAAAACTTAGTCTGCTGCTAAATTATCTCAAAAATAAAAAAAATAAAAAAAATATAAAAAGATATGTAAAACAATAAAAATAAAAAATGAAGAAGATATGTAAAACAATACTTTCATTTCATATACTTCTATTTCTCGCATCTCCAAAACTTCCAAACAAAGCCAGTAGTGTTTAAGGGACTCCGAAACTTCAAACAAAGCCGGTGGTGTTTAAGGCTTCAAGCAGCTAGCGGGCCTATTTCCCGTTATCTAATTAGGGTTCGAGAATTATCTATATTTTGAAATTATGCATATGAGAATTGAATCCTGATTAGGACCAGGAAAGAAGGTAGAAATGCCTCGCAGTATATCAAGGTCGCCCTCTTATCGGAGGAAGTACCCTCCTTCGCCTGTTGGTCACAGGCACAGCAGGCGAAGCAGAAAGGACCGAAGCCGCTCACCGTATTCGAATTCTCACAGCAGGTGATTTCTTTACGTCTTTAGGTTTTTCCACTTGCAACCATGAGAGCATCAACACCGTATTTCTTTGATTGGTCTCCATTCTAGATGGAGGTCATCTACTTTCAAATGTTTAGTAAAAGAAATGGATCTGTTCAACTTTTATTGGGAGTTCAGAAGTATCCTTGCTGATTTGATGTTCTAAAGGATGGCATTTATATTTGTTTTTTTTGTGTTGGGTGTTCATTTTAGAAAGGCTTTCTACATGCAGAGTTGAGTTTCATTGACATTTATGCAACGGTTTTTGTTTCTACATTAATATCAGAAAACAGACTGGAAAGTAGATATCAATGTCACTCAGAATTTGATAACTATAATCCCAGATCCAAATCTCACACCCATCCATGAAAATGAGTAAGAAACCCAAGGGATTAGATGTTTTTATACGGGCTACCTTCTTATGCATTTTGGTCGACATTAGTAGTAAGCACAGATTGGCATGTTGCTCCAATTTTGGAGTTTACCAGTGTCCTGTACTATATAACTTCTTTCTTGTGGAAAACTAGGAAACTGAGTTGATATTTTTATTGTCTTCATAACATTTGTATGCCTACAATGTTTTGCTAGTCACAGAGAGTTGCTTATTGTTAAACACAATTAGCTCTATGACCATCTTTTCTTGCTATATTTTTTTTATCTTTTCTTTATTTGATTGGTGGTCTTATTACCTCAGCCTAGTCTTATAATCAACTGCTCAAAAAGTGCTAGGGCAAACTATCTAGAATGTATGAGTGAGATATATTTCATGATATCTATAAGAGTGCCTAAAAAAATGGAATTACTTCTCATCTTATTGAATTAAACAGATGGCTAGTGCCACGTTTTCTTGGCTGAGCCTTATATTGGCTGGGGATCTAATTGACTTATTTGATAGAAGTTGGAGCATTAAATGGTTCGTACTTACAATATATGAGATAGTTGTATCCTTTTTTTTTTTTTGATAAATAATAAATTCATTAAGAAGCACCAAGTGATGCATCCATATACAAGAAAAAATACAAGACATGTCTCAGAACTCATGGAGAGCAAAAAAGTTCCAAAACTATTTATAGACATGATTGAGGCCCCTAACAACCAACAATAAAGGGTGCTCAACGCGGAAGCTTCACAACTTATAAAGGTGACTCAATGTTAATATCCTCAATGTCTCAAGTTCAACTCCTATCCCAAGAGCCACCCTATCAAAAAAAAGGGGGGGTGGGGAACTCAATGCCCTCAAACATTATATTGTTCTTTCCCATGAAATGTAAAGAGTGTTGTGTGTCAAGCTCTTCTAGCCCTCCTACTAGAAGAACTCCCCCTCCATAAAGCTAATATCTCCGCAGTAGATTGCAATCACCCAAAAAACACCAAACAAATCAATCAAAATGATCCGTATTTGATATTTCCCAAGTAATCAGACAATGAATGAGGGGATGATTCAACATCTCCTCATGACATTTGAATAGACAACACTAAAGTTTGTCTTCTTCTCTAAAAGTTGTCCATCATCAAAATCCTCTCCCAAGCCACAATCCACACAAAGAAAGATGGAAAAGTGGGTTGTCTTGGTAATTTGCTTCAGTGTTTGTGGTATTTATAATTAGTAAATTTTTTTAAATAATGGTTTACCGTATTATGCAGGCGAAGAAGTCGTTCACCAGTTTTGAGGCGTCGTAGAAGTCAATCTCCAATGGCTAGGCGACACAAGAGACAAAGAAGTAAGAGTACCTCATTGTCTCCTTTACCCAAGCCTCGTAGTCCAAGTCTAGCATCAAATGAGCGTAACAACGCCATTGAAAAATTGAGAAAGGAAGAAGAAGAAGAAAGGAAAAGGTACATCTACCATTTTGGCGTCTTATAACACATTTTGTACTGCCCCAGCTTTAGTTTGGCAAAAAAAAAAGTATTCTGGTTGTATTACATTGTTAGTTATAGAAAAGAAAAGAAAATGTTGTGACTTTGTTGGTAATTCACTTATGTGTGTGTGTTATAAATAATATATATATATATGTGTGTGTGTGTGTGTGTGCGCGCACCCTCAAATAACTTAAAGGATATGGCCTACAAGAAATAAAAAAAAAACTTAAGATATGCTTTATTTTATTTTTTTATTTCTTTGCAACAGACTAATTATTCTATCTACATGCTTTGTCGTTACTTTTTTTTTTTTTGAATGTAAATATGGATTTCATTAAAAGCCCAAGAAGGGCAAAATATGAGAGCTTTACATCAAGTGTTCAACACCCCCAAAACAATCTACAAAAGAATCGTAATACAAGAAAGGTATGATTCAATCACTCAAAAATACAAAAGGTGTAAGACCCTACCTTTGAATCTACTAGGGGAAGTAATTTCCGCTAAATATTTCTCCTATTTCTCTCTCTCCATAAACTCCAAAAATACAAAGTGGAACAATTCTCCACATCCGCTTTACATTTCTTCTAACCTGAGTGCCATGCCAAATTCTAATTACATCTCCAACCAACCAAGGCATTACCCATTGGAACCCAAAAAGCAATAAGCACACATGCCAAACATCTCTAGAAAAAGGACAGTGAAGAAGCAAATGATTGATACTTTCTCCCCCTCCCAACACACAACACATCTATTTACCAAAGAGACACCTCTTCTTTGAAGATTGTCTTGAGTTAAAAATTTAAAATTACCTTCCATAACATAGACTAAACAAAAAAGGCAACCTGCGTGGGAGCATTCACCTTCCAAATGGCTTTTTGAGGGAAATTTTCAATGCCCTTATTCATTAAATGCAACTATGCAAGTAAAAGGAGTTTACCAAAAATTCACAGTTAATCTCCAACTTCCACATAGAGTATCCTTCCTATTCATGTCCAAATGGAGACTGAAGAAGAGCCATCAAGTCAAGGACCTCCTCTACCTCCCAATCATTAAGATTTCTTCTAAAGCAAGGAGTCCACTCATAATTATTTCCATTGCAAGTGACATAATCCTTTATCCCAAGCATCTTGATTAGAGGAAATATAGAAAAGCCTTGGGAATTTATGTTCCAAAGTTGTGTTTCCACACCATTTATCTTCCCAAAACTTCACCCTTTCTTCATTTCCTGTCACCAAAGAAGTGCAATCAAAAAAATTCTCCATCCCAATTCTAATATTCTTCTGAAGCCCTACGCCATGTGTCCCCACTACCACCTTAGAACACCATTTCCCTTCCCTATCACCCACCTTCGCAACAATAGTATTTCTCCACATAACATCATCCTCCTTAGCAGATCTCCAAAGCCATTTTCTGAGAAGAGCCTTGTTGAAGACTTGAATGTCTTCAATCCTCAATCCGCCTCCTTTCAAAGGAAATTCCTTTGGATATTTTCAAGCTTGGAAGCAACCGAGGTGGGAATGGGAAAAAGGGACATATAGTATGTGGGAAAACTCCCCAATGTGTTTTTGATTAATGTTATTTTGCCTCCTTTAGATAAGTATTGTTTCTTCCATCCCACTAATCTCTTTCGGAACCTCTCTATCACCGGATCCCATATTGACTTTGGATGCAAGGAACCCACCTTACAACCCAAATTCCAAGCCAACTCCTCAATATCTTGCATGTTGCCAACCAGAATAAGCTCACTTTTTTCCCAAATTCACCTTGAGGCCTGACACTGCTTCAAAGCATAACAGAACACACCTCAAATAGCGGAGCTGTGTTTCTAAAGCCTCACAAGAAATTAAAGTATCATCCGCGAACAATAAATGAGTAATCTCCACCCACACGCCTCATACTCCCCAACCACAAAGCCCCTCAAATGGACCTCATCCACTGCCCTTGACATCATTTTGCTTAGAGATTCCATAACAATGACAAAGAGAAAAGGGGAAAAAGGGTCACCTGATGTACCCCCTCGAGCCCTTAAAAAAATTGGTTGCCTCTCCATTCACCAAAATTGAGAAGGAAACCAAGAGATACAAGCCCAGATCCATTTCTTCCATTTTGCCCCAAAACCTATCCTCTTGAGCAAATACATCGAAGTATTCCAACTCACGTGATAATATGCCTTCTCAATATCTAATTTACAAATTAAACATGCCTTCCTTTTCTTCCTCCAAGAATCGATGCATTCATTAGCCTCACCATTCACCAAAACTAAGAAGGAAACCAGGAGATACAAGCCCAGATCCATTTCTTCCGTTTTGCCCCAAAACCCATCCTCTCGAGCAAATACATCGAAGTATTCCAACTCACGTGACAATTTGCCTTCTCGATATATAATTTACAAATTAAACATGCCTTCCTTTCTTCCTCCAAGAATCGATGCATTCATTAGCCACTGGAACTAGATCTAATATTTGTCTTCCACCAACAAAAGCATTTTGCCTATTTGAAATAATCCTTCCCAAAACTCCTTTCATTCTATTGGCTAGAACTTAGGCCAATAGCTTATAAATACCACCTACCAAGCTAATTGGCCTAAAGTCCCAAATATCCTCCGTCCTGCCTTTCTTTGGAATAAGAGCAATGAAGGTAGCATTCAAGCTCTTCTCGAAATTGTGGTGCTCAAAAAAAAAAAAGTGGAATGCCTCCATGATATCTACCCGAATCACTTCCCAGCTGTCTTTAAAAAATGCCATAGAAAATCCGCCAGGTCCAAGCGCTTTATCATCTGCACATGAATTAAGAGCCTCCAAAACCTCTTCATCTGAAAACCAAACCTCCAGCCCCCTTTTCTCCTCATCTACCAAAGAAGAAATTGCAATTGATCAAGAGTTGGTCTCCTGTAATCGGCCTCTTCATATACTTGCTCATAAAACATGGAGATTCCTTTTTTAACATGCTCCTCCTCCACCAAGGGAACTCCTTCAATGTTTATTTTACTGATGTGATTATATCTCCTATGCGCATTGGCTGTCCGGTGGAAAAACTTCATACTGCGATCTCCTTCCTTTAGCCATAAAGCTCTAGATTTTTGTTGCCAACTAATATCCTCCGTCAACCATACTCAGTTCTGCTTTCAGCTCATCCCGATGTTCTCTTTCTTGATCTGCCAAAGCAGTTTCTTGTTCTTTTGCATCAATATCATTGATCTCCTGAAGAAGTCAGGCCTTCCTGATTGAAATATTTCCAAAAAGCTCTTTATTTCACTTCTTCAAGTCCAGCTTCAACCACTGCAATTTCTTGGCCAAGACGTAAGTTGGGTTTCCACTAACCTGATAACCTCTCCACCAACACCCTACCATGTCTTTGAAGTCATCCTGTTGCAGCCACATATTCGCGAATCTAAGCGGTGATTTCCCTCTATTTATTCCCCCGGTGTCCAAGAAAACAGGCCACTGGTCGGATACTGATGGTGGAAGGCACAGCTGTGAGACACCAGAGTGGTGCTCCTCCCAATTAGCTGAGACAAGAAATTGATCTAATCTTGATAAGGAAGGAATTTATTTGCCACTTGTCCCGGTGAATTTATTTCCTTTCAGAGGGAGATCTAACAATTCCATTTCATCGATAAAAATGTTGAAGCTTTTTTTTATAAAAAAGAAAAGAAAAGGCCAGAAGTTTGCTTTTGTTTTAAGTTCTATTACTAGCGAGTAAAAATAAAGAGGATGTAAACAAGCGAAGTATTAGTTTTAGAACCAAGCATGAAGAGATTCTAATACATGGAAAATCTATTCTCTCTCTCTCTCTTGTACCACCAATATGAATTTGATGGCATTTACTTTTTCAGAAATTAACATGTTATCTTTACATGTTATAGTATAGTAACTATTGTTCTTCTCTGTGTTGCAGTTTATATAAATTTGCATCATGAAAATGGTGCTCTATAACAGGGGCGGATCTAGGACCTTTTCCTTTTCCTTCTTTTTTTTTTTGGGGGGGGGGGGGGGGGGGGGGGGAGCTGGAGGAGAAAATGTATTAGCATTCTGGCTACAGACATAGGAATAATAAATGAGATGAGGACTTGGGAATAACAGACGTACTCAAAATTTTGGAAAATATAAAGATTAAAAGGCTTGACAGAAAAAATATAGGAGAGAGACCTCCCATTGCATTGACATGCATTTGTGATGTGACCTAGGGTTTTCTAGGTTTCCAGCCCTTTATTGGAGAATCTCTATGAAGGTTAATTGAGCGTTTAATTTTTAGACAAGTATGTAATCATCCATAAACAAAGGTAAAATAAAACTAATGCAAACTAAGTGAAGGTACCAATGCTGAATCATCCCATAACAGCACATCTAGAGTTCTAAAAGTTTTAATTTGAAGGCGGAACACCACAATTCAACAAAATGTAGAGGTTGAACAAAATGGGGGCAAACTTTATTCAATTATGAGGGAGAGAAGTCGAAAACTAAGATACGTATGGGTAGACCAACAAAAGATAAGTAACAAGGAAGAGAGGAAGGGGAATGAGACAGGCTTCGAAAGAAAGAATGGAGAAAGAGAGGAAACCTACCAAGAGGGAGGGCATGAAGCAGATTTTCAAGCCTCTTGAACACAAGAGATGTACAATAGATGTGTATTTCCATGCCAGCAATCTTCCACTTGGGCCACTAAGGAGGGAAGATGATGATGGAAGGGACAAGTACAGAAGAGGAGGAAAAAGAGAAGACAGGAAAGGAAGGGGAAAAATCTGGGCAGCTGCCACTTTCTCAAAATCGATCTTTCTTTTTTTAAAAATAAAAAAAAAAATTACTCCCACAATTAGGGCAGCACATAAACTTAAGGATGACAAGGTACCGCCCTGTTAGCACAATAAATTAAGACTAAAAGACAACCCTTAGTTTGTTTAAATTTATGGTGCATTCATCCTAAGAGCTAAAAGGAGTTTTGTCTCTACTTAAGCAGTCATGTGCTTACTATGTGACCACTTTAGTGATGATTTGGACAACATCACAAGGAAAATCAAACCATTAAATAGATGTGCCAAATAGGTCATTGATAAAACACAAAATTACTACCACAAAATTGTAGAAGTACTAAATAAAAATAAAGATGTCTACCTTGAACTTGCATCATTGCTTGATTGAATTTGAGGGTGATTCTGATGTGGTGTTTGGATGGGTTAGATCGTGATCTCTTAGCCCTTGGTGCTACAATCACCTTCTGAAAGAGTTCTTGGATTACTTTACTTCTCTAGATGCGGAGTTTAGATGAATCCCTAGGTTCACCAATGAAAACACAGGTGCTTTGCTAAATTCTACCCTCTTTTGAAGCTTTGTTGTTGTTTGGGCGTGTTGGGTTTATTTTCCTTTGGAGTTTCTTGTTTCATGCTCTTTGTACCTCTTATTGTATTGGAGAAGGTTGTTGGGTTTGTTCTCCTTTTTCTTTATTTTGAAGGATGGCTTATCTTTCTTTCTTTAATTTCTTCCTCCTTTTCTTCAAAATTTTTTTTTCAATTTTTTTTTAAGTGAAAAAAATCCTAAGCTACATTATATTCATTTGTGTAAATATTAGCTTCTAATATTGTTTTTTATGATGGTGATTTTGCTGAGATAAGAGTAATTTATCTTCTATTTTCTCTTCTTTTCTATCGGGAGGATGTATATAGTTGTTGTAGATCTTTCTCAACTTTATTTTCCATGCCCTAATTTTTCTTAGACAAAGGATGTCACATCTGAAACTCTATCCTATGCTGATTAGGGATAATGACCGGCCAGTTAAGCACCTCACCAGTATATTAACCCTTTTTAGCATATTGATGACGTGTCTAACTAAAGGCCTTTTGAATGGTACAAAAATCCATGGATTCACAGTTGTACATAGCAGCAAAAAATGAAGCATAGCAGAGCATAATTAAATACTTAATCGTCAAAATTACAATCAAGTCTGAAAATTACAACCCAAAAATTTCTTTTGGCATTTTACTACAAAAGGTAACTATAATAACCAAAAGTCGTCGTCTTCGTCCAAAAATGGCTGTAATCTAGATTCATCTTTCTAAGTTGTGCTATCGGGACTTTCACCTGAAATATACAGGATAAAAACTTGTGAGGTTTGTGAAAAGCTTGTAACTCAAGCTCCTTATCTTGGGTTTTCTAAACCTTCTTGTATAAACTTTCATGGATAACAATAGGAAAGAACTGTGTTGGCATTTATAAAACATGTACATATAACTAGGGTTTGCAAGATAGACTGTAAAATCAAGCAAGTGTTCATGCCAGTATAGTTTTGCAAGATAAAACATGATATCATAAAAGCTGAAGCTATAAAAACATATTATATCCCAAACATTTATAAGCTATGTCCCTTGCAAACCTATAATAGTCACCTAGGCGAGTAAATGTAATTTAGAGCTCTGAGCTTACATAGCCTACCAGATTCAGACTCTCGGTCGAGCTGCTTACCGGATTTAAACTCCTAGTTGAGTCACTTATATAGACTGAGGTCGACCGGATCTGACCCCTGACAGTGCATGTAAAGCATATAAAATTTTATAGTAAGACATGCTTGGAAAACATTCTTTAAGTTATATATGTTATTCAAAACATTTAAAAAGATGCTACTTAAAAGCATGCAATTCAAATATTTATCACAATTCACAGTATTCTAAAAACTATCATGATGTTAAAACATTTAGCAGCAATAATTTGAAAAGGCATAAAGCTGTAAAGGAACTGCATTCATGGAAAGTGTCTCCAATTCAAGGTTCAGGGTTACTCACCTTAGTCTCTTAGCATTTCATCCTTAGTTCTTAGCTATTCTGTAGCTGCTTTCACATTCTTGGTCGTTGGACGACTCTATTTCTAATAGGTTGTCGCCCACACTTTCATGATTCTCGAATTGTTCTTGAGCGACCTTTGGTTCTCTCATGCCTCTAAGGACAGTAGGTGTCCTCATCACAAAGGGGTTCCAACTAATCATTTCGACCCTCTTTGTTGTCCTTTGTTTCCTCCTCTCAGTCCTTTTGTCATTCCTTATCGTTCATGACTTATGTAGGTCCTATGAAAGTGATTAACATTCATTAAGTATTAGTTTAAGGTACATTTCTTAAGGACTTATATTTTTCAAGTCAGTATTTATTTAAACGGACTCCACCATTGAAGCCAAAATAGTCATAAAATTTTAAGTATGAAGTTTCGTAATTTTTGGTGTTTGTTTGACTGCTTAACTAAAGCTGCAAAGTTGCATTAAATGTGCCCACTGATCTTCGTTTATATATTTAGAAAATCTATTTTCTAAAATAGACCCCATTATTGGGTACAAAATGTTAAAAAAGCTTAGGTTAGGCTTTTTTGGATCTTAATTTAGTCATATGAAAGCATTAATTATGCTAAATATAATTTTTAAGGACATAGATGACATTTTTGCATTTGTTTAGGGGTAAAATTGTCATTTTGACAACTTTAGGGGGCACTTTTGTAATTTATCCGAAATCAGGGGCTTTAGTACAATTTTCATAAATTACTATTTTCAAATAATCAATTTTCTAATTTAGGAAGGTATTTTTAAATTAATTTTTGTATATTTGGGCTCTAATATAATTTAATTAAACTTTTAGGACCCATTTATAATTTCAGAAAGTTAATTCTTTTAATAATATTATTTTTCTATTTTAGAGGGGCATTATTGAATTTTAAAATTTTTGGTTTGGGCCATATTATAAATTCCAGAAACTGTTGGGGTCAATTTCTAATTCCTTAAACTTAATTTAGGCCCTATTCTCGAATTATATAACCTTAGGTTTTTCAAATTCCCAAAATCAATTTCTTATGGCTGTAACCAAATGCCCCAAATCAAGTTTTAAAAACCTTTTAAACCATTCCCAAAACTTTGCAATTTCACTTACCCAAATAGCACATGGATCGGGTCTGACTTGAACCCAACCTGTCCGACCTGATCGTCTACTATTCATCATTGTCTTCGTCTAGAGGTTACTGTTCACTGTAGCCCTAGAAATTTCAGAGCCCATTTTGGGTAATTCCAGCCCCTTTTTTGATCTGTTTTCAATCCCCATAGATTTCTAGGTCCCTAACTTAAGTTTTCACATTGATTTTATAGCTTGAAACTCATCATGGAGCTCGAACCTAAGGTTGATAATGACGACTGAACCTTGTTGTTTCAGGGTCATTTCTTAACCAAACCGAGTGCAGTTTGATCGGTTGTGATCCTCAAGACATGAGGTTTTATTTCCCGTTGACAAAATCAAGTTTAAAGCTCTTGGTGAGCTCGTTCGGTTTTGGACCAATTTCTGCAAGTTGATGTATCTCAGCCATCTATGGGCTATTCGATCGAATCTCAGTGGATTTATGATCTATATGGGATCTAGTTTCAATCCCAAACATTCGATTTCGATTTAGGTTAGGTCGAAATCAGACCCATCTTTCAAGCTTCATTAATGGCGGTTCAGTATTGAACCAACCATTCCAGGGGTCCACAAGCTCTAAAAATTGATCTAACATATCTATATTTAACACAGAAAGTAAAATAAATGGAAAGGAATCGATTCTAACCTTTTATGGCTTGATTTCCAAAATTTGCTTCCTTCCTCTCTCTCTCTCTCTCTCTCTCTCTCTCTCTCTCTCTCTCTCTCGCTCTCTTCTTCTTCTTCCTCTGTCAGAACAGCTTCCTGGCCTCTACTTTGCACGAATCTCCCTCTCTCTCTTTCTAGTTTCAGAAAATGAAGCTTGGTTGCTAAGGGCAGTGCTTTTACAGAGGAACTCCCTTGCTTCACCGTGAAGGAAAATGGTGATGCTTGGATGATCTAGGGCCATGGCAGCTTTGCTGCTGTTTGTAGGTCTGTAAGGTGGCTAAGGGAGGCTTGCACATGGGTGGCTTTGCAGATCTTCATCCTATGTAATAAGTTTTTTGAATTTCTCAATTTCCCTTTATTGTGTATATATATATGTGCATATATATACATGTATACACACACTAATACACACTCACTGTGTGTTCCAGCCACCCTTCATCATGTGCAAGGCACATGTTTATTAAAAATAATTTTTAATTATTTTTTTCTATTTCTCCCTAATTTTGATTAATTATTTCTATATATACTTACACTTATATACACACTTAAGTGTGTGTATTTGGGTCTATAGTGTCATGTGTGGGTCACATGATTTTTAAAATGTTTTATATTTTTTCGTATAATTTTATGCATTTTCTTTATTTATCCATAATTATTAAATAATTATTTTATTTAATAATTCTTAATATTTGATGTAATATTTTTTCACTTTAAGTTAGTGATGTATTGATCACTTAACCAGTTAGTCTCATTAACCTAGGTTAGGTTAGGTTGACTCATGGTTGAGTTTGATTTTGGCCTTACATGGGGTGGCCTTACTATTGGGTTGGGTTAGTTTCTAACCCTAGTTTAGTCCATGTCTTGACATAGTGCCCAAAGAATTTTGAAAAGATGCTTTATTGAGATAATTTTTTATTACATTGCCCTAATTGCCAATTTACTGGGTGTGGGTGTTACAATGGATCCCCAGATGTGGCATCTTTGCATGAATTTTTGAAGGTCTCCACCTTCAACAAGGTGCCTATCTTCTTTTACTTGTAACTTTTCGATTCATCAAAGGATTTTTTTTAATTAAAAAAATGACACTGTAATTCTTGGACTTCTGTTCCATGAAGCTCCAGCCCTTTTCTAGGCCTATTGCTAAACAACTTACAATTCGAATTGTGTTCACTCAACAGTAGGAATACCTAGAGTGAATCTCATATTGTAGGGAATATTTGTAAACCTATCCAAATCAAAAGGTAATCATGCTATTCATGATTTGGAATTGTTTGTGTGATTCGGTAGAAGAAGTGAGGATTGGTTATTCAAAACATCTGCTGATTCTTCTATGGTCATGCTTTGGCTTTTAGCTAGATTAAAGGCCCTATGTTTGCTAAGATGATGAAATTAGTTGGTGAGTATGGCATGGGCGTAAAACTTCTTTCTTATCATGATATAGTGTCACTTTCTTAAAAAAGTTGACAATATCACAATATTAATTCAACCTTTCATGAATTACAAAAGAGAATCAAGGGGTATGGTAGTGAATGTGGTGAGCACCTTACCAGTTAGATGGCATGATATCATAATAATAATAAAAAAAAATCATATATAACTATATCCCTGCATTTTTGTAATATTTTTTTATTGTTATATCTATGCCTACTATTTTCTATCTATTTTTTTATTTTATAAATTGTTGACTTATTTGATAGTCCTCAAAATGATATGATTCTTGATTTGGAAAATTTGGATATCAATTCATGATATGAATCTTGATATAACAACTATCCCTGTGAGATCCAAGGACCAAGACCAATGACTTTTCAAGTTTTTAATTGCTTGTTAGTGCTCAATATCCTTATTTTAGTTTTGATTAGTAAAAGGTAATATATAAAAGGTGCCCAAGAGGGGCAAACCCAAAAATACAACCTAGTAACCTACTATACCTTTACACAGGTCCTAACGACCCAAAAAAATCAATTAAGGAAAGGAAAAGCCTCTTCGGCCCAAAAAATAACAAAAACAAAAAAGAATCCTTAAAAGACGAAACATATTGCTTTAAATCTTCGAAGATGCGATTGTTCCTTTCTTTCCGGATGCTCCACATGAGGCTAATGGGGACCAATCACCAAATCTACTTTGTCTCTATCCTAAACTTGCAGCCTGCCCAAGCCATCAAGAGCTCCCTAACAGTCCTCAACATTACCCAAGGCAACCCAAAAATAGCAAAAACCAAATCCCAACATTCCCGAAACTACACAGTAGTGAATGAGCACATGGTCAAGGTCAACCCCCTCTTCCTCTTTCTTACATAAGTAGCATCTAGTCGCAATTTGAAAACCTCTTCTTTTCCTATTACCGATAGTTAAAATAGCCTTCCAAGAAGCCTCCCAAACAAAGAAGGAAGCTTTAGAAGGAGCTCGTGAATGCCAAATGAGATTCCATGGGAAGTGCAAACCATCAGTAGCTACCAATGCTCCTATAGAATAAGCGAACATAAAATGATTTCCTATCCAGATTTCAAACAATTTTGTCCACCCTCCAATAATTCTGAATGTGCTTGAAAAATAAACCCACCTCCTCCAACTCCTAATAAAAGAACTCTCTCACAAATCTAGGAATCTACACCCGCACATTCCCCACCATCTCAAGGCATTCCCTCACCCAAGACCTCTTATTACAAGCCAAACCGTATAAAGAAGGGAATTTCACCCTCAAAAGACGCATCCCCACTTCACGCATCTTCCTAAAACTTCACTCGAGAACCCTCACCCACATCAAACCTCTCATACAAGCCCATTTTTCTTCTCATTCGTTAGCAATAAGAGCCACATCCAAAATTTGTCTACCCTTCACAAAGGCATTCTGATTGCATGAAATAATGTTGCCCATAACCTTCTTCATTCTCAAGGAAAGAACTTTTTCCAATAGCTTGTAGACACTGCCCACCAAGCTAATAGGAGGGAAGTCCCTAATACTTTCAACCTGAAATCAAAAATGAATTTTTGTATTTCTGTGTATTTTTTCATGTACAAACTATTGGTATTTATAATACAATTGGGAAGAAAAAAAAAGAAAGAGTAAAAAAGGAAAGAATCGTTTCCTAAACTAAAAGCAAAAAATCTTCCTACAATTTCTCTACAATTTCTACCATTAATTACTCCATAATAATTGGGAATTTCCACACTCCCCCTCAAATTGGATCGTAAATATTAATCATATCCAACTTGCAGATGATCTCGTTAAAACTAAGCCGAATGTGTCCTTTGGTGAAGATATCCGTAGTTTGTTCTTTTGTAGGAATATAGGTCATGCAGATAATTTCGTTCTGAACTTTTTCCTTAATAAAATGTCTGACCACTTCTACATGCTTGGTCTGGTCATGCTGAACTAGGTTGAGAGAAATGTTGATGGCTGCTTTGTTGTCACAGTAAAGTTTGATTGGAAATTTTACTGTGACCTGTAGTTCTTCTAAGAGTTTCTTTAGCCACAATCCTTCACATATCCCTTGTGCAGCTGCTTTAAATTCGGCTTCAGCACTGCTTCTGGCCACTACACTTTGTTTCTTGCTTCTCTAATTAACCAAGGTTCCCGACACATAGGTGCAATATTCGGTAGTGGACTTTCTATCTTCTATTGAACCTGCCCAATCAGCATTTGTGAAGACTTCGACTTCCTTGCATTCTAATTTCTTAAAGAATAGTCCCCTACTCGAGGAGCCTTTGAGATATCTGAGAATCTTATACACAACTTCTAGGTGAGTTTCCTTTGGTGAGTGCATGTGTTGGCTCACCACACTAACCACAAATGCAATGTCAGGTCTAGTGTGCGATAGGTAAATTAGCTTGCCAACTAGTATTTGATATCTGTCCTTTTCGACTGGATTTCCCTCACCCTTTGGTTTCCTTCTTGCTTTGATAGGTGTGTCACTTGGTTTACATCTAAGCATGCCAGTGTCAGTTAGAAGGTCAAGAACATATTTTCGTTGAAAGACACTAATACCTTTTTTTGATCTGGCAACTTCCATTCCCAAGAAGTATCGCATTTGTCCCAGGTCTTTTACTTCAATTTCAGTGGCTAGGATTTTCTTCAGTCTCTCCATCTTCACTAAATTATCCCCAGTTAGGATTATATCATCAACATAAACAATTAGAATTATTTTCATTCCATCTTCAGGTTGCTGAAAGAACATAGTATGGTCTGACTGCCCCTGCCGATATCCTTGACCTTTTATCACCTTTGCAAATCTATCGAACCATGTTCTTGGTGACTGCTTGAGACCGTACAGATACTTCTTGAGTTTGCATACCCGATTTTCTTCTCCCTTCTTACAAAATCCCGGTGGTATTGTCATGAAGACTTCTTCTTCTAACTCACCATTCAGAAAGGCATTTTTAATGTCAAGTTGTTGAAGAGGCCAATCCAAGTTGGCTGCCAGTGACAAGAGGACTCGAACTGTATTCAACTTTGCCACAGGTGCAAAGTCTCTGTGTAATCAACACCACAGGTTTGTGTAAACCCTTTTGCAACAAGGCGGGCTTTGTAACGCTCTATTGTCCCATTAGCCTTGTATTTCAAGGTAAAAACCCATTTGCAACCGACCGGTCTCTTCCCTCTCAGTAAATCCATCACATCCTAAGTCTCATTTTTTTCCAATGCCCGCATCTCTTCCATTACTGCATCCCTCCATTTGGGGACCTCCAAGGCCTCCTAAATATTTTTCGGAATTTCTATACTATCAAAGTTAGAGGTAAACGCATGAAACTTTGTAGACAGAGCATTATAAGATATGAATTTCGAGATAGGGTAGAGAGTACATAACCGAGTTGATTTTCTGAGAGCAATGGGTAAATTAGGATCAGTAGACTCAATTTTATCATCAGAATTGGAAGGGGACTCTTGGATACTCGGAGCTATCACCAGTGCCAACTCTCTTGGTGCTTCAGGTGTGAGATGCTCCTTGTACCTTGATTTTGGCCTCCGTGAATAAACAAGTATCTCCTTGTCCTGTTGTTTTCCTACATCGCCTCCTGAGTTCAAGTTTCCTTCTATAAATGGCACATTAGAACAGGATGGTGTGGTAGGTCTAGTGTTTGGGATAGGCTCAGAAAAGGAGAGTTCAAAGTCTAATAACCGAACTTCACTCAAATGTTCCCCCTGAAGAAAGGGTTTTTGGAAGTAAGAAGTGTTTTCAAAAAATGTAACATCAAGGCTAACAAAGATCTATTTGGTGGATGGATCATAGCATTTCTAACCTTTCTGAGTAGGAGAATACCCAATAAAAACACACTTAATAGCTTGAGGATCGAATTTATGCCGATGGTGGAAATGTACATGAACAAAGGTGGTACAACCAAATACTCTGAGAGATAGACTAAAGGAGAGGCGAGACTGAGGGAAGAATTGCTGGAATGTTTGGAGGGGCATAGCAAAAGAGAGAACACGGCTAGGCATCCTATTGATGAGGTAGGTAGAAGTCAAAACAGCATCACCCCAAAACATTTTGGGCATGTGCATAGTGAACATCAAGGCATGACCAACGTCGAGAATGTGTCTATTTTTTCGTTCAGCAACCCCATTTTGTTGGGGAGTGTTGACACTAAGAACTCTGATGAATGATCTCATGTTGTTGAAAATAATCACCCAAAGTAGTATTGAAATATTCGGTGCCATTATCAGTGCGCAAAATTTGACGTTGTGTCTGGAATTGTGTTTGGATCATGGAGTGAAAATTGATAAACACAGAACGGACATCAGTTTTATCTTTTAACAGGTAAAACCAACGAACTCTAGTATGGTCATCAATAAATGTAACAAACCATTTGGTATAAGTACGATTAAGAATATGAGAAGGACCCCACAAGTCACTGTGAATCAGAGTGAACGGTTTGGATGGTTTGTATGTGGATGGCGGAAAGGAAGTACGGTGATGTTTTGCAAGTTCACATATTTCACATTGAAAATCAAAGAACCCTTTATTTGGAAATAAACGTTTCAAATATTGAAAATTGGGATGACCCATTCGAAAATGCCATAACAAAAGTTCACTATCCTTAGAGACAGATGCAGAATCACAAATGGCAATTGGACCCTGTTTTCTCACATCAGCGTCCTCAAAGTAGTAGAGACCAGCACACTCCTTAGCACTGCCAATTGTCGTCCCTGATGATAGGTCCTGAAAAAGACAATGAGAGGGAAGAAACTTAGCAGAGCAATTGGAATTTTTTGTCAACTGGCTAATGGATAACAGATTGTAAGATAACTTTGGAATATGAAGAACAAACTCAAGTGTAATAGAATCAGAGAGGCGAATACTCCCTTTGCCAGCAACGGAGGAGAGGGAACCATCTGCAATTTTAACCTTAAGATTACCAGCACAAGGTGAGTACGAAGAAAAAGGGTGGTAAGAACCAGTCATGTGATCAAAAGCACCAGAGTCAATAATCCAAGGAGTTTTTGAGTGAGAGGCAGTAATGAGGGCACTCAAAAAATTACCTCGGTGTACTAACGAACCAGAAGGAGTAGGTGTGGAAGACTGACCAGAGGGTTGGAGGTTAGAAAAGATTTTGTAGAGTTGATCCAATTGGTTAGAGGTAAAGGCACCGCTTGGAGGAGGTGCGCTTTTGACTTCTAGAGGGGGCTCGGCCTTAGGGTCAGTAGTAGCGTGATAGCCACGAATGCGATGATTCTGCCGTGGTTTCCAATCAGCGGGCTTCCCATAGAGCTCCCAACAAGTATCCTTATTATGACCAGGCTTATGGCAATGTTCACACCAAGGTCGGCCTCTATTTTGTTTCGGCCCAGACCCAGCCAAGGGGCCTTTTGTTACCAAGGCAGACTCTTCAGTCCCAGCAGGAAGAGAATCCTTTAGCATCACTCGACGCTGCTGCCCTTCACGCCTCACTTCCAAGACTTCACGTGTGGAAGGCAGAGGTCCTCGACCAAGAATACGTCCACGAACATCATCCAAGTCGCGGTTGAGCCTAGCAAGAAACTCGAAGACTCTCAGTTTCGAGTTTCTTCTTGTAGCGAGCACTATCGCCAGAGCACTTCCATTCATCGTCGAAGCTGTGACCGAGTTCCTGCCAGAGAGCCATCATCTCCATGAAATAATCGGTGACGTCCTTCTCTCCTTGCTTCATTTGCCATAGTCGAGTCTTGATGTCGAAAATCTGAGATGAATCGCCAACATTAGAATACGTCTCTCGAATGGCATCCCAAACGTCTTTCGCCGTCGGCAAGAAAAGGTAGGTCTTTCCGATGGAGGGTTGCATGGAATTCACCAGCCAAGCAGTCACCTTGAAGCTATCGGACATCCATTTCTGCAAAGATGCAGCAGTCTCAGTTGAGGCTGGCTTGGGTGTCACGCCAGTAAGGTAGCCAAGTTTGCCGTTGCCGTCGAGCACGAGTCGAATGGACTGAGCCCATTCACGGAAGTTTTTCCCATTCAGCTTCTCCACCTTGAGTTGAAGAGGCGAGAGAGAAAGGCCACTAAAACCCATGGTGGAGAGAGCTTCGGACTTGTTGCTGGGAGCTTCGGTCATGGATTAGGTCTAAGGTTTTGGGTAATTATTTGGGCTAGGACAGATGTGGTATTTCTGGGTAATATTTTTTTTTTTTTTGGGTCAAAAAGCACTGGGTTCTGAGACGGTTTAAAAAGAAATTGGGTTGGATTGTTGGACTTGGATTATAACCGGGTCTGGGTAAAAAAATGGTTGCGAATCAGTCTCTCGGTTCACCTTTCAAACACAGCCTTTCTATTCTTCTCTGCTTCAATTGGTAAACCATGCGACCTCCGAGATCTGATGACTGCAACACGACTTCGACAGCAATAGGGGGATATGAAGACGACGATATCCGGCACCGACAGCCTAGGAGAAGCTGTATGCTGAGGTGATGGACTGTATTGCGAGGTCTAGGATTCAATGACTACACGATGGAATTTGTTTTGCGATTCTGATTCAATGACGATCAATCATAAACAATGATGAATAGCAGGCTCGATCTGGAGATGAAACTGGTATCTAATGTTGACGTTGGAGCAGATTCCCGCGATTGACGATGATGATCGATCTGGCGTGGGATGATGGACGACAATTCCCCCAAAGACGCTGAGGAATCGAGATCTTTCTTCTGCAATGGAAAGGAAAAGCTGTTTCCAACGATGAAGACTAAGGGCAGACTCTCCGCGATGGTGAGCTTCTCTGGCTCTGATACCATGAAATCAGAAATGGATTTCTGTATTTCTGTGTATTTTTTCATATATAAACTATTGGTATTTATAATACAATTGAGAAGAAAAAAAGGAAAGAATCGTTTCCTAAACTAAGAGCAAAAAATCTTCCTACAATTTCTCTACAATTTCTACCACTAATTACTCCATAATAATTGGGAATTTCTACACAACCCCCTCCTTCTTAGGAATGAAAGCAATGAATGAAGCATTGAGGTTTCGCTCAAAACCCCCATCCCTGTGGAAACCCCCAAAGACCGCCATCACATCCACTTTTACCACACTCCAACATTTTTTTAAAAACCATAGAAAAATCATTTGGCCCTGGGGCTTTATCCCCATTGCATGCTTCTAAAGCCCCAACAATTCTTCTGAGACAGGGATCTCCAGACCAACCACCTCTATATAGCATAATTGACCATTTAAAATTTTTTTGCATATATATTAAGGCTCGGGGTGGGTATGCATGTGATGGTGTTTTTATGCCTGCGAGATCCAAGACCAGTGACTTTTTCATTTTTAATTGTGTGTTAGTGCTCAATATCCTCACAAATATATTAGCATAATTGACCGCTTCAATTTTTTTTTTTTGCATATATATAGTGGGGTTGGGGGTGGTGGGTATGCATGTGATGGTGTTTTCGTGCCTACGAGATACAAGACCAGTGACTTTTCCAGTTTTTAATTGTGTTAGTGCTCAATATCCTCACTAATATATTAGCATAATTGACCATTTTAATTTTTAAGCATATATATAGTGGGAGTGAGGGTTGGTATTCATGTGATGATGTTTTTTGGTGGAGCTGTATTTGGTTCCTGCTAAAATTATGAGTGTGTTAATGTTGTTTGAAAACTGTAATGTCATTAGATTGCTTGTGCAGCCCAGAGTGCCGAAGCTATAATACATGCTATATTTGGTTTAGCTTATTCTGCCGATTCGATTGCCATTTTTGGTTTGAACAAAGCAGTTTGGTGAACAATATGAAAACATTTATTTTGTAATTGCTTAAGCAATAAACTGTTAAAAATCATAATCGGGTATTAGGTTGGATAATTTTTAAACGAGGGCATACTCAGGCTAAGAATCTAAAAATTGGAAGAATTTACTTCTGTCTTGTATTAACCAAACGTGATCTTCTACCAAAATTTTAAATCGTAAGTTTATTATTTCCATAATAATCACAATAATTGCATAACCTTGAAAAGTTTATTTGGAAGTCAGTTGATGCCTTGATGGTTGGAACAACAATCATTGACGTCACTTGAATTGCTCACTTGCATGACACTGAGAGGGATGCCGTAATGTATTAAGGATGCATTTAGGTGTCATTTTATTGAAAAAAGTTGACAATAACACAATATTATCAACTTTTTTGTCTTGTATTAACCAAACATGATCTTCTATCAAAATTTTAAATCTTAATGTTATTATTTCAATAATTATTTACATAATAACCAAAGTTAGTTTGAATGATCCAAACCAAGCTTAACCTTGAAAAGGTCCTTTGCAAAATCAGTTGACAGTTGGAGCAACAATCGTTGATGTTGATTGAATTGCTAACTTGCATGACGCTAAGAGCAATGCCTTAATATACTAAGGATGCATTTATTTGTACCCTTTCATGTAGCTTATAAGTATATGCAGCTGTGGATGCATTGGTTTTTTTTTCTCTCCCATCCTTTCTTTGCTGTTCTGTCCTCCACAATTAACATGATTAGACCTCTCACTGCAATTTGAACAAATTCTAGAATTACTTTTTTGTCAGGTTTGTGATTAGTTTTGAACCTGCGACAGGGTACTTGACATTATTCTCTACGGGTTTTCTGAAGGAAGCTACTGCTATAGTTCATCTTTTTATATTTGATGATCGGTTGGTGCCTCGTTTATCTACTGTTACCAGTTTTGAAACTTCATTTGTTATGGATCAGAAACCTGTTAGAGAGGTATGCCTTAAAAGCATAAGCTTATTGACTTGTTCTTGGCATGCTGATGGATGGATGGTTAATTGACCATTCAAGCAGTTATCATAATGAATAATTCAAGCTTTCTGTCTCACTTCTCTGATTTAATCTTCTATCATCTAGCTTTAGAGGCACCTTTGGCATGTCATGCTGCTGTATTGTTGCATCAATAGCCATTATTATACCTGACTATTACATGTGCTATCAGGTGCCAACAAGAGGCAGAGCTCAAATTATTAGAAGAGGAGACTGCAAAGAGAATGGAAGAGGCAATCCGGAAAAAAGTTGAAGAGATATTGAATTCTGAAGAAGTTAAGTTGGAAATAAAGAGGCGAATAGAGGGAGGTCTGAAGAAACTATTTGATGATGTTGATGCTCGACTTGAAAAAGAAAAGGAAGTTGCTCTTACTGAGGCAAGGCAGAAAGAAGTAAGTCTCTTACCGCGCAATCTTCTTTTTATTGTTTTCTTTTGGATGGCTGTTAGCATGAATAAGCAAGTTTTTTTTGAATGGTGCATTATCTATCTTACATGATAACATAATTATAACATATGCCATTTCAATGTTATGGTATAAATAGAGGTGTCGAATGGGCTGACTTGTGAAAAGGAGGCCCATTAGTGCCAACAGGCTGGGCTTGGCACGGTGCATGCCAGGCCTCAAACCAGCATAGCCCATGGACATGGTAGGATTTGTGCTCGTTTTGTGTCGTGTTGTGCCATGCCATGCCAATGAGTTGTGTTTATAAAGCACGGACACTCTATTTTGTCTTGCGAATCTGTGTTAGACACGGACACGTCCCGGACATGTGTCAAACACGGACACGTCCTAGACAGGTGTCAGACACAGACATGCTTTAACATGTCCTGGACACGCTTGAACACATGAAAAAAGAATTTCATTATCTATCATCATTTGCTTTTAGACCTTATAATTTTATGTTTTTTGTGTTTTAGATTACGGAAATCCTTTAAAACTTGTCTTATGAATGTTTTTAAGATTAGATGTTTGAAAGCATCCAAGGGGTGATGATTTTTTGGTGTTCACACCACCTTGGGATTGTTTGCATATGTTAGTTCCCTTTCTAGAGGCACCACTTACTCTATAACAATGGTAATAATAGTAACAGTAATTAATGATGATGATGATAACTATAAAAAGTTGGTGATGACAAATTTTATCAATGGATTCATTGGAACTACTGTATATGGGTTTCTGAGATTGTGATCGTAAACCAATTTTCCTAGACGACATTCCCTTTATGAAAGCAGAAGTTGTGCTTGGTTATGATGGCATTTATATGTGGTGGGGACTACTGGAAAGAAACATAAAATCCATTATATTGAGATATCTGTGGCTAGTTATCTCTGATCTGCTATTGATTTTTTAACTGTTAAACATGCATTATTAATGGAGAAAATTACTTTTTTCCAGAGACCTTCTTTCCTTTAAGTTTGTCGTTGCTGTTGTCTTTGTGAGCCATAACAACACATCCTGCAGGAGCAAGCTCGAAAAGAGAGGGAAGAGCTGGATAAGATGCTGGAGGAGAACTGGAGGAGGGTAGAAGAGTCTCAGAGAAGAGAAGCTTTGGAGCAGCAGCGGAAAGAGGAGGAACGATACCGGGAGTTGGAGTTGATTCAAAGACAAAAAGAAGAGGCTACTCGAAGAAAGAAACTTGAAGAGGAGGAAGAGCATGTGGGTAAGAACAAATCTCGGCCGAAATTGCCTTTTGGGATTGGTCTGTAACTTTGATCTTTGGAGACATGACATTAAGCCCATGTTTTTATAATTTAAATTTTGTAAAAATTGCTTTTGGGTATTGTGCTCCACATTTTGACTGCCTTGGGCACACAATGTCCTCCATAAATCTGCATTGGGTTGGTTGCTGTTATCTGTTTACCGGGACGGGCATTAATTTCTTTCAATTCATACCTCTTTTATACGTTTTTACTTTCAACTTTTTACCTCCCAATTTTTTATTTCAAATTACCACGCCGGCGTTAGACAATTTAGAGAGTCAATGCTAGTCGTCTCTGAATTGACCAACAACCATACCGTGTCATTTGGGAAAGATACCATGAAGAAGAGAGCTTTTCTTCAGGGAGCCATACCCTTGCACCTTTAAAGGTTCCTCATCTCATCTGGGTGGCTCTCTCTTACAGTAAACTTGGGGACTTCAGAATTGGAATTTGAGTGTTTCTCCTTGCTCTTATCCTGAAACTGTTAAAATCTGCATATCTGCGGATTCTCAATCAGGAAACTTTCCCATGAGCATATATTTTATTATGATTGTATCCACTTGTAATACAACCCCTTGTGTAACAAAGGTTCCTAATTTCTGTTGGAAGAAAATTGCCTAGCCACTTCAGATTCAGATTTGGTTGAGGCGGTTGAATTATTTATTTATTTATTTTTTAATGTTTTGGGTAGGGTGGAATTAAATTTAATTTTTATTCACTTATCTTTTGCTATAAAATTTCAATATTATGAGTTTCACTCATAAATAAAGCTAATAATGAGGATGAAGTAAGTAGCATGTTAAATTTTAATTTTATGAGATGGAATCTACTTTTAACATTGTTTTTTAATCAAGAAGTTACTAAAACTAATTAGTTTGTTCTCGTCAAATCAATTATAATGAGAAAATTGATACTTTTTAAATTTTTGCCAGACTTAAAGATCATAAATAGGATGGGGCCTGCTAGGGTAAATTCTATTTTGGCATCCTCAATGTTCAATAGAAAATTGTCAAAATGAATTAGTTTTAAACTAATTATTCTTACTATTTTGTATAGCTGTGACTTATATCGATCCTTCAGAAACAATAATAATGATGATGATGATGAGGTTAGTAGCATGTTAAATAATATTCTCAATAATTTCATTCAAATGCAACCCTATCAATTATGCATTTAGAGCAAACATGAGAAAAGGTCAACCAATTACAAGGAGGAAAACATATATATATATTATATCCACAGCTTACACATACATAAAATGTAATAATTAGTCACTACTTTTTAACTAAATTCACATTTCAAAGACACAACATTAACCTCATATTAGAGTTTACAATCAATGACAGTATATACCAAAACACACACACACGCAAAAAGAAGAGCAAAACCCAAATTAAACTAGCTGATGCTCTCCTCCTTTCTACCAATGCTGCACTGCACACAAACTATATATATAGTTTTGGCTGGGCACCACAGTTATAGCTATGGCACCACTTTCAAACTCATAGGATTGGCTTAAACCCAACTGGAATGCGATCCACCATACGACAGTCACAAGTTCTAAGCCTCCAGCAAGCAATTCTGCATGGAGCTCACCTCTACACCCAACTGCAATGTGAGTGAGTAGCTCCACCAATACCCTCACCAAAGTCATGTCTTTATCTGTCCTATCCAATTTTCGGAGCTGTTGGGCAAGGATACATCCGTGCCACAACTCAGACATCATCTGATCCCCCCTAACCCTTCGGGGATCGTCATCTGTGCATTGTTTGAGAATCAGCAGCGAAGCCTCCTTTCTGTCATTCTTATCAAAAGGGCCTTTTTTGGGAAAAAAACTCCTCAATTCTTCAATTGTATCATTGCATATATTTACCGAATCTGGAGTGACTGAGGATAGCAAACCTGGGTTTACCTTTAAAAGATATAACAAATAATCCGACAAATGTTTTGCCATCTTCAAAAGGGCTGAAACTTCTGAACCCTGTGATGCATGATATAAATTTGTCGCTATTATCCAGATGCAAAGGCTTTGGCCTAGACTGCTGCTAACAACACTCCAACCAAGTTCACTGCAATTCCCCAAAGTAAGGGCCCATTCCCCTGAAGGATATTATAGAAACAGCTCCAATTAGGAGAAAGATGCCACATCTTATTTGCAAATCACCAGTAAAACAACCTTCCTTTATCCAGCAAAAATAAATAAATCAATATCCATTTGGAAAGTGCAAAATTGGGACAACTATGCCTCTCATCATAGTGGCTTAAATGCTACAAAAATTACTACCATCATATCCCTAAATCAACTGGTTGTTTGCCCAGTAGAATGCTGAAACTAGAGTTATTTAAATCAATAACCACAGAAAAGTTAACTTCAAGAAGAGGAAAAATAGTACTAAATCATACAGATCATTAATAAGGACACATTCTGGTAGAATGAAAATGAAATGGTTCCCCACATATCAATCCAATATAAGCATTCATTAACAGAAAATCAGTTGTGAATAAGAAACAAAGTTATTAAAACTACAGAATTAATTAATATCCAGATGAATGAACAAACTTCCAAAGAAAGGATAACATATACATACTTATAGTTAATTGGTACTCAAATTAATCATCTACCTTCTAAACAGGGTACAGTAATACTTGTTCACATTACCTACATTTCCCATTGTCCCATACCCCATGTATCACTGGTTGTTGAATGTAATTACCATCATGCATAAATCCTATCTTAATTTGTCAAATTACTAAAACATTGAATTATTGATAGCTAAGACAATATGAATAAGAGACATCTATCTCTTATATTCCAAACCTGACCAAAAAAAAAAAAATCATCTTTATGGCCTCTAGACAGAACTTTTACATTTATCCTCACCCCAACCTTTGTATATAGTAGATGTCCCATGCCCTATAAATCACTGGTTGTTGAATGTAATTACCATATGCACAAATCCTAATTTTTATCAATCCTATATTTTCCAAATTACTAAAACATTTGACTTGTAGATAGCTAAGACAATAGAATAGGCATACAAATTCATTTTAAGTATATTGGAACATCAAAATAAAAAAAATAAAAAGGGCAGGACTATTGAAAGATGAATATCCAGAAATAGGAGTTTCAAACAGGTCAGTGAATAAGCAAAGCAAATAGATAGATATTCATATTAGATCACAGCATCATATATATAATCTAAAACAATAATGCAGAACATACCCCTACTTTGAGTATACCACTTGTAATCTGGGGCTTCCTTGGCTTGGGTGGATTTATCTTTGAGGACTTGAAAGATTGAGTCCCTCAACTCATTCGAAATGGGAACATACTTGGTGCGAGAATAATTTTCAAGTTCTCTATTTAATCCAATGAGTTGTACACATCTTTTGAAACGTGATGGCTGGTGAGCAAGGCAACAACCCCAAAAGTCAAACTGACCCATGGACAAGCATGAACTGTTAACAGGGCGAAACAAAAGTGTGAGTTTGATCAAACACAGACTCACTTTTTCCATCACAGAAGACCCTGTATTACCGATATAATTAATGATTCCAATCACATTCTGATAGGAGAACCAGAAGTGAAAAAGACCCAGCACCCTAACAAAAAGATCAAATATGAATAGCACGTATGTGACAATAACATCTAAAACAGGAAGGTCGCTCTTGTTGACAAACACCAGGAAGATGAATGTGGAAATAATAATCAGTATAAAAAAGCAATGGCGGGTGATCAAACCCCATCTCCTGTGCAAAGCAGGGGCCCTGCTGTAAATTTCATCGTGCATTAAGCACATTTCGGTTTCTGCAATCTGAAAAGCCTCACTGTAGCTCATATGACCAAATATTGAGTGATTATATTCCCTGTCGTCGGAGCAGAACCGTCCATTCTCATAATGGCGTCTGTATCTATGGTGCATCCAATTCGACTTCATCAGCACTTCCACACTATTGGCCATGGATGGAGGAAAAGTAGAGAGAAATGAATGGTTAAACGAAAAAGTTGACAACCTGCGTACCCTCAACTGAGTCGTCAGATGTCCAGACCTCTCCAAACGCAGTTTCTCGTCCATTATGGTGGGATAGTCTGGTTGGGGACTGGTTTCGAGTTCTTGGTATGATTGTGATGATTCTCGAAGGCCGTCCATGCTTCCCCTCCGGTGGACCCAAATGCGCTCACAGTAATTGCAGATCGCAACGATTAGCACCAGAAGAACCGCCACCATGAACTCTCCGTGCGGTGAACATTGGGCGACGACGCTCACGCACACAACCGTCTTGAATATGAACCCCAAGGCATATCGTTTCCACAGTCGATTGTCTTCGAGGTGGAACGCATTGAGAGTATCTATTCCACCAGAATGCAGGAGGGAAAAAGTAGCCCACAATGCAACCAAACGAAAATCTGTTATGCTCTGGTTTGCAAAGGGAAACACAATGGTTAAGTATGAAATACCATTAGCCGCAATGTAACATAGCCAAGTAAAGAATTGTATCACCGGGGAAGCGCTCCGCTTCCTCAACATGCCAAGCAGCATAAGGGCAACCTGAAATACACAGCTGAGTAAAATTAACCATCTAGGATGCCAAAGCGTCCACAACTTCTCAAATTCGCTTGGTGCAGATCCGGACCCAGACATCATCCTCCGGCTACCAGGAGGACAGTGGATTACTGTACTAGTTTCCATGCTACCAAACGAATATCTGTTTTTCTCTGAATGGAGGGTGGAATTGTTCGTCAAATGCACGGTTCCATCTGTTAGGTCTCGATCTTGGTTGCAGAAGGAGGTTTCGCTGGAAGAAAGACAGAGGGCGGGAAGGAAGGACTTTTGGCGATACCGAGGCGGTGGCTTCTGCTGTTGCCTCTCCCTCTTTTTTAAATGCCAAAAGCAAAGCAAAACTGGCCCACGCCGAATTTATTTATATATTTTGTTATTTATATGGAATTTATTCATATATATATATTTTATTATTTTCATATAATTTAATTTTAGTATGCAATATCTCAAAACTATTTTTAACTAGTAATAAATTTTATAATTTTTATTTTGAAATTGCAACGTTATTTGATTTTTTAATAATATAATATTAAAATAAATGTTATTTAGTATTTAAGTTTATATTTTATATTTTCATTCATATAATATAATTAATAGTTTTAAATAACTTAATCAATTAATATTTATTGTTAATATATGTCTGACATACTCTTTTTTTTCAAACTTAGTTATCGTTTGACAATGCTTTTAAAAGCATAATAATAATAATAATAATAATAATAATAATTAATTAGCCTAATTTAATTGACCACTTAAGACTCCTTTCAAATGGAAGATGGAGTTTCAAGTTCCACTCTGTTTAGTAGTGTGTAATTAGTTGTCCTTTCTAATTAATTAAGATATAAAATTGAATTTGTTAATCACATAACCTATATTAGAATGATATCTATATTAAGTATAAATTAGAGTTCTTTATATATATATATATATATAGAGAGAGAGAGAGAGATAGGGAGAGAGATATTTAATATTCTTGTACGTCAAAAACTTATATTCTCTCGGTCCCAAAATGAAAGTTCCATTTGAAAATTCTAACTTTTTAAGAAGTATTATTTTATCATTTTAAAAATATTTAAATTTTTCATATTGCCTTCATTTAATTGTAAATCATATTCACATTAGGTGTAATAAAGGGTAGTTTTAAAAATTCATATGTTAAAAGTACGTTAACTTTTCAAAAAGGACTCTTAAAATGAGACAGTGCAAAATGAAATAAAGGACTCTTAAAATGGAACGGAATGAGTAATAAATATGTAATATTATTATATAATAAAAAAAGGTTAATAATAATAATACATTTTAGAATAAATTATATTACTCTTTTATAAAATTTATCAATATTACACGTAAATTCTTGTAGTTTGAAAAATTATATTGATATTTTTTATTAGAATTTATCTCTTAACCGTATTAATGAATAAAATAAAATAACTTTATTATTCTTATATTTTAAACTAATTTTTATTGTTAAAAATAAATAAAAAAAAAAAAAAACTTAAGCTCACACACATGTATATATGAATCATGATGGATCTTCGTTACCTCATGTAATGAGTCTCTCGTCATCTAATGGAGCCCTAGACGCCAAGACATTTTGGGATTCCACCGACAAAAATATTGAAGTTAGTGGGTCTCTCGTCATCTAATGGAGCCCTAGATGCCAAGACCACCAACAAAGGTAACGGACGAAAACAGAGAAGACAATGACCACAAAGTAAAAGTAAAAGTAAAAGTAAAATGCCTCTAGTGTTGTGAAGCTTTTTATATTCTCCCCAACTTACTCTTTATGGAAGCATCTCCTTCCACAGGGCATTAATCAAAGGCTAGCGTCGAAAGAATATTGGGATCCATTTTTGGCTTCAATAAAGAAATGGAATTTTCTCTTGCCTCCAAATCCTAATGAATTGGTTGCATCTGTAAGTACCCGACAACGCAGTCAGAGACAACTAAAGTTTTTACCGGAAACCGTTTGTTTGGGTTTAAGTTTAACCATTGCAAAGTTGGTATTTAAAATAAAATTTATGATGACATCATAATAATCCATCCCATCAATTAATTATTGTGGAATGGAAAGGAAGTCTTTGTTATCCACATTTCTCAAATACAAAAAATTAGTATATAAAATTAATAAATTTCAAAAAAATTAAGTATAATTTATCTTAAATTTTACATTATTTTGCTTTTTACTCAATTTTGAAAAGTAAAAAAAAAAAAACACATTTGAAAAATATATCTTCAAATTAATTTTTAATTTAAAAATATTGTTAGTAAGCCTATTAAAATTTATTGTTCAACACCCATAATATAAGAATATGCTAATTAGGTATATAAATATACATAAATAAGTCGCACACAGCCTTTACATATACATATACATATATATATATATATAAATATACATATGTATGTATATATATATATAAGCATGGGAATATGAATATGTAAGTTTATAAATTAGTAGAGGCACATATAAATACAGGTGATCATATATAATGTATGACAGGTTGCTTGCTGGAGAATTTGATGGACAATGGATCCAAAATAGCGAGATATACAATACTCAACATTTGGTCATGATCTATACTGGGTTTCGGCTAAATATTTTTATTTAGACTATTAATTAGACTTTTTTATAATAAATTTTATATTTAAAATTAAAGAAAATATATAATAAACACAAATGCATGTTTAATCCAGTTACCTCTTCGGATTAAGAATAACAGAACAAAAACGAAAGCGGAAGCAGAAACTGAAGAAGCGGCTTGTATTACGAGCTTTGTTGGAACACCACGAAAATCCTTCGAACGCTACAAGAGATCCTCCTCGTCAAAAAGAACGGCTACAATATTGAATTGCCTATATATTTTCACAATCGAAGACCAAGGACACTATGATGGTTACCCAAGAAGAATCTCAGAAAGAACATCACTCAAAACCTCACGTGATTATTTAGGAGAGTACACATAGATGATTTCCTTACGCTAAACCAAATGCGTATTTGTTTATATCCCATGACTACAACTAATAGGATAACTACAAGATTTATGCGATAATATCTAAGTCGGTCAAACTAATCAAAACAGATAAGAGTTTTAACCACATATAAACTGTTATCATAATTATCACAATCCACACAAATCTTGTGGATGCCAAACGGACTCGGGTTCAATGACCCAATATCCAACATCTCCCACTCATCCACATAGGTTAAGAACTAATTGTTTTGCATCACCTTCCACATACAAAAAATGGATCGTGCGAGCAGACAAAAATGATCGGAGTAGGAGTACTAAATTAACCTACCATCAAACTAACATAGTACCTCACTACAAACACATAATTGATCTCGTCTATGCCCCATACTATTCTGTTACATTAGATTCAGCATCCGTTATTCCTCACGAGAATTAATCTTAGCGTGATACATAGACCAACCAATATGTATTATACTCACGATCATATCAATAGACACAAAAACCGACATGATCACTTGGGCAATGAGTCACAATAGTGTATTATAGAACCGTCTTCCTAACTACTCACGTTAATCCAATCGAACTCAACTGCTTTCCTAGACATGCCTCGCCGGACCGCATCAATTATGGTCCTTTAGCAACATAATAAAGTAGCAACATCAAGATTTCTATTCATAGCGTAGTCTTAGGTCACGAAGGGTACAATGAAACTCAAAAAGGTTCCCAGAGCTCACATAGTGACAAAACAGAGATATTTTTGTTCATTCTCTTTTTTAAAGGTCACATCAATAACATATATAGTATATAATATATGTTATGGCGAAGCTCCCACTCAATTGGGCATGTCAAACTCATTATCAAAAGTATATAATGCCATACAAATCTTAGTCTAGTTGTCTCAGTACCCCTCGTCGCTATCTCAACGCCTAACCTAAACATTCCAATCTAGTCACTCTCCTAACGTTTGTCTAAAAGTTCGCATTCGAATTTTTTCATGTTATATGAAGTGTGTCGTTAACCTTCATGCTCGATTCTTTAAAAGAATCTCATCTTGACCCTCATTGTTAAGGCGACATATATGATAATATGAATTCTCCCTCTAACCAAGAATTCAATGTCTCATCTTGCCCGCTATCTAAGCGCTAAGGCGATTGCTCGTGTGAGAGAGCTAATCAAAACATGTTAACATCTTTTATGTATGTTAACAATATCAAAAAATCATCTCAATATGAACACAAATTCATATAATTATGAAATAATGTCGCACAGTGTCCAATATATCAAATCCCAAATAAACCCAACTATTTAACACAAGATGTAAAACATTACTAAGTATGAGCTTAGGACCACTTCCCTTTGCGCAACTCTATCTCAAACATGAGTAGTGAAAAATAATACCAATATGTTTGGTTCTCCCATCACCGTTATTGGTTTACCAGTCCATTAAAGAGCCTAAGCTTCTAACGTAATGGCAAGTCCGCACGGTTTTGTCCTTATGGACCCTAAGTCCAAAAGACACAACAAAAAGAGAAAGACATCACCTGTACTTATACCCCTTAAACTTGTAAAGCTTATTAATAATATGGAATAAAGCTGTGACGAATGAAATACTTGTATATGCTAGAGCTGCCATACAATCATAGCTGATGAACATATCATCCTGTCTACATGGTGCTATGTTAAGGCACTACTAAAATCTCCAAAACCAAACTATTGCCTCAATTAAAACGACCAACCGTGTATTCTTGACATCATTTAGATATCAAAGAAATCCTATTAACTATAGTATGATGAGCAAACACTAAGTGGACTCTTATAATTTGACTATCTATACGAGCAAATCACTAAGTTTCTTTAATAATTTGACTAACCATATGAACAAAGCACTAAACTGTTGTAATAATTGACAATCCATATAAGAAAAACACTAAGCTACTCTAATAATTTAATAGGAGCAAAGCACTAAGCTGCTCTAATAGTTTGACCATCAATAAGAGTTACAAAAATAATTAAGTACACATCCTAGTGCACTTCAAAATCTCAACTATGCTCAAATAGGAAATTTCACAAAAATATCTCTTTCCATACTAATCCAATTGTAATGATCAAAACTATAGTATGCCTATATCAATTTGTTGTTAAGTTAGGACCGTGCTAATAAGATCGCTTATAGATTTCTCAAGACAAAACAATAAATCCCTCAATGCGATCTTCATGGAACTCAAATCCAAGCATAGTCTACTTCACCTATGTCCTCTTTAATATAGGATAATCACCTCCACGTGATGACAACAAATTCTATATATGTCAGTAACTATACAAAAGATCAAAATACTTTCTTTGAGACGTTTGTGGTGTCCTTAATCATCATAAAGCCAATTGCTCGATGAAATCTAAGATTCCACTCACTTGGCGATGACTTTAGGTCACAAATGAACACTTGAGCAAGCAAACTTTGCACTCTTTGTTTATTAACCTTAAAGCTCAAAATTGAATAGATGATCTTTAGGTCACAAATGAACGCTTGAGCAAGCATACTTTGCCTTTTTTGTTCGTTGACCTTGAAGCCCAAAACTTGATCCACAAAGAATCACCGTCTAATTCTCCATAGAGAGATAATCTCTTAGTCTATCTAGAAATCTTCTAAGATTCAACATATGCGACAATCATTAAAATAAGGTGGATAGAGACAATTCTCACCACTAAGGAGAATCTCTCTCTTCATAATCAATATTCCGTTAGGATAAGACATAAACACTAGTTAATCACTCTTACACAAAAGGAGATAAACCATTTTGAAAGTTTGATTATTTGCTAATTGAACTCAACTTATCACTCATAGTAGTCATCCATACACTATTAGCATAGAAAAATTTTACCTCTACACAAGAAGCAATATTTACTTAAACATATAAAACAATAGTAAAACTTTCTCCCTTCAATCTCACAAAGACGATGAGAAAATATTTTACTTTTGCATTTACACAACTAAGTATCTTAAGAATCTTCTTTTAGTGGTACAATCCCAACTAATGATACACTTTCACTAGGCGGCAAGTCACTCCCATTATCTAAAATATCATCGGCGATTCCATAATGAGATTACAATTTTTCACCTTCGCCAAGATATGGTGTGACTTTCATAGATTCCATTAACCCACAAAGTTAAACATATTTTAAAGTTTTCTCATTGCGTAACTCAATTCAATCATTCCTTATTTGAAGTGTTCATTAAAAATCCAATAACCTTTTGAACTTTCAAGAAAAATATTTTAAAAAGCTAACATTTTTTCACAAAAATAATAAATAACGTGAACAAATCACATAAATCTCAAAAGGTGATAAACTCTCCAAATTAGGTTTTTCACCGTTCTCAAGCTTAAAAGAATTGACTATTAGGGCACTCGGTTAAGGACATAGGTCGCACAAAACATATTTGTATCATTATCGACTTAACTCTATTTAACAAAATTTAATTTTCTCATTTTTCTCATATAATTATCTTGAACTAATAAGACAAGGACTCTCGCTTACAATTAGTGTGAAGATTTTTTGAATTCTTCATTTTGAAATGCTCACCGTCTTGACAAATTCTTATAGCAATGCTCAATGCAACTAATGCTTGAGTTAGGTAAGCAATCATAGCGCGAGTAATAAAGTAAGAAAATAAGAGGTTCTACTATGTGCCCAATTTTTAAAACACTATGAGTTCGCATATGCTATTAGGACTGACTCTAGTAGATAAGGAGCCGGTTTACCTTACAAATAAGGTTTCTTACAGGCATTTCCAATCAAATAGGGTTTACACACAGATAGACTGATTTTTATGAGTAACCTTAATAGGTCTTCTTAAGTTAATATAGTTATTCAATCTAGTTCAATGCGTCCATATTATTACTCAAAAATAACATTATAGAAAGTCATAAAGAGACAAGACCAAAATTATCAAATAATTCAATGAGACAAAGCCACTATCATACGCATATAACGAATCTACTTTTAAGGGTAGATCAGACTTATTAATCTACAATGAATGATTATTCACAAAGAATAAATAGTTACATTCAATCCCAAAAACTGAAAATTAAATATGAGAAAAGGATAAAAATCAATTGGGCAAAAGGTGGACTAAACGACTAGTCAAATACCAATATATAATTATTTTATCAGAAGGCTATATGTTGCTCAAGGAAATTAATCAGCTCACCTTTGTGGCAATTAGTTCATATGCTACCATTTGTGCAGAATATACAAAACATTATGAGCATTTGTAAAGTCGCGCTTTCTGCGCTCCATTTTATGCCTTTTACTCAATTTTTTTTCTATTTTGAATAAAATGGTCAACTTTGACTCAGTACAATTACGACCAAAATGATCAATTTTATTCTTAAATAACAGTTCATTTTATAATATATCTCATTATCTATCATGCATGCTCTAAGGGCACTTGATTTTCTTACTTATTTTTTACACAAGTTTTTCAGTCCCACCTTAGTTAGCAACTCATCATTGTCTATAAACATAAGCCAAAGCCTTGTTTGGCCCACCTCAGGCGACAAAGTTAGTTTAGGGGTTCGCCTCTTGGCGCTCTACCTTTTGTTTCAAGATAACACACTATTTTAAAATACATTTTTATTTACATAAGTAGCATCATGTAGGTTTTTTTTAAAATATTTAAATACGAGCCAAGTTACTATATGACGAGAATTCACTGCTCATCAAAAGCAAGTCTATAATTGTCATGGAACTAATCCAAACAATTTTTTAATGAGATTTATTTATATGCTACTCTACATAAATAACGCATTTAACAATTTAATTAATTATGATAAATTTCTCTGTCTCAAGGTATTGAGTTATGTTTCCTATTGGTCAATATCTACACATATGCTATATGTGTGATGTGGTCATTCTAAGCATTTATGTTGGTCAAGTCGTCATTCACATTCATTGAGGTTATTTCACTACTATCATAGTGCATAGGGTGACATTTAAGCATGCATTCATTATATCATTCTGCTACCAAAAATTAAATTAAAAACATTATTCTATTTTATACTATGAGATCAAAAATTTCGCTAAGTTCATAATCATCTCTCATTTATGTAAAAAAAAATATATATATTTTTAAATAATTTTGAACAAAATAATTTGAATTAAAACAAATTTAATTCATCCATACAATGATTTTGAATTAAAATAAATTTAATTCATCAACATAACAGTAATAATCAGTGCACATATTCTAAAGTGCATGGACTCCACTTGAGCCCAATTGGTATTTTAGTATATCATGTCAAGGTAATTTATGGATATATGAGTTTGCAACAAAACCAGCATCTTCTTACCAGGCTTCATAAATAAATACAACATTTCCAAAATTTGTTATATTGTAGAATGAACCTATTACATTCATCTACTAAAAGAAATAAAATAAATGGGGATGCCGCGCCCATATCTCATATATCACAAAATTAACATTGTTGTTCCATACATCGCAATAACATGTGTACTAGAATATCAATTAAATAAGCACATTCAATCAAAACAAACATCCACATGCATAACAATATAATGAGTCTTAATGAATGACTTTACCACACCTCGCTATAATGGGAGTGGGTATTTAGGTCTCAGAATTAATGAGGATCAATATTACATAATAATGATGCAATAAAAAAATATCTATATGATAATTAAAAGAAAAATAATCCATACATGATCCAAAAAATATGATTCACACATAATGTAATTGTTTCTAATTTTCAGAACATTTTCAAGAATTTTTCACATTTAAAATAAATTGTTTAAAATTTATTAACCAATTTTTGAGATAAAAAACTAATTTTTAAAATCCAAAAAATATCAAAAATATGTAAAACAATTATTAAAAAATAATTTGAATTCCTAACAGTATACTAAATACTAATATGTAATTTTAATCACAAATATAACTCTTTGAATTTTTTTTAAAAATATTTAAACACATTTTGATATTTTTTCATAATAAAGATTAATTTAAACTAATTTACAGAAACTAAAAAATTACAAAACATATATCACATAATTTCAAATTCGAGTAATGCTATACTGACACAATAATTCTACCAAAAATGTTTACACAACCGATGTGATAGTATTGTATTAATTTTACATTACATTATAATATGACATAAAACTAATACAATACTACCCATCAGCTATATAAATACTTTTGATAAAAATTTTAAGCATAACATTATTGTTCAAATTCAGGAAATATTCTTTAGAGTTGTTGAAAAATGGATGACGAACAGCCCTTCAACGCGTCACTTGCCCGAGTGGTGATTGCAAAATCCTCATTTTTTTAAAAATAAATTAAAAAAAGTTTATGCTCATGGCTTCTCCCCACGTGCCATCCCAAGGAGTGTTTTTCACTCTCAAGGAAAATCAGTTTGGTTTGTAGTATAATTCACACATCATGAATATATTTTGATGTGGAGCCCAACTGTGCTTTTAAAGTGGTCAGATTCTAGTACATGCTCTCTCACGCGCTCTCAGCGCGGCTGGGGTTGCAAGAATCCTGCACTTCATCTTCCCTATCTAACTGGGTTTATCCAATTGCGCGACCATGACTTAGGGGCTAGATTTCTCACTTATTTTTTTTTTTATCAAAAATTTATGATAAATATTTCGTTGGAAAACTTTTAAAATAAGGAACACACATTAATATAAATTTTTTGTACAATAATTAAAGTTTTACATATTATATTAAAATTTAAAAATTTATATTAAAGTCGTATTTTCTTAGAACATCATAACTTTAAACTTAGATTTCTCACAGATTCGACAGTGGAGCGTCATAAAAGTTTTAAGACTTACCAATTGAAATATTACGAACACATCTACCGTGACGGATCGTTTAAAAAGTTTCTAAAATTTTTCCTTTTAAAAAATACTCATACAATTAAATTTTTTGTGTAATTTTCAAATATATTTTTAAACATACATCTTAACATAGAAGCGAATTACAAGCATATATGACTCTTATACCAATAAAAAAAATACATAATAAACACAAATGGTTGTTCAACCCGGTTACCTCTTCGGATCAAGAAGAGTGGAAACGGAAGAGGCAGTTTGTATTATGAACTTTTTTGAAATACCACGAAGATCCTTGAAACACTGTAAGAGATCTTTCTCATAAAAAAGAACGGCTATAATATCGAGTCGCTTATATATATGAAGAATCTCATAAAGAGTGTCACTCAAAATCTCGCGTGATCATTTGGAAGACTACACATGGATAAATTCCTTACGTTGTATATTTGTTTATATCTCATGACCACAACTAATGGGATAATCGCAAGAATTACATGATAATATTTAAATCGATCAAAAAGAACGACTATAATATCGAGTCGTTTATATATTTCAAGAATCTGAGAGAGAGCGTCACTCAAAATCTCGCGTGATCATTTGAAAGACTACACATTGATGAATTCCTTACGCTGCGTATTTGTTTATATCCCATGACCACAACTACTGGGATAATCGCAAGAATTACGTAATAATATTTAAATTGGTCAAATCAATTAGAACAGATAAGAGTTTTAACTATATATAAACTATTATCATAATTATCACGATTCGTACAAATCTTGTGGATGCCAAACAGAATCGGGTTCACATGACCCAATGTCCAACAAAAATTACTTTATTTAGGAAAGTTTGAATTGCAACTATGTTTTTCTTATTTGATTTAGTTTTTAATTTTTTAAAAAGTCCCAATTTTATTTGTTTACAATTTAACTTATTTTGAGAATTTTTTAATTTTCAAATTATAATAAGTTTAGGATAAGGAATTAATAAATTTCTATTCGGATTGATACTTTCTTAGCCTATAAATATGATATAATTAGTCTTTATTATTTAGTTTTATCAATAATATTTCAATTTTAAAATTGAAAAGTTTTTATCTTTTTGAGTGAAGAATCCCTTTGTTACTTAGTTACTAAAGAATTTGATTCTCCTTCACCTACTCGCATTAATATAGATACATATAAATGCATCTTAAGTACACGTATAAACACACACACACACACACACGTATATTTTTAATTTTTTTTCTTTTCAAAATAATAAAATTGTCCATTTGATGGGTTTTTTTTTTTTGTATATATATATATATATTTTAATTTTGATTTTTTTTTATTTTCAAATAAATATTGATTAAAATATTAAATTTATTTTATATAAAATGAAAATAAGTTATTTACCTTAAATTTATTTTTATATAAAATAAAAAAATCTTTAAATAAAGTTAAAAAATTGGTCAAAATTTAAAAATGAAAAAGAGGCACGAAATTCTTTTATTTTGGAAAAAATATTTCACTGAAGAAGATATTTATAATTTGTGGATAAAAATATGAAAGATCAATCTAATTATTAGAAACATGAAACAAGAGTCAGTAAATCTTATCCTGAAAAATATGAATCATGAACTAATTGGCTTCATTTGAAGGACGTTATTATAAAAATAAAACTAAAGATTCAACTAAATGAAATGAATTCAAAGATAATACAATTGAAGAAAAATCGAAATTCTATTCCGTATAATGTTAAAAATAGAGAAATTCAAGGTATAATATATATATATATATATATATATATATATATATATATATTATAAAAGCAAAAAGTTAAACGTAAGATTGGTCCACATCCTATTACTTTCCTTAACGACAAGGTCTAAAATTTTATTAGATTGTTTATAATTAATTTTTATATGTAGATTGTTAATTATGTACTAATTACAAATTCATATTCACATTTTAAATGAATAAAATAAAAGTTGTATTAAATAAATCTAAGATAAGTGTAACTTAATTAAATTAAATATTTATGCTGTTTGTTTAGAAGAGAAAACCAATTTGAAGAATTTTCTGATATGTTTGGAAATCTTAAAAGAATTATATATGTTGTTCAAGAAATCTTTGCGTGTATTGAACGCTTTTCTAGAGAGAAAGATTCCTTCCCACCTTTGCGTGTATCCAAAGCTTTAATGTTATTCCTTCAAAGTTGTTCCTCCAATGTCCCTCCCTCCTCCTAGATGCCTTACGCCGTTAGCAAAATAGAATGAAAAAAAAAAAAAGATTAATTGGTGACATAAGTTCCTAAAAAGATCAAATTCTGGTTTATAACTAGTTAAAATTAATTTTCAGATATTGCAAATTAAAATTAAGTTATATGAAACTAATAAAAAATTAAGTACTAATTTAAAAAAAAAAGATTAATACATAAAAATGACGTTAATTATTTACCATAAGAAAACTTACTTTCTTTAAAACTTTATTAGTTGTTAAAATAATTAATTTACTAAATAGAAAATTTTAAACACAATTTATTAAGTTCACAAATGATTAATTATTACAAAAAATAATTTATTATGTATATGAATGACTGTTAAATTAAAGTTGAATGTTGAAGAAGACTGCTTTACGATTATTCAAAGGGGATTTAAAGAAAAAGTTCCAACATTCTTTTTGTTTATTGGGACTTGGGAGACAAACAGCACCTAGTACTTTAAGGGGAACAATGTTATTCCCATTTTTCCCTTTGCCTTTTGCAACAATTTCAGTTACGCCATTGCAATATTCTAAGTAAAAAAAAAATTCATTGGGATTAAAACCCTTGATCGGAGAGTTAAAAACTATGTAACTTAAACACTTCTCCATCTATTTTTTTGTTTATGACTTTCACCAAATATAATATATATTCTAACATGTTTATTTTTTTGAGTAATTCGGTCAAAAATTCACAAAAAAAAATCAAAATTGTCACTTGGTTCACTCTTAAATATATTAATCCAATGAGTCCTTCAATTATTTGGCGACTAAAATACTCCTCCAATATATTATCCACACTAATCTAACTAAATTTCTGTAACAATTCTAAAAAGGTTTTGTAAAATTTTAAAAATCAATAATTTGTAATTTATAAATTTGTTTTTAATAAAATTTATATTTTTGAACTCTAAAAATTAAGATGCATTAAACAAGATTCATATTGCATAAGAAAATTTAAAAAAAAGTTGCATTTCAGACAGTAAAGTTTCACTGTTTTTCAAAAACTCAATAAAATTCTACTATTATTGAAAATAGTCAAATTTTATTGATTTCTGAAACCAAAGTAAAAGTTCATTATGTTAAACTAATAAACTTGACCGAAAAAGAGGAAGGGAAGAGGGGGGGGGAGAATCATCAAATAATAGCAATTAGAAAAAAATGAACTCAATACATTGTAGTTTTTTAACACAATAAAATTCTACAATTTGTGTAGACAGTAATGTCCATTCAAATTTTACACTTTGTAGTGATAATAATTGCCATCGGTCTAATAATGTCTAGGGAACATGAGGGGAGAGGGAGAGGGAGAGGGAGAGAGAGAGAGAGCAGTCTCCACATTTATTTACCATGATCTCTAGAAGCATCAAGGCATGTAATTGAACATTTACGATTTTTTTTTGCTGCAACCTTTTCTTCACAAAGCTTTGAAAAGAATACTCCTTTGTGAATTATACAACCTTAGTTTTTAATGTTGACATGACTTTGAAAAGTAGAACTACATTAAAAACTAATCACTTGTTTTCCTATCCCAAACTAAAATTCATAAATAAAGCAATAACATATGCTTCCAATGAAGATTTCCTTAACGAGATCCGACTATGATGTTGTTGATGGGGATGAAGATCAGTTTCACGAAGAAACCTACGAATCCCATCACCACGAATCCGATTGTTGTACAGAACACCACCTTCGTAAATTATAGACACTACATATAGTATATCTCATATCAAATCTGATCATCCAATCAACATTCATCCAAATCCAAAGAATTCAATACTGAACAAAATAAGAAAGAGTAAGATGAACAGAATTTGAATTGGTAAGATCGGAGTGTTGCAGTATCAGATTGAAATCCAAAAACGAGATTGATCCAAACCCTTAAGTACATAAGGTTAGAGAGGGCTGCACACTCTCCACGTAATCCAACTCGTTGCTCGTCTTCTCCTTTAAATTCATGATAAATGACCTAAGGGTAAAAATGTTATTTATTAAAATTGATTGGTGTCGACTCATCAAAATAAATGTTAGGTCCAAATATAAAATAAACAAGTAGACTCTACACTAAAAAAGATCGAACATGAACTCTATAATAATTTAGTATCTTTTTGAGAAATTTAACACTAATTAACTCTAAATTATACTGTTCCATACTGTATACTATATAAGATATTTGATATATTATTTATTTATTCAATATTTTTTTGGATAAATATATTTGTATATTTTATATTAAAAGATAATATTATTTATTTTATTGTTATATATTTAATATATTAACTATATATTTATTTGAGATTTGCACATATTTATAATTATTTTAAAATTGGTACTCTATTGATTATATAATTATTTAATGCTATTGTGTTATATATATTATTTATTTATTTATTATATATATTTACATAATTATTTAAATATCATAACTTAACAACTTATTCCAAATAATCTAATAATATCTAAAGGGCAAAAAGGATATTTTAACTTTAAAAGCACTTATCAAGAATCTTACTTAAATACTTTATTATCACTTCTAAATTCTAACATGATAATCACTTTTTTAAAAAAATTGTCTAAACACCAAATAACTATTCCAAGAAACACTTGCTACTTTTTACGAATCACTTTTTCACTAATTTCGGCAAATCCAAATGGACACTTATTCTTTAACAGCTTTGTAAAGAAACACCCAGATTCACGTTGGGGATGCATTTTGTATTTTACTGGGTGAGGTTCACAAGAAATAAATTAAAAATTAATTACACAGTATCCGTTGTGATACTATTTTGTATTTTACCCATGAATTATAAAGAATATTAGTGTCATATTTTACTTGGTTGGTGAATTTGTTGAAGGCACTCCATTTTGCAAATAAAATCATGCAATTGTTTTATATTCAATAAAAGTTGATAAATTATTGTGTTGTATTCATATGATTATGTTCTGAGTCTACGCATAATATTATGATTTCTTTTTTACCTTAAATAGCATGTAAAATGATATTAATGTTCGAGTTTACACATAATATTAGAATCTTGGAGGTGAAAAGTTCTATCTGATGGTAAATAATTAATGTCACTTTTACTTATTAATTTTTTTTTGAAAATTATTAACATTATTAATTACTAATCCATATCATATATATATATATAATCAACAGTAATGCACAAATACATGACTACTTGGATGCCTATATCAAAAATCGTTTACTAGTACTAGTGCTAGTTTGAAAATTCTGTTCTATGCAACTCGCTGTCAATTTCTAATAAAATCAAAATTTAATCGATAATCATTAATCATAAAAACTTTCAGACAATTCAAATATTTTAAAACCAAGTCTAAAGTCAAATAATAATCAATCATAAATCGGGAGTCAAAACTAATTATGAAATAAACAAGAAATTACATAATTTCTGATGATAAATAATTAATGTCTCTTTTCCTCAATAATTTTTATCTTTATTAGAAAATAAAGAACATATTTTAATTACTAATATATATATACAGAAAAAAATCAACAGCAATGCGCATATGGATGCATACATCAAAAATAGAAGAAATTGAGAAACGAAATTCTCACCCTAAAGAAAAAGCGAAAAAGTAGCATTGAGTGCGCTTTGTCACCCAACTCCCAACAAACATAAAGAATTTTGGAACTTTTTCTTTAATTCCCCCTTGAATAGTCTAAAGTGGTCTTCTTCAACATTCAACTTTAACAGTATTCTATGTACATTATAAATTGATTATTTTTAGTAATTAATAATTTATGAATTCAATAAATTGTGTTTAAAAATTTATAATTCATAAATTACTTATTTTAATATTTAATAAAATTTTAAAGAAAGAATATTTTCTGATGGTAAATAATTAATGTCTCTTTTACTTCAAATTTTTTTTTTATAGAAAATTAAGTACATTTTAATTACTAAAATTAAAAAGAAACCAACAATAATGTGCATATACATGAGTTCATGGATGCATATATAATCATTTAATAGCACTAGTGAAAAAAATTGATATGTGAAATTCTCATCCAAAAGAAAAAGCAGAAAATTAGGGTCGAGTGTTGTTTGTCTCCCAAGTTCCAACAAACAAAAAGAATGTTAGAACCTTTTTCTTTTAATTCCCCTTTGAATAGTCATAAGTGGTTTTCTTTTAATTCCCCTAGGAATATCAGATCAAGCTGAAGATTTGAATGTCATTTCCCAAGATATTCAACTAAAGCACTCAACTTATTCCTTTGATAGTGGCTTGAGAATTTTTCTTTTGCCTCCTTTTAACACAAACTTGGAGAAATAACCCTCAAATCCCACCTTTTAACCACTATTCAGATGCTATTCTTGGAAGACACGCATACCAGTGCCTATTTGAAACTTTCCCTTTTGGTAAATTTCTATTTCCTTCACTCGTTTGCTGCTTAGAAGATGATTTTCTTATTCAAACAAACAGAACAAGAAAAGGAGATGTTTTTGTACAGAAACCCTAAAATGCAAAAATTTTGGTGGAGCTAATCTTTCTAGATATATTATATATATAGACGGCTTAAGATGCCGTTTGGATGTTGCGTTTAAATTACTATTAGTCAACTTGTTTGTTTGTTGATGCAAAATGGAAGTATTTTGTTAATAATAATGTTACACTTTTTAAATTTATATCTAAATGATGTGGTAGAAAGTAATACAATGTCACATCAATATTACCAATTATTAGTGTCAAAAGACTCAAAAAAATTTTATTCATTGCTTTCTGAAGGATGCCTTTCATGGAAGTGAAGTGGCAGCCTCATTAAATTTGTTTTGATGTTGAAGTTCTGTATCTTTGTTTCTAAGTAGAAGATATTGTTAGAAGTATAGTATATTAGGGTTAGGGTTAGCCGCCTATATATTATTTTGATACTAAGGTTAGGGTTAGCTGTTACATATATTATTGTATAATGTTAGTGGAATTAGAATTTCATAATTTGTTTTCTTTATTTACGCTTTCCATGTACAACCTTAGTACTCTCCTATATAAGGAGATCTCTTATTTAGTTTCTAAAAGAAATTCAGTATAATGCAATGTAGTCTCTTGAGTTTTTTCGTTTTCTTTCTTTTCTCTTTCTGTTTTATTTTCTGTCTCTTTTATATTATTCTATCGAATCTAACATGGTATCAGAGCCTCTCGCTCCTTGGTCTGATTTTCTCTGGTTTAATTTCTCTCAATTCTGCTTCAGTCGCTTCAGTCACTTCAGCCGCTGGTCTTCTTTTCTCTGATCAGCTTCAGTCGCTTCCCAAGCACAACAGGCTGGGAACCCTAACCCTAATATATGTGGAAGGTTAGGCTGCAAGCGGCTTGCCACTTTCTGCTGTCTTTTCCTGCTTTTCTGCTCTTGCCAAACAGCCAGCCGCTTCTTCTTTTTTATTCTTTCATTTCCCAGGCGCTTCTCCAGCCGTTTCTTCAACCGCCTGCTGCTTATCTTTTTCTTATTCTTTTCTTTGCCTTCTGCCCTTTTTTTGACTTTTCTTTAGCCCCCTTAGCCGCTTGTTTCTTCCTCTTTTCTGATTTAGCTCAGCCGCCGTTCCCTTTTCTTTTTCTTTTTTCTTTTGCTTCAGAGCCCTGCACCGTTCCTCTTGCGCCGCTTTCTGTTTTCTTCTTTCTTCCTTATCTTTTTGCGCCGCCCCAGTTACTTTTCTTTTCTGATTTTTTTTTTATTCCACTTTCCGGTCAGCGTGTTGCAAGCCAAGCCGCGGCTTCCTTCTGGTTGCTTTGTAATTTTTTTTTCTTTCTTCTCCCAGCCGCAGAAAACAGGAACGCAGCCCCACAGTGTGCCTTCCAAGTAGCTGGTCCAGCCATTGTTTCTGTTCTTTTTCCTCTGCCCAGCCATTTTTTTTTACTAGTTCATGTTTTCTGTTTCTCCGTTCCTAAGCCGCTACTGCTTTGTTTTTCTCTTTCTCTCCTCCTCAGGTTTCCAAGCCACAGCTTCTGTTACTTATCTGAACTCTCTTCCCAGCGGCAGCTTCTTTTGCTTCTTTTTTTCTTTCTGTTTCAGCCAGTCGTCTCTTCTCTGTTTGCTTTCCTCTACTATTTTCTTTCCCATTTTTGTTCCGTCCAGCGCCGCTTCGATCTGTTTTCTTCTTCTCTCTGTGCCGCTCTGCTCTACTCCTTTTTTCCTTTATTTTTCTTGCTATGATTTCTGATTTTTGTGTTACGTCGTTCCCTCTGATTCTTTCTTATTCCTTTTCTCTACTGTGTCTCTGTTGTTTCTTTTCTTTATTTTTTCTAATTCCAGCCGTCGCTCTGGTCCACGCCGTTTTTGCTCCTAGTTCTTTATTCTTTCTGTTCCTCTGGTCCACGCCGTTTCACTACTCCTCATTCTTTGTTTTGTTTATGCTCTTTGCTTTACTCATTTGTTCTCTTTGCTTTTCTTCCATTCAGTCTTCGCCACTGCTTTTCCCTCTGTCAATGTCCTAAAACAGTTCAGTCATCATTGTAGTCTGTTTCACCGTCTCTCAGCCGCAGCTCTTGTTCCACCTCAGCAAGTCACGGTTCCGTCTCAGTCAGAGCTACAACCGCAGCCCCATCATCAGGTTCCACCATCTCAGCAAGTCGCAGTACTGATTCCATCTCAACCATAGTACCAGTCCACATCCAGCTTTTGTTTGCAAACTCAAGTTGGTCTGCTTCCCACCTTGAGTTTGAGAGGGGGTGTTAGAAGTATAGTATATTAGGGTTAGGGTTAACCGCCTATATATTATTTTGATACTAGGGTTAGGGTTAGCCGCCACATATATTATTGTGTAATGTTAGTGGAATTAGAATTTCATAGTTTGTTTCTTTTATTTACGCTTTCCATGTACAACCTTAGTACTCTCCTATATAAGGAGATCTCTTGTTTAGTTTCTAAAAGAAATTCAGTATAATGCAATGTAGTCTCTTGAGTTTTTTCGTTTTCTCTCTTCTCTCTTTTTGTTATATTTTCTGTCTCTTTTATATTATTCTATCGAATCTAACAGATATTTCTAGATTTTCATTCACCGAAAACTACTTCCATTGCTTGCATGACAATGTTTTCAATTCCCTGATTTGTTGAGGAAGAATTCAACATCCATAGAAAATTATTTGTTGAATTAAGCCACGAATTTCTGCTGCTTGTAAAGTAAGAACAATCAACGTAAATGAAAGGCTTTGTCTCAGTAGGTAGTCCTTTCTCGCAGGTGGATCAAGTTTATCTTTGTATGAGACCTCTTAGTATGAGGGCAGTGGCCATTTAATTAGTGCACTGATGGAAATGAATTAACATATACACATGGAGCATACTAATTGATTACTTGTTATTGTGATAGGGATCAAACATGGATAAGAGTTGGATGAAATTTCTGGGTAGACATTTGCCTAGCTACATGAAAGGAATTAAGGACTTTATTGAGTATGCACGTCCGAGCGCAGATAGAGGCAATATGATTAAACGTCCATGTAGAAAATGCAACAATAGGTATTATGAACCTATTAATGTCGCTAAAGCACATTTGGAGTTACATGGAATGGACAAGAGCTACACTCGATGGGTATTTCATGGCGAAGATTGTGACGTTATGACTGTGGGTAATGAAAGTAGTTGTGATGGTTCTAGTGAGCAAGGTTGTGATGGATTGAGGGAAATGTTGGAAAACGTATGTGCAGGAAGAATTGATGTTGAGAGCAATGTGCAAGGGGAAACAAATAGAAGTCATGATCATTCTAATGTAGAGGGGGAGGAGCCACAACCATTTGATGCATTTTCAGCTGATTTGCATCTATCACTTTACCTAGGTTGTAAGAAGTTTTCAAAATTAGAGTTCCTTGTGAAGTTGATGCATATAAAAACAATCAACGGTTGGAGTAACAAATCATTTGATATGATTCTGAAATTGATTAAAATGGCATTGCCTACTGGTGAGACGCTCCTGAAGTCAAATTATGAGCGTAAGAAGTACATGCGTGAACTAGGTCTTGATTATGTACCCATACATGCATGTAAATATGATTGTGCATTATTCTCGGGAGAACACGAAAATGAAACTAAATGTCCGCGATGTGGTGAGCCAAGATATAAAGTTAATGCCTTATCCTTGAGTAGACTCTGGTTAAGTTTAAATGAGGACTAATATTGTTATATACATTATATAGCATGATGCCTTGATACAGCAGACTATTAGCCAAATTGAACTATAGAGGATGACGCATTTTAAAGAGGGCAAGGGCTGGGTCACGCCTCAATCCCAACATTTTTATGTACGTATTTTTAATTGTAATTTTATATTTATTAATTGTAATAATTAACTTGTCTCATTTATAATTATTGCAGGAACACATGATTAGCCTCCAATCGCAGCCACCCATAGAGGGTAGTGAGGCATTGAGTGAAGAGGAAATATGTAAGCAAGTGTTGGAAACGAGGTCGGGATATGTGAAAGGCCATGGCCATGGGAAGTTGGCTCCTCCTTCATCTTCATCCAGTCAGGGTGTTTAAATCAATGAGTTTCGTCGATTGTATGAAACCGAGCAATGACGCAACGAGGCTTTGGAGGAGAAAATAGAACAAATTAAGGAGACGATAAGGATTGAATTACAAGAACAATTGCAAGAACGAGTGCAAGCGGAAGTTTCATTGAGGATGCAAAGCATGGAGAAGCGCCATAGACAAATGGAGGCTACAATGGAAGAGAGACAGAAACGTATGGATGAATTTCTTGCAATGTTTGCATAGTAAGATTATAGGAACACATATATACAGGTAACATCAAGTGTAATTATGGGTTATGTATTTGTTGTTGCAAAAAGAAAGAAATATCATAGACAAGGATATTACTTTAGCTTTTGGTTAGTTTGTGAAATTAATTGTGAATATTATTTTCTGTTTAATGATATTGTATGTCTTTTGGTCTAGTTGAAGTTAAATGCATAATATATTTCAGTTAGATTATGGTTTATGTATTTTATCTTTAATCCTTCAAAGTTAAAGAGTATGAATATATATGGAGAACTTTTGCCATGAATTGAAATTTATGTATTTTTTAGGTGCGAGGATGATTTTTACAACAATGATTTTTTTCAAATATTTAACTTTATGTCAGACAAAAAAATTTGCGTCGAAAATAAAAAGGTAACTAATGATTCGGAAATAATAAATTATTTTTGAAAAAATGTACAATTTGTGCTGACAGTTTATATAGTTGGAAATAATATTTTACCAACGGTGTTTTTGGTCGGAAATAATCTTTTACCGACGCCTACATGTGTCGGAAATATGTTAATATTTTTGACTTCCTGAAATTTTCGTCGATAATCTTTTTCTGACCATTTAAATACCGACCGTTGTGTGCGATGTCTGTTATTGGTTGAAAATTTATATTTCCGACGCTAAATAGATTATTTTCGACCGCATCTTGAGTCGAAATCAATGTTTTGTCTTGTAGTGAACATTCGACTTTAATAGTAATTTATATACATAAGAGATTGATTATTTTTAGTAATTAATAATTTGTATTTTAACAATTAAAATTTTATAATTAATAAAGTTTTAGAGATAAAAGAATGTCTTCTTGATGGTAAATAATTAATGTCTCTTTTACTTATTAATTTTTAATTTTTAGAAAATCAAGTATATTATTAATTACTAAAAAGATAGAAAACAATAAAAATAAAAATTACCCACAGATTACATGGATGCATATATCAAAAATCATTTACTAGCGCTAGTGAAAAAACTGAGATATGAAATTCTCAACCAAATTTTGGGTTATGCTTGGCTTGAGATATTCAAATTGATTTTCATTATTATATACATGATTATTAAATTATAATTTTGGGCTTAAATAATTGTGAGTTTGATGAACTAACAATCATGTTTGGAGCAATTTAAAATAGCTCTATTTTGCATGTGTGCAAAACGAAAATACTTTAGAAATGTTTCAGAACATATTTTTTTTATGATTGGGGGATCACATAGGCAAGAATAAAAAAAGAAAAAAAGGAAAAGATATTGTAAGAAAAAATTTATTGAAGGAGACTCCAATAATTTAATCCACAATTAAAGGAAAATCAAATAGACCATGAAAATTATGGCCTTTATTTCAAAATTGTAAAATCAGAATACAAAATAATTTTAAGAAAATCAAATTGACCATGTTTATAAAGAAACAAATAAAACTAAGGTTGTATAGTGGGATTTTTCCCGTGGCTTGTCATTAGTAATGACAACGGGACGGACCCTTCCTCTATCCCTGCCCCGTTTAAGAATAGCTTTCTGTGTCCTCGTCCTACCCGTTAGTTATATCCCACATTCTCGGTCCGGCTCTATTTTCTCAAATCTTGTCCCGGCCCTACCTAGTCTATTCCTATCTTAAAAAAATATATTTTTTTATTTTTTTAAATATTAAAACTAATTAACTAATATTATTACAAATACAAATCTATATTGACATATATATACATACTAATTATAGTGACATAATATATATATATATATATATATGTATATATATATATTAGATTTATTTATGTGAGAATATTTAAAACAATATTAGAATGTTAAAGGAAATTTTTATAATTTAAAATTATAATCGGGGCGGGAGAACTTAAATTTACTCATGCCCTAAATCTGTGTCGGTTTTAATATCTTCTCCCATACCCATCTCATCCCATTTATTTTGTCTCCAAAATCAGTTTAGTAGAGACAAGACGGGAATCCGTTTATTCTCTCGCCAAAATCAGTCTATTAGAGACAAAAGACAAGAATCCGACGGAACATGCATGGCATTTTCTCATCCCCACTTGTTAGAGTCAATAGCATATTCTTAACTACCAAAATAGAACAAAACAAAATGCCATTTTTTTTTTTGATACATGTTTGTATCGTTATTATTGGGCTTCCCTAGTGTCTATAATAAATGAAATGTGTTGATGTAGCTCACTTGCTTTATATGTATAAATATAATAAAAGTGAAGATTTTCGTAGTTGGTCGTCGATGTTAGAATATTCTAGAATACACATAGTCTCTATTTCCACATTGGCTCACATCGTATATATTCCCACATTGTTTGCTCATATTGTACCTGTAAATAGGCCTCATATTGTACAGTTTTAAATACACAAAATATATATACAAATTCATTTCTCTTCTTTATTTCTTCATGGTATCAGAGCCACAAACTTGTGGCTTGTAGTCTTATTTTTTTCTTCTTTCCGACGTTCTTCCGACAAATTTTCGGTGCTCTTCCTTGTGATGGTATCTTAGCTCACAAGCCGCCATGCACTGCCACTCCTCTCTGTCTTCCTCGATTTTGCACTGTTCCGGTCACCATCTCACAAACGTACCACCACCATTGGACAGCCCAATTAGAGAGGAGTCCAACGCCGCCAAGATCGCCCACATCGGCACCCCACAAAAGATCATTCCAAAAATTTAATACGCCCTCCCTATCCACCATAAATCCAATATGACGAGCACAACCCAACCATTCCGATACTTCTCCAAACACCCATTGTTCAGCCGCACGATCTACCTCCATCTAGATCTCACGTTGTCTCCACACCTGTTGTTACCTCTTTTCCTCACTTTCCCTTTGCTGCACCGTCTCTCCGTTCCATTGCCACAAACACACACATATATAATATATATATGTATATTTTTTTTTCCTGTTGTCCACAACTTGCACCGCCCCCCTACTCTCTTTTAGCAGCTTCTGCTGCCGCCTTACACATGCATATATATATATATATATATATATAAATCTCTCCTGCACCGCCCCTCTATCTGTTTTTCTCTTTTCAACAGCTACGGCTGTAACCTACACTTGCTGCTCTCTTTTCCTCTTTCTTTTCTTTCATTTCTTCTCCTGCTGCACGCTAGCTGTACACACAGATATATGCACATTTATCTGCTGCACTGTTCGGGCCCACAATTTCGGCCACCTCCCCTACTTCCCCCTTTTTGACTTTCCATTTCTTTTTCTTTTGCTTTTGGTTTTCTTTTCATTCTTTGCTTCACTTGATACTATGTATATATTACACACAACACACGGCTAAATCATCTCATTTTTCTTTCCTATTCTCATTTTTTTTTCTCACTTGCATGCCTTTTGCATGCTTATGTACATATATAATAATTTTGCATTATATATATATATATACACACATACATTTATACCAATACTTATATTTGTACAATACATATACATACTCAACTGTATATATATGTGTGTATATATATATATATTACTTGTATATATATATATTTATTATTTTTTTTCAGGTCTCTACAGATTGATCATTCATCACATTCATTATATTCTCTACCCATTTTTGTTGATCCGATTTGATCAAAGCATGAGATTTGATCAGATCTTAAGAGCCTTGGTTCGTGTCAAATTCACGATTGACTATTGAAGGAGTTCAAGCGCGAGGATTCGACATTGAGTGATCGATGGACACTGAGGTTTTGTGGATTCACGATTGTTTTAAAGAGGCTTGATCGGAGGATTCCAAGACCGTGAATGAGTCTGGTTGTTTGAAGGATTGATTATGATAGCTTGAGGATTTGCAAGAAATTTGAAAATAATCGGTGAGAACAATACTAGAGGTACTTAGATCATTCAAAGACTTAGTGTATTTCACTTTCCGTCATAGTTCATCACTTACTTGAGCATTTGCCCGGCTCTGGAGTTTTACTACAAGGATTTTATTCGCCATCAATCGGTGTGCAATTTATTCTCTCTCATTCTATTTCAGTTTACTATATGCTTGATTTGAATTACTTCCGTTTTATTTGAGGAATTGAGTTTTTCATGATTTCATAATTGTGTATTCAATTGAGATAATTGAAAATTTTAATTCAGTAAATTGATTGAAGAAATTGATAACTTAGTTGATTTTGAATTGAATCAATTTAGTTGTTAATTTTAGCGAATGTTGAATTGATTGATTTTTGGCGGCTTCATTGGTGGAAGGGCTTAAACATTGGATTAATTACGTTTAGTGATTTGTTGATTGATTGTGTCATCATTGTAATTAACCAAGAATTGGAATTAATGCGAAGACCTACCTATTCAACCCCTCCATTCTAGGTAATTCACGACTTGGGACCTTGAATGATATCCCTTCGTGCATAAACAAGTAGGGAAAGAGATATTTTTGTGAAATTTCCTATTTGAGTGCAGCTGAGATTCTAAAGTACATTGTGATGTGTACTCAATTGTTTTTGCTGCTCTTATGGATGGTCAAACTTTTAGAGCAATTTAGTGCTTTGCTCTTATGGATTGTCAAATTATTAAAGCCGCTTAGTGCTTTGCTTGTATGGATGGTCAAACTATAAAAGCGACTTAGTGCTTGCTCATTAGACTAGTTAATTAGTTTCTTTGATGTCTCAGTGATGCTAAGAATACATGATTGGTCGTCGCAATTGAGGCAATAGTTTTGTTGTGGAGATCCTATTAGCGTTTTAATATAGCGTCGTACAGGCAGTATGATATGTTCATTAGTTATGATTGTATGACAGCTTTAGCAGATGCAAGTATTGCATTTGGTGCAGCTTTATTCCACATTGTTAACAAACTTGGATATAAGTACAAGCGATACCTTTCTTTTTTGGTGGTATCTTTTGGACTTAGGGTCTATAAAAACAAAATCGTGCGGACTTGCCACTAGGTTAGAAGCTTAGACTCGTTAGTGGGTTGATAGACTAATAGCGGTGATAGGTGAACCAGACATCTTAGTATTATATTTCATTATACATGTTTGAGATAGAGTTGCACAAAGGGAGATAGTCCGAAGCCCATACTTAGTGAGTTTTACATCTTGTATTTAATGGTTGAGTTTATTTTAGATTTAATGTATTGAACATTGTATGACATTATTTCATCGTTATATGATTTTTTTAGTCATATTTAGATGATTTTTTGATGTTATGACCATACATGAAAGATGTCAACATGTTTTGATTTATATAAGCAATTGAATTGGTGCTTAGATAAGGAGAAAGATAAGACATTAAATTCTTGGCTAGAGGGAGAATTCATCTTTATCATATATGTCTTTTTGACAATAAGGATTAAGATGAGATTCTTGTAAAGAATCGAGCATAAAGATTGACCGCACATCTCATTAACATGAAGTAAGCCGAATGCAAATTTTCAGACAAGCGCTAAGAGAGTGACTAGGTTAGAGTGTTTGGGTTAGGCGCTAAGATAATGACGAGGGGCACTGAGATAATGACTAGACAAAGATTCGTACAACACATATTCTTATTTTTATGAGATTGAGATTGATATGTTGCCCAAATGAGTGGGAGCTCCATCATAGCATACATTACATGTTATATATGCTGTTGATGTGACATTTATAAAAGAGAGTGAATGAATGTATCTCTACTTTATCTCTGTGTGAGCTCTAGGAACCTTTTTGAGTTCCACTATGCTCTTATGACCTAGGACTACGTTATAAAGAGAGAGCTTGATATTACTACTTTAGCATGTTGCTAAAGCATCATGATTGATGTCTAAGAAAGTAGTTGAGTTTGATTGGATTAACGCGAGTAACTAGGGAAGACGGTTCTGTAATACACTATTGTATTGCGACTCATTGCTTAGGTGATCATGTTGGTTTCTATGTCTATTGATATGATCACGAGTACAATATAGATTGGTTGGTCCATGCATTGCGCTGCGATTAGTTCTCGTAAGAGATAACAGATGCTAAATATAGTGTAACAAAATAGTCTGGGGCATGGACGAGATCAATTATATATTTGTAGTGAGATACTATGTTAGTTTGATAATAGTTTAATATAGTACTTCTACTCCAATCCTTCTCGTTTGGTTGCACGATCCATTTCCTGTATGTGAAAAGTGATGCAGAGATCTTAGTACTCAACCTATGTGGATGAGTGGGAGATGTTGGACATTGGGTCATGTGGACCTGAGTCTCTTTGGTATCCACAAGATTTGTGTAGATCATGATAATTATGATAGGAGTTCGTGGTTAAAACTCTTATTCATTCTAGTTGGTTTGACTAACTTAGATATTATCACATAAGTTTTGTGGGTTATTCCATTAGTTGTGGTTATGGGATAAAAAGATATACGACATTGGTTAAGTGTAATCAATCCATCCATGTGTAGTCTCCCAAATTATTATCACGTAAGGCTTTGAGTGACGCTCTCTCTAAGATTCTTCTTGGATGGCTATTATAGTACCCTTGGTCTTGGATCAAGAAAATATATAGACGACTCTTACGTAGCCGATTTATTGACGAGAATCTCTTGCAGTGTTTCAAGGATGTCCATAGTGTTCTAAGAAAGTTCGTAATACGAGCCGCCTCTTCCACTTCTTCTCTTCTTGATGCAAAGAGGTAACCGAGTTAGCACTTGTTTATGTTTTTATGTATTTCTTTTAGTTAGACAGTAAAATAACATAATGATACACACATATAATCTGTACATGGGTATATGCATATATTTGAGCATTCATATGCAGAATATATATTTTAGTAACCATAAGAAATTTTGATTGTTCTTACAAATTGTGTAAAATATTTTATGATAAACTATACTCATAAGAACAATTTTTGACAAATATTTAATCTTTCGAATGGAAATTTAATCCAATGATGAGGGGGAGAGGGGCAAGAAATCTGCTGAAAAGAATTTAAATCAAGCTGAAGACCCATGTAAATGAGTAGGTAAATAATGCTTCTGGGCTGTAGTTGAAATCCGCTCCTGCTTATTCATATGAAAAAAACAACTATTGAGAGCTAACCAAATTTGGCAAGTATAGTGAAAGCAAAAACCAAAGAGCAAGAGGAAGATAGGTGGATGGAAGGATTCTTCGAAAAATAAGAGACAGGTCAATTTAAATCTTTTAGCCCAGAATGCAATTGCTAGTACAAAAACACATGAATGAAGAAATTAGGTTATGAACAAGTGAAGATAGGAGTGGCTTGCATTTGAACCACAACTTTAGATGGTCAAAAGAAGAGATAGCATCCAACTGCCACTGGCTAGCCTTTAGAAGGAAGCACATCCTGCATTTAAGCCCAGCCCATTTTTTTATTTAATATATACCCGATAGTTGAACGATTTTTGTTTAAAAGCATAATAACAAATGTTTGAACGATCAAGTTGGCAATACTGCTGTGGAAATGTTTGAAGGAAGCAACAAGACTAATCGAAGAGTTGGTGTACTTTTTGGACGAAAAATTTGTTGTTTAAATAGTTGATAATCTTGTAGAGGTTGGCTCCTTTAGTTTCGGTGAATTCTCTTATTGTGAGAGGATATTGTGCCATAGATAACACTTTCCATGTGGGTAACGTCCCTTAATTTCTTAATGATTAGAATTTTGTCCATCTCTAGTTATTCAAATATGTTGTACTTGGTCAACTAGCTTGCCCAACTGTTAATCCCAAGCATAATGGGCTCGTAGACTGGATGATGAGCAATCCTGAATGTACTTCCGCTATTTACCTTTATTTACTTGGACGAGTATAATTTGGTCAATTTAATTCTTCTTATAACATTTGTCATGACTGGATTCATCACGCAATTTTATGTCTGTATAGGAGTAAAAGTGACCACTCTTCACGCAATTTGAGTGAATTCGATTATCTCTTCCCTCATTATTGTACAAAAGCAGAAAATTAAGAAGGGCTAACAAAATCACCGGGCTAAGAAATTTTTAAAGGTCATAGTTTAAAAAAATTAGAAAGCTATCATCATATCAGATTGACTCGTTTTGATGGAGAAGAGGAGCACCCGAGTAGCGTTGAGGGAAGAAGACCGGAGTAACGTATGCCATAACATGATTTCCAAAGAAACTCTTGAATTACATGTGAATATATTTTCTGAATATATTGAAATTTTGTTTTGAAAATTTCCAAGTTGTTTTGAATATTTATAAATATCTATATATATATATATATCGCTTTTTTGCTCAAAAATCTATTTTAAATGTTCTAAATATTTAACAATATTTTTCTGAATAATTCCAAAGTTAATACTTATTTCAATACTAAATAATTTCTGTAATGTCTCTGATAATTCCCCCAGCAACCCAAATTTTTTTTTTGAGATATATGTGTGTGTATATATAAAATAGCTTCATTGTATAATGAGTAAAATGTCATTCTTTAACAATCATATTGAATGAGGTTTTGAGTAAGAGGTGGCTTCACTCCACAGAAAGATATTGCACCATGCCTTTGGGTCCACCCTATACTAAATATTAATATACATAAATATAATGCAGGTGAGTTTGATGAACTAACAATCCTGTTGGAGCATTTTAAAACTGCTCTATTTTGCTTGCCTGTAAAATGAAATTATTGGGGATCACATAGGCAAGGGAAAAAAAGGAAAAAATGAAAATATATTGTAAGAGAATATTTATTGAAGGAGATTTAATTCATGATCAAAGGAAAATCAAATAGACTATGAAAATTATGGACTTTATTTCAAATTTGTAAAATCATAATAAAAAATAATTTTAAGAAAATTGAATTTATAGTCTTTATAATGAAACAATTAAAACTAAGATTTTATTTTGATGAACTAACACCCTATATATATATATATATATCAATTGGTTTTCTAGATTGTTAGGCATCACCAACTTATATATATATATATATATATATATATATATATATCAATTGGTTTTCTAGATTGTTAGATGTCACCAACTTGATTTTCCATAGGCTTAGTTTTGGGTTCACAAAACTGATGGTTTTCCTTCCTCAAGTGCGAACCACCTTTGACCTGGATAGCAGTAAGTTAAAGTACAATTCTTTAAAAAGTTACGGGACCATTCATCATCACTATTTCAATTTGAAGTAACATGATTAACATCATTTCATTTCCCTCAAAATTATAGCATTAATACCTTATGCAGTTTTTGAATCAAATTTTCAACGAATTATCTGAATCAATTAATCAAAGATACCAAATACACTAGCTGTAATATTTAATTAAGTAGCAAAAAGACATGGAATCAAGAAATGCATCACTTATTATTCTTCTTAAAAATTCTGTTTGTGAAGGGTTTTCTTCTTCCTACAAATTTGTGTGCGTGCCAATTAACAGATGTATATGCATATGGCATCCTTAATATGTTTGTAACTAGGAAAATGTTAAGACTTCTCCAGTTATATCTTCAATGTCACGTGTACTTATATAATATTTTGAGCCTCATATAATAAGATTTCTCATATAGTAACACATGAAAAATAATTGGGGATATAGTTTCTGTTTTGGAGGTAACTAAAGGGAATTCTTCTCCTGTGCTTTTCTTTGGGGTTTCTGCTGCGGCTTCGGTGGAGGAGAAGGCCTTGTCTTTTCCTCTTTTCTTCTGTTGCGGCTTCAGTGAAGGAGAAGGCCTTGCTTTTCCTTTTTTCCTTTGAATGTTTTTCTTTGAGTTTTGCTGGCATGTGATGTTACATTTAGCTTGATACTAATTTAGTTGGAATGAGATTTAGGTATTCTGATAGCTTTAACATTCCCCCTTTATTGATATAATTGATTTTGTATTTCTGTACATCTTTTAGCATCAATAATATTCTTTTTCACTGATCAAAAAAAATTTGAGCATCTCCAACGTTACTCAACTAGAAAAATAATGGCAATATGATGCTTATTTTACTCGCATGTCTTCAAGCATGAAAAGCAATAATTTATATATGCTTCATTTAAAGATTGTTTCAAGATATTGTTAGAATGTAAAATAACATAATGACACACACGTGTGTGTGTATATATATATGATAAACATACGAGCTGTACATAGGTATATGTTGGGTAGTGTGGCGGATCAAAAATTTTAACTAGGAGAACAAAATTACAGCATAAAAGTTCATATGAATATAAAAAAAAATTAGGAGCGCCAAGTCTTATTTCATTAAAAAGATTCCAACAAAATTAGTGGTAAAAATATAAATCTAAATTTTTTAGAGGGTCAAATCATAGATATTAAAATTTATATAGGAGGGTTCCAATGAATATATAAAAAAATTTAGTGAAGGGGCAAGTCTTATTTTGTTAAAAAAAATCTAACAAAATTAAGGATAAAAAAAATAAAATAAAATATCTAATTATTTTAACTTGTCATTGGTTGTCATGAATTCACACGAATTCTTGATAATTTGATGCGACCTGAAAAATTGGTATTAGGTGTTTTTGACTCGTTTTGTTTGAATATTTTTGACTCATCTCGTATTCTATTTTGTAATGCATGTATATAAAGATATTGATTTTGGGCTCCTTTTTATGAGAAGAAAGTCAATTTGTGTGAGTCTTTATTGAGTGTAAAGAAATTTTTACTTTGTAAATAACTTATTTTTATAATTTTTTTGATACATAATAGATTAATTATCGTTATTCATAACACAAATTACGTAAATTTTATATCTCTTAATTTTTTATTTGACATCGATTCATTGTCTATCTTTATCCTTTTCTTACAACACTATATACATATATTTGAGTATTCTTAGGCAGAATATTTTACTAACCATATGAAAATTGTAATAGTGAGTCTTTATTTCTCACACCTAATTAAGATCGGACCATCAAACCAGTACTTTTTGTTCCAACAATGCGTGGAAGAGGAACAAAAATACCCACACTGAATGTATGATCATTAGTAAACGTGTTAGCCCACCAACCTCACCTATTCCACACCTTGTTAAACTATAACATCTACAGAAAACAAACCATCGATCTATGGGTATAGGTTGACATTGATGTTCTGGGCCCGTAGCACAATAATGATCACTATAATATCTGTGTATTATACAATCACAACCATTGATGAATATATACACATATATGGACATGGTAAAGAATGCCACGATCATTGATGAATATATACACAAATATGGACATGATAAATTGGCATTCTTGTACAGGTCAGTTAATTAGGAGTTCTTGCATGGATCGGGTTATAATATCGTGTCATTTAATAAGATTGTTTAAATTTTAGAAGACAAAAAAATAATAATCTACTTACATATTAAAATAAATTATTATATTTCATAAAACTAGATTAATAAACTTGATTGTTGTAAGAACCATACACGCAATTAAGTTGGTGAGGGAAGCGTGTGGGACGATCATTTTGTCCTCACAAGATTGTTGCACTTTATCATCTCATTTTCTTCCAACTACCACCCAAATGACCCAGCTAGGGTGAGACACTTGGGAGAATTCTCACCTTCCATTGATGTTGAAACTGCTCAGTTTCAGTTAATCACCTTTTCCTCTATACTCTCGTAGTCTCCTTCCTGGACTCCCTCTATCTTCTCCCTCAGTTTAGGAAGGAACGTTACATACATTTTAGTGTATATATACCACACAAAGTTTTAGACTACTTCCTTACTGCACCCTATATATACACATTATATATATATATATATTCACATTTTACAGCCTTTTTTTTCTTTTTTGCTTCTTGTTGCACTTATGGCTTCATTACAATCTTCTGTATGTTCAGTGATATTTGTAGCCTTAGCTATTATAGTATTGTTCGTTTCGCCAACATGTTCTACGTCCAGACAAGTTCTCAATCACCCGACCGTGGAAACCGGCTTCAGGGTCACTCTCAAACACGTTGATTCGAATGGAAACTTGACTAAATTTGAGCGTTTACAGCGCGCGATGAAGCGGGGTAGACACAGGCTGCAGAGGTTGAATGCAATGGCTTTGTCATCTTCAGATTCTGAAGTTCAATCCCCTGTTTATGCCGGTAACGGTGAGTTTCTTATGAAGTTAGCCATCGGCACTCCACCGGAAACTTATGCTGCGATAATGGATACTGGCAGTGATTTAATATGGACTCAGTGCAAACCTTGTAAGCAGTGTTTCGACCAGTCTACGCCAGTGTTTAATCCCAGCAAGTCGTCTTCTTTCTCTAAGTTGTCATGCTCTAGCAAGCTTTGTGAAGCGCTACCAGCCTCAACTTGTGGGGATGGCTGCGAATATCTCTACACATATGGAGATTATTCCTCAACACAAGGTGTTCTGGCAGCGGAAACATTCACGTTTGATAAGGTTTCGATTCCCAAAATTGCGTTTGGTTGTGGAGAAGATAACGAGGGAAGTGGGTTCGACCAGGGTGCAGGCCTGGTGGGACTTGGCCGTGGACCATTGTCACTGGTTTCGCAGCTGGGTGAGCCCAAGTTCGCATACTGTCTAACCTCTATTGATGACACCAAAACTAGTACTCTTTTGATGGGGTCTCTAGCCAGTGTGAACAGCACTAATCAAAGTGCAATCAAAACAACCCCTTTGATCCAAAATCCATCACAACCCTCTTTCTATTATCTTTCTCTTGAAGGGATCACAGTTGGTGGCACTCCCTTAACAATCAAGAAATCTACTTTTGCACTCAATGAAGATGGGAGTGGTGGCCTAATCATAGACTCTGGAACAACAGTTACATATTTAGAAGAAAGTGCTTTTGATCTTGTCAAGAAAGAGTTCATTTCTCAAATACAGCTTTCAGTGGACAACTCAGGCTCCACCGGCCTCGACCTCTGCTTCACCTTGCCGTCTGGCACGACGGGCGTGGAGGTACCCAAGCTGGTATTCCACTTTGCAGGTGCAGATTTGGAGTTGCCCGGTGAAAACTACATGATTGCTGATTCGAGTGTGGGTTTGTTGTGCTTGGCCATGGGAAGTTCAAGCGGTATGTCCATTTTTGGCAATGTTCAGCAGCAGAACATCATGGTGGTTCATGATCTTGGGAAGGAGACCTTATCATTCATACCAACACAATGTGATCAGTTGTGAGTTTCTGTTGTTCATCTTATTTTCTGTATGTTTGGTTTCATTGAATACACTTTGATTTCTTATTAGCCTCAAAACAATTTGCATCAATAAAATCACCATCTTTATTTGTTGTACACTTGTACTTGATTGTAATCACAAGTTCCATAGCATCACGTTAATATATGATTTACAGCATCTAATTAGGAACGATGCTAAATGTATGTGGTTGCGTTTGTATGTATATTTAAATGTGTATTTGATTTGTTTTGTATAATAGGACTGTAATTATGCTATCCATGATCGAGTCATGTTCGGTTCGGTTAAAAACTTATTTGAAATCGATTAGTAAAATTTGAATATATTTTAAAATTCGTTAATTTATTGAGCTCGACTTAAATTATTTTAATAAATAATAAAAATTTAGGTACTTAAATTCAATTCGAGTTAGAATCCAATTATTTTAAAAATATTTATCACAATTTAAAACTTATTTATTTATTGAATTAATCATAAACAATGAGTGTCATTTACGATCTTATGTACAAATTAATGTGCGTGAAGAACTCTCATTTTTATCATGTATGCAGAATAAAGGGGTTGTTTAACTTCCTAACGGCCAAGGGAGTTGTTTCCATTAGAGCAACTCCAAGGAGGGAGTTGCATCAGGGGTGGCAAATCCCTAACCGTCAGTAACTGCCGATATGTCCACCCCAAATTTAAAATTTTCCTCTCCAACAGGGGGTGGCATCTAAGGTTGCAAAATGGCAGCAAGGTTTGTGGGGTGCCAATTTTCCAAACTCTGGAGAGAGAAGATGAGGGGTGCCATTGAACTGTTTTTCAGATTTTACTGTTCCAACGTTGCAATTCAACGGCTATATTTCAACAAAAAATTCTATATAAATACAGAGATTTTGTGAGGGCAAAACTTATCAAAGGCCAGAAAATTATCGAAAAATTGCTTGCCGTCTCTGCCAGTAACTGTCGATATGGGAGGCAGGCTTGCGAAGGATGGAGTTTGCAGCGGACGGAGGCGTGCGGTGGCGGACGGAGGCTCGCGGTGGCAAACGGAAGAAAAGGAGTCAGAGAGAGAGAGGGAAAGGGGAAGGAGGCGCAGGAAGGTGAAGGAGGCGTAGGAAGGGGAAGGGGAAGGAATGAAGCGTGGTGGGGAAGAACAGAGAAAAACCAGAAAGCCACCTATATATATATACATATATATATAATTGATTTTAATTTAAAATAAATGTTTTTATTTTAGTTATTAATTGTTATACTTTAAATTGAATTTTTAAATTAAATTAATATTTGTAATTTAAATTGAATGTTTTAATTTTAGTTTATTTATATATTTTTGTTAATTTAGGGTGAATTTATTTATTTAGTTAATTTTTATAATTGAAGAATTTTTTTCTATTTTAGTTAATTGTTATTTAGAATTTAAATTAATTTTTGTAATTTAAATTGAATGTTTTAATTTTAGTTTATTTATTTATTTTTGTTAATTTAGGGTGAATTAATTTCTTAGTTAATTTTTATAATTGAAATTTTTTTTTTCTATTTTAGTTAATTTTTATTTAGAATTTAAATTAATTTTTTAATTAAATTAATTTTTGTAATTTAAATTGAATGTTTTAATTTTAGTTTATTTATTTATTTTTGTTAATTTAGGGTGAATTAATTTATTTAGTTAATTTTTATAATTGAAGAATTTTTTTCTATTTTAGTTAATTGTTATTTAGAATTTAAATTGATTTTTTAATTAAATTAATTTGTGTAATTTAAATTGAATTTTTTAATTTTAGTTTATTTATTTAGCTAATTTTTGTAATTTAAAATTTGTTTTAATTAAGGGTGATTTTATTTATTTTTTAATTAAAATTTAAAATTTGAAATTTTGACTATAAAAAAATATCTATTAAATTGCGATCGTTATGAAAATTATACCAATTCAAATATAACCGTTAAATTTAATTATATTTTTTAATAAAAAATATTAAAATGGCACCCCATTTTAGCACCTGCCATTAGAGCAGATTTATAATTCAGGGTGCCAAAATACTGTTCAAAATTGTAAAAAAGTGATATGGCACCCCAAAATACAAACTCCCTTTGGAGTTGCTCTTACGTAATTACATAGAAGAGTGGTTCCTCGACGCACATGGAAAGCAGGCCCCGTTTGGGTGTTGAGGGATAAAATCCCTTTGTTAACCCCCAAAATAAATTTTTTTAAAAGAACTCTCATCCAGCATATTTTAAAATGTAAATAGGATATATAAACAAGTCAATAATGGGCTAATATGAAGTGTTTGGACACACTTCTCTTCTCACAATTTAAGGAATTTTATTTAATTGGTTTAGAAATTGAAAAAGAACTATATATGTATTTTGTTACTCGTCGAGTAGTAAGCATGAGTTCATGCTCTATAGTCAATTCTCTCATAATTAATAAATATGATGAGATAAAACAATTTATTAAAATTTATTATTATAATTTCATTAAGTAAAAGAATATCTTATATACAACTTTTTAACGATATTTCGATAGTGTATTAAAAAAATATATAATATTTAACTTCAGACATAAAAAAGGCTAAAGACCCTTTTGAACTAAAGAAATCGTGTTTCTTGTATTTGAACATGTCTTAATTTTTTCACTTATAATTTTTTTTTCTAATTATAAAAAATTAATAACTGTAATTAGCAAGGTATGTCATGAATGAGATATATTCTTTAAACTATTATACCTGCAATAGTTGGATTTTTTGCTTGTGCCAACTTAATTAGGATTAAGCTGGTAGTTATGATGTTTGTTTTTACTTTTTTGTTGTAATCAAGTTGTATTACTTGTACTTTCTTGATTACATTAATACATTTTCTTTTGCCTATCAAAAAAATAAATAAATGAGATATTAAAGAATATATAACTATTTTATCTCTTATAATTAATATTATAAAATATTTTTTTAAAAAATATTAATTATTAAGTAATAGAATTATTAATTATCCAAATCAAGTGGGTTCCATAAAAAATTACTAATTTTTAGAGATTATTAAATTATTGAATATTAATTATAAGAAGGTTGATGTAAATAGGGTCCAAAATGTCAACACAATTTACTACTTTCACCTTTTCTTAATTAGCAAAAATAATTTTTATTAATGGATTAAAAATTAACTTTGTTGGCCCTAATGGTTTCCAAGCAAGGATATCACAGAAATTTTTATGATAACAAAGTAGTAGTTATGACTACTAATAGTTTATCTTAAGGAAATATACAAATATATCGATTAGCTCAAAGAAAGTTGACCAAGTTTGACCAAGGATCAAAGGGCTTATTTACATGATGATATTCTCACATGATCAAGCATCAAGTAAAAATCAATGCAAACCCTAAGAAATCAAGTGAAGACTTTATTTTTTTTATTTAAGATTTTTAAGTGAATAAGGATTGTTTGATCAAATGAATAATGCTTAAGTATTTAATTGATCAACTAAAATCAATCTCAAAAAGATTTTTCAAATAAAATAATTGATATATCGTAAGTTTTAAAGTATCAAGTTATTTGCGAAAGATAAAATTGAACAAAAGCATACAAATCTGTCAACTTGCCAAAATTAGTTTACCAATTTGCTAAATCAACCGATTGACTTACTATGTCTATCTTGTCTTTGTGAAAATCAGTAAACCTTGGTGAAAGGCTTTGTATTCTCATTGCGGTGAGACTTGAGGATATGTGTTACCCTTGTGAGGCAGAAAAATATTTTTTCGGAAGAAGATGAGGAGTTTTTTTTATTATAAAGGTTTGATCTCCACCTGCAAGGAGTTCACATAACGAAAATCTCAAATGGGGCATAGGAAGCTTTGCTAACCCTATAAAAATCTCTTCTAACCCTATAAACATTTATGTGTTTGTTCTCTCTTCCCTATTCTTTACATATTGTTGCCCATATATTTACCCTAGAGGGAGGGGGGAGGGAGAATAGGGTATTTTGCAAATATTAGTTTCTTTTTGAAACTTTAAAAATGAATGTTGTAAATGCAGAAGTAAATAAAAAATAGAGAGAGAGAGAGAGAGAGAGAGAGAGAGAGAGAGAGCAAACACAACAGTTTACGAGGTTCGATAAACTTCCTACGTCTTCGAGCATTCCCTACTTGAGTTTTTCTACTATTGTGACCTCCATGCAGGTGAAGACTAAATCTTTACAATGCAAAGACCGCAACCCTCTTATCTTAACAAAATATATATTTTTGCCTTATCAGGTAACACCTACCCACAACTCTCACCGTAATAAGATGATACAATATTGTTTACCAAAAGGCACTCTCTTCAAGAGTAGATTTGGCACAAGAAAATGTTCACTCTATAAATAGATTTGATGTAAGCTCATAATATGTAAGATGAGTAAAAATTTTAGAATACCCTAGAAAATATCTATTTATATCCCTTAAAAGAATATGTTCGTTACTTTTCAAGAAGAGCCATCCCCCCCCCCATTTTTTTATTTAAAATTTGAATTTGCGATTTCTAGATTTACAAATTTAGTTGACTGAATCATCAACCAGTCGACTAAATTGAGGATTGGTCGACTAATAACGTTAATTGAATTGTCCAAAGTGTTTGAGGTTCAATTGTTCAAGAACAATAAGTTGACTGGTCTTTTGGATTAGTTGACTAGTTTTGATGTACACTATTTTTAGCCTTGAAAAATTGTCAATTGATTCTCCTTAGAGGTCGACTGTATTGTACAGTGAGTTTAGGTTTTTTTTTTTGTGAAAAATGTCACTTAGTCGACTAGTTCTTGGAACTGGTCGACTGGTTTGATTAGTGTAAAAATAAGCTTTAAGAATTAGTTGACTAGTTCCATGAACTCATTGATTGGTTTGGACAGTGAATGTCTTTTAGCTTATTTTTCTCAGTGTACTTTTATCAAAACCTCTTGAACTTTCAAAACTTAAAGTATGAAATTTATTTTGTTTTAAAAAATCATTTAAGGTTAGTTCCTAGTTAATCATTTTAAATAATAAGAGCTTACGACCAATGATCAATCTAATCCTAAATCACTCAAAACCCAAAATAAGAAAAATAAAAGTTTTCACTTGACTTGTCATGAATCCTTGGGCTTGAGTGTGTCCATTTGCTTAATTCATCATGAGAGCTTTTCACTTGTTTTCATTCTTGCCTTTAAGCAAGTGAAAAAGCAACCTAAAGGGGGCTGAATAGGTTATTTAAAACTTTTTTCTATTAATTTAATGAAATCTTTTCCCCTTATTGTGTTAGTATAATAAATCAATCAAAGTAAGAAATAACAAGAATAAAAGTAAAGAGTGCACATAGAATTTAAAGTGGTTCGACTATAAACTTAGCCTATGTCCACTCTTCGGCAACGGTCCTTAATCTTCTTGTTAGGAATCCACTCAAGTTATCGTTAGGGTGATAAATTTACCACGTTGTAATCAACTCACGTAGCAACTCTTCTTCAATACCTCACTCTCCACAATGATTGGTTTGTCTTAAGACAAACACTCACCACTCAAAGAATCAAATCATAAATCGAAGAAAGACCTCTATTTTCTCACATAATGAATACAATAGAAATGCTAGAGACACTTTCTTCTTCACACAAGGGGTATCGAATCAACAATCTAATAACTCCCTAGCAAGCTCCTGATAAAAATTTGAATCCACATAGTGAACTTCTACACATGTTTGTATTAACGTTTGATAACCTTAGAAGTCATCCTTACATCATATTTATAAGATGGTTGAGAGAGATCAAAAAGGAATCATGTGTCTCCAAAATGGGTAAGTTTTACCCCTTCTCAGTCAGCTGGTATCGCCTGAACTTGTCCTAAAAAATCTTTAGATAGTAGCTCCTTGTTAGTCGATAGAAGCTCCTAGTCAGCCGAAATCCTCTAGACTTCTTGAATCATTCATACCCGGTTAGCTAGTATCTTGTGGACCATCTAAATAGTATTTCCTGTTAGCCGGTAGTAGTACCCAGTCAGTCGGTACCCTTTAGTATGTTGACATGCCAGCCATCCCCATTCCCGGTCAATCGGTAGCGGTACCCGGTCAGCCGATAACCTTTGCTTTTTGGGTCTTTAACATGTCTTTTTATCCTGTCAAATCTAAACACAACTTGCTCCAACAATAATAATTAGCAACGAGTGAATAGCTTACAATTATGTAGGCAACCTTAGGAATCAATGCTTAAAGGTATATAACTAGTTTAATCCAAAATGAATACTTCATCAAAACTATCCTCAACATTCTCCCCCTTTTTTTATGATAGAAACATTTAGGCATTTTAATGAAATTAAATACTTCCCCTTAACCAAAGCTCCCTCTAGGTTGGATAGAATTATAACATCTCAAAATTTGTTATAACAACTCATAGCAATATAACATTTCAAACTTTCACTTCCAAAGCATATAAGCATATAGAAATTTCAAAGCAAAGATATGAACATAAAACATAGTAACAAAACAAGTCAAAAAGAGGAGTCTCATATGTCCTCTTTGACAAGTGTTTAACAAATGTTCAATATATGTAAATAAAAACATTTAAAAGTGAGAATGAATATTAAGTAAAAAGAAATGCCCAAAATATCTCCCTCTTTGTCATCATCAAAACATCACTAAGGTGGTTGAATATTAAGATGAGCCATGACAGCATGAAGTGAATCATTCATAGAGCGAAACCGGCCATCAATATTAATTCTGAGATAAAGTATCAACCTTTGTTTCAAAATGATCGATATGAAGAAGAACATTCGCAGATGATGTGAGGTCTTCCATATCAACACTCACATCTTCATCCTCTTCAATGGCCTCAACCTCCTCTTGACGTGGGACATACCCTTCGACCATTTATTTTATGATAGTCAAATTACACAATGTGATATCCCCTTACATTTTCTCAGTTTTCTCTCCCTGATTGTCAACCCTTGAGTATTTGAAAATTTTAGTAAGATAAGCGCTATAAAGAAAAGACACACCTTTCGAGAATTTGGTCAATGACTCCCTCATGTTTTGAAACATGATATATAAAAGATTTAGTTTGGTCTCTATCTCAAAGCAATAAATTAAGGATATAGCATTGTAAGGGTGAGACTTCATCAAAGTGTCCTTTTTTGGGAGGCATATTAAGACTCACAAATTTGTTGAGAAGATAGAGATCCAGATTTAGTTTAGTGGCCTTTAGATAGGCTCCATCATTATGGCGATAGCTGATTTTTGATTAACTTCTACTTTATCTTCTACAAGTGTACTAATTTTATCCCGAGTAAAGAAGACCCTTGCCCTTTCGTTGGACACCTCTAGAATTTGAGCTAAGTCATCAAGACTCATCTTAATGCTTACTCCTTTGACAAATGATTGAAGCATTGTGTCTCCATCAACCTTTATTATCTCCAAGTTACAATAGAAATAGTGAGTTCAAGGTAAATAATTTTTTGCACCTTAAGGAGCCCTTTCCATCAAAGTTTTGTGAGAACTGTTTTGAGCCGATCGTTGTATTCCGCTAGAAGATTCACACCTCTCCCACTATTGATTTTGCGAATAAAGTAATCACTCCAAGAACAGGTTACTTCTTCAGATTTGAAAAGATCGGTATTGTAGTAAAATGATTTACTAGGTTCTGAGGCCTCATTCTTCCATTTGGAACCGCAAGGGCCGACACTCACATGCTTTACTCTAGACATGATTAGGGATTTTGAAGAAATTTTGATGCTTAGAGTAAAGGAAGTGAGAAGTAAAGGAATAGGACGACTTGGGTTTTGTAAATGATGAGGAATAGAAGAATAAGAAATTTAAAAAGACCAAAACCCGCCTTAAAAAAAAGTCAAATTGTGCGACTTGGAGCATATCTAGCTAGTTGATTTCTCCTTCCGGTCGACCGGTAACATCTGTTTTGTCAAAAAAGAGCTTCCAATCTATACTGGTTGATTGGTTCCCATACCTAGTTAGCTGACAGTCTAAAAATCTTCCCCATTCTTTTTGAAATCAAACTTTTGGCAAGTTTTAACTCTTATACATATTTTGAGCACAAGAAATAAAGTGTTCTCAATTTATTTTGAAGTCTACATCAATTATGTTCACATTAGAGGGTGTATGACTCTTTGTCATTAATGGATCTATGTATAGGTTGGAATATCTCAAATCCTCAACTCTCTTCTAAACTTAATGAATTGAGTTTCTTGTAATGGTTTGGTGAATATATCAGCAATTTGATATTTTGTTATTATATATTCCAAAATTACAATATTCCATTGAACTTGCTTATGAATAAGTGACACCTTATTATCTATGTGTTTTGTTCAGGAGTGTTGCACCGGGTTTTTTTGATATACTATTTGCAATTGTGTTATCACAAAAAATAGGTACATTTTCTAACTTTACCCCATAATCTTCTAGTGTTTGTCTCATCCACATGATTTATGCACATCAACTACCCATTTCTATGTATTCAGCTTCAGCTATAGATAATGTTATTGAATTTTATTTTTTGCTTAGCCATGATACAAGACAATTCCCTAAAAAGTAAGAATTCCCACTAGTGTTTTTTCTATCAGTTTTGCTACCTATAAATTCGACATCCGTGTAGGCTTTTAGACTGAAATAAGTGTCTTTAGGAAACCAAATTCCTAGATTTCTTGTTCATTTTAGATAGTTGAATATTTTCTTAACAACCTTGAGATGTGATTCTTTTGGATCAACTTGATACCTCACATAAATACCTACACTTAACAAGATGTCATGTCTACTAGCAGTGAGATACAAAAGACTTCCTATCATCTCTTTATACACTTTCTTATCTACATTTTTTCCTTCTTCATCTTTATCTATTCTTACATTTTGTGCCATTGGAATTTTACTGTGTTTGCATCCATTTAAATCATACTTTTTGAGGAGTTTCCTAATATATTTTGATTGATTTATGAATATCACTTCTTTGCATTGTTTAACTTGTAAACATTAGAAAAACTTAAGTTCACCCATCATACTAATTTTAAATTCCTCTTGCATAAAACTTGCAAATTCTTTACACATATCATTATTGATAGAACCGAAAATGACATCTTCTACACAGATTTATACAAGAAGAATATCATTATTTTTCTGTTTTATGAACAAAGTTGTGTTCGTTTTTTTTTCTTCTAAAGTTCTTATCAAGTAGAAATCCATTTAATCTCTCCTACCATGCCCGAGGATTTTGTTTTAAACCATATATAGCTTTTATGAGTTTATAAACATGATTTGGTTGATGCGGATTTACAAACCCCAATGTCTGTTTTACATAAACTTCTTCATTGATGTATTCATTTTAGAAAGCACTCTTGACATCCATTTGATACGAAGTGAACCCTTTGTATGTAAATACTATGAGCATTCTTATAGATTCAAGTCTAGCTACGGGGGTGAAATTTTCTTTATCGTCAATCCCTTTTTCTTGATTATATCCTTAAGCAACTAATCTTGCTTTATTCTTTGTGATATTTCCCTCATCATCAAGTTTTTTCTAAATACCCATTTTGTGCTAATTATTGAATGTCTTTTAGGTGTGGGAACTAATTCCTAGACTTTGTTTCTCATAATTAAATTGGTTTAATTCTTCTTACATTGAAAGAATCCAAAATTCATCTTTTTCAGCTTACTCAAAAGATTCTATTTGAGATGAGAATGCTAGGTTTAAGTCCTGATCTAGTGGTTACCTCAAATTTTGGATCACCAAAAATTTGATTACTTGGATGACCTAAGAGTAGTCTAGTATTTTTCTCCTATCCATATTCAATTCCTTGAAGATCTTATTATTAAGAAATTACTTTTTGATTGTTATTATCATTTTGGGGAGAGCTAAAATCTTCTTCTTTATCATCATCATTCATTTTTTCATGTTGATTCATTTTATCAAAAATCACATTCGTTGATTATTCTACCACAGGTTTTCTTTTTTTGAACACCTTATATGATTTACTATGGGTAGAGTAACCAAGAAAATGCCCATATCAGAGCGTAAATCAAGCTTTCATTTGTTTTCGCTATTATTTAAGATGTAATATTTATATCAGAGCGTGAATCAAGCTTTCATTTGTTTTCCCTATTATTTAAGATGTAATATTTACAACCAACCAAATGCTTTGAAGTAAGAGACATTAAGAGTTCTATCATGCCATAGTTCATAAGTTGTTTTATGTAAAATAGGTCTAAGAAATACTCGGTTACCTACATTGCCACGCCCCGAATTCTAGCGAACCCGAGGCGCGAGTAACGAGACAAAGAAAAATAAAATAATAAAAAAATAAAGTACAATCAAAGACATTCCAAACACTAACCAAACTCCCTATTCTGTACAATCCATAGGGCCTTGCCCCTTGTTTTCATAATAAACCAGGTGTTTTACACACTTGATAATCCTTTAATTTTTCAGAAAATTTTGACAGAACCTCCTTTGTTTTTCAAGCCTTTTTCCCCTGATAATCACAATACATCATATGTATATACAAACACGTCACAATCCATCCTCACTCGATGGCTACAATTCAAGAAAATTAAACACACATTCTTTTCCTTTAACATATATACATATAAGATATACTCAATAGTTATCTCCTACATATTGTTTGGGCTTAAGCCCTTATATTACAAAAGTATACCCCAAGGGCCAAATACTCTTGCAAATTCATTTCCTCTCCTTTCTCCAAGACTTCATCAAGTCCCACGTACTAGAGCTTTATCTGAAACCTGTGCCCACGAATGGGTCAGCGCTAACATGCTTGTATGATATAATACTAATGCAAGAAACAAAATTAAGGACGTGGCATGTGCAAGTGTACATTTATCTCTACATGTCATGCAGTGTCATCCATGCAATGCATGATCAATATGCATGACGCACCCATGCAAACTCTATGTCACACCCTATGTCTCACTTTACGGTTCTTCCCCGAAGGCCTGAGTAACCTTGTTCTCACTTTACGGTCCGTCCCTGCTGGCATGAGTACCATGGCCGATTTCGGGTTTTTCACCACAGGATCTACACCCTCGTAATGCATAGCACCACGTGCTCAACTCACACTATGCTTTTAAGGAATCACACTACGCCAATATGCCCTGATTCCACCATGCAATGCCACAATCTCAACAAAACATTTCTTGCCAACACATGCAGTATGCTTCAATTAATGCAGCATATTTAAAGCAACAATATCATCTGAATCTCAAAACTTCTTCCACAAGCCTGTATGCTATAAGCAGTCAAATTAAACACATGCTCGATTCACACATTCACAATCTCATCAATATACAAAGAACACATGATTCCATAAAGCACCCTCATACATGAAACTATCAAACTTTCCAAAACACATGATATATCAACACGGATGTAAGCCAAACATAATAATCCAAACACAGAGGTAAGATCCATCTTTACTACAACAAAAAATCATCAAATAATTTAAAACACATATCAGAGTACGTAAGTTATCAGTTCTAGGTTCTTCAAGCAATTATATCCCACGTGATTTCCAAATCATCAAATCAACACATGTATAAATCAATCAACATACAAATCATTCCTAAACTTAATCCTATTCCTTACTTAGCAAAATATCATACTTGATGGGTTGGTCTCAACCCAAGTAGTCATACTCGTGATGTAGCGGAACTAACAGTCAGAATGCAAAAGGTCAGAGCACCTTCTCTTTGCCTTTCAGTGTTCCTAAAATCATGAAATGCAACTCAGTCTGTTTGCTATTTGAATGATGCTATTCATCAGATTTTATGTCTTTATTTTATTACTTTCTATTTTGCTAAAATAAATTCTACCATTGGGTCCGGAACGTCGAAGAAAATAGGTTTAGGCTTTCACGGAATTCAATTTAGACTTCTGTACTAAAAAGGGTAAAACGGTCATTTTGCACTTTTACGGGTTTTTATTTCTCGGAATCTCTTTTTGCAAATCAGACTCCACGGTTGAGTCCGGAATGCTCTAAATAATAAAAATCCACTATTCAATTAATTTATTCGGAGTTTGTTGGACTACTTTTCGACTTAGGCGCATTTTAGTAATTTCCCCTCTTCTAATTAATTAAATTAATATTATTTTATTACTCGGGTCAATTCACAATTAACCATATCTTCTGGGTATAATTAAAATCTCACAAGATTCTATTCACCGCCCATAATTATTTTTTTTCCAATTCTTATAAGTTTCCATTGTTTTTCTTGTAAGTTTCCATTGTAAGCCAATCATTGGATAGTTTCTCCTTTTTAACCAAACACCTTCCGAACTCAAATCTAAAATTTTACTCATGAAGCAATAATACTGGGCAGCCATCTGTACAGGTGGGTCGGGTCGGACTTGATCCGGTTTGGCCCGAATAAAAATACAAAACCCAGCCGCTAAGTTGTGTTTGGATTATTTTTCTGGATTCCAATTTGATCTAAAACAGTTTCTATGCTAAATGAAATCCCACAATCAATCTAATTATGCATGCTTCTAAAATTCAAGACTAAAAATTCAGTGTCTCACCCTGTTGCTACCTCTGTACAACTCCTGTTCCACTCGCAACATGCAGCTCTAGTTGTTGCAGGAATTTCCAAAACATAGCTCCAATTTCCATTGTTGCCGCTGCCCTATAATAGCAACCCAACCCAAATCTGCTCTCTTTTCAGTCTCCTTGTTCCAACGTCACAACAAACATACATATATAAATTTGTATAAAATCTCCCTGTTGCACCAATTTCTCTTCACCCTTTTCTCCTCTCGGCTGCTACGCTACTCGCTTCACTGTTGCACTCACGGCACCAACACATTGGTTTACTGCTGTCACTACCCGAGAGTCCCACCGAATCAAAATACCACCAGCCACTCTCACAGCATCAAGACAACATCCGATAGTCGCAGGAAATCCAAAACCCATGGCCCCCAATCCAATTGTTTCCAACCACTGCTTCCAACAATCAGACTGTATGCCGTCCTTTCCCTCCGAACTGAAGTAGCCAACAGAACAAGGCGACTTCTCGAGTTCAAGGTACTTTAAAACAATGGATCCAGGAATTCTACCCAACTCGATCACTGCCGCCAAACCATTCGAAAGACTGTACAATGATCACCCAATATTGGCCAACGCCAAAATCGTCTCAGCCTTGTTCCTGTTGCCACTGTCACCTCCTCACGGCAGCACCGTTACTCACCCACGCGCACGACGATCTACTATACCGCCTTAGGAGATCCAACCAAACCCATGACAACTCAAATCCAATCCAACCGACTCTCTAACGATCCACACATCCAGCGTAATTCAGCTCTTGCAGTGAACCTTACTCGATTCCGAGCCATCCCACAAAACCCCAACAATCACACTTCAACGAACCCATTCAATCGCAAAGATCCCAGCCCCGAGATCTAACAAAGTCGCGATCTTCCCTCCCAATAATCTCAGTCACCGTCGGATCAACGGGCCCCCGACACCACGCCGTGGACAATCGCCTCTTCTGCCGTTGCTAGAACAGCCGACACCGCCGACCGAACTGTCGAAGCAACGGTGGGAGCACTAGATGGCATGATCCTTACCGTACGCATCTTCAACACCACTGCCAATCAGATCTACCCATGGCTGTGCGCCGCGACTTCTTCCGCTCTCCTTCTTCTTCTTCCAATCTCTCCCTGTATCAATTTCTCTGAGCAAACCCCCTTTTCTCTCTCAGGTTATCCGTTCCTTTATTTTCTTTCTCTTTTCTTTTCTTTCATGTTTTATTTGACATATTTTATACATGTTATATGCACATGTTGGAATCACACGCACACACTGCTCCACTCTTTTTCTTTTACCTCTTGTTCAATTGCATGCATACATGTATACAATATATATAATTATTGAATGATATATATATACACACACACATATATATATATATATATTTATATCTTACTATATTAAATGACTAGCAGTAAATTTGGTTTAAAGCCGAGACCTGGTATCATTATTTATTTTATCAATGTTAGGTTCCCGTTAATAATTTATTTAATATCCATTTTTATCTACATAATTATTTCGCTGTATTGGTTTAATATTTTATTCCATAAAATGTTAAATTATAGCATGCCGATAAAACCGAAAATTTATTTTGCTCACATTGAATCCTTGTTAACGACTTATTTATTTTCACATAATTTTCATAGTCTAACTAAAAAAAATAAAATAAAATAAAATAAAAAATAAAAAATATTAAGGACATTGAAATATTGCTCTATCACAAAAAAAAAAAAAATTATCCCCATTTTTCAGGTCTTTACATACATAGCATGCCGTATTCACTATTTCAGCTCAAAAGTAGAGTGGAAGGTTGTTTTCCTTAAGCATCATTCTAGCCATCTCTTGTAAAGATCAATTTTTTCTTCCTGCAACTCCATTTTGTTTTGGAGTTTTTGGGTCTAAAAATTGATGCTTGATTCCTTGCTTATCATAGAATTTCTCAAACTTTTCAAATTCTTCTCCGTGATCACTCCTTATTTTATTTATCTTATATCCCTTTTTTTATTATACTTGTCTACATATCTTAAAAAATGGTCAAAAGTTTCATCTTTATGTGACATAAGACTAATCCATGTAAATCTTGAATAGTCATCTACAATTGTAAGAAATTATCTCTTTTCACCTAGACTATTTGTTCTTGTTAGTTCTATAAGGTCCATATGAAGAAGTTCTAAGGGTTTTGAAGTTGAAATTTCATTCTTTAGTTTGAATGATTTTCTAGTTGACATGTTTTTCACAAAGTTAAGTTTTGGTATTCCTTTAACTTTTTCTTTTTGAGAAATTAGTTTAAGGAGTTTCATGTTGGCATGCCCTAACCGTCGGTGTCAAAGCCAACTGTCATTTTTCGTGGCCAAAAAACACTTTACATCGCCTTTGCTCAATTCATTAGTATCAACTATGTATGTGTTATTTAATATTTTTCTATAAATAAGATTTTATTAGTGTTGAGATATTGTATAACACATTTATGTGAGTAAAAAATCATTCATTTTTTTTCTATCACATAGTTGACTTATGCCAAGGAGAATATATTTTAACCTATCAACTAAATAAACATTTTCTATACAAGGTGAATTAGAATTACCAATATTCCCTTTACCGATTATTTCACCTTTACCATTGTCTCTGAATGTGACGGTTCCTCTGCTTTGTTTGGAGAGAGATGAGAATCTTTCCTTTTCTTCCGTAATGTGTCTTGAGCACATATTGTCCAAGTACCACATGGTATTAACATTCCCTTTTGTCATCAAAGCCATTTCTCTTGCAAAAAAATAATTGTTTTGGGTCATGTGTCTTGAGCACATATTGTCCAAAGTACCACATGGTATTAACATTCCCTTTTGCCGTCAAAGCCATTTCTCTTGCAAAAAACTAATTATTTGGGATCTTTGGTGTCCACATCATTTTAGGTCTTTTTGGGTTAGTAGATCAATACGGACAAGATGAATTTATGTTTCCTTTTCTAGATAAAAAAAAGCTGAATTTTAGAATATGAACGTTCTTTTTGTTCAAAGATATTTTTATTTCTTTTATAAACATCATTCTTAGGTATAAATCCAATTCCATTTCAATTAAAGTTACTTCTTTTTTTGATTTCCTAACAATAAATCCAAGTTTTTTGAACATCCTACAAAATTTTCAAGTTCCAATTTATTCTTCTTGGATTCTTCTTCTAAGAAAGAAATTATGGTTTTATGATTATACTTGAATCCAACTATATACTTGAATCCAATTACAATAATCAAGGCACAATTTTGACACAACATAATGCTTTAAGATTATAAAACTTGTCATTTTCTGTATGCGTTATTCCAAAAAAGACACTATTTATAAAAATATATTAATTTTAATGAAACTCAAATTAAATGACCAATTAGGTTATCAAGAAACATGACACTTGTTCGGTGGAAGAGAGACACATGTTTAGACAATTGACTATTTGGATGGCTCCTATATGTGTTTGGACAATTGAGGTACTATTTTTTGCAACTTTGATTTTTTCCAAAATTCACACCAAAAAAGTACCTGAAGGACATGATAGAATAATTATACTTTTCATCTTTGAACTTTACCACGAATTTCACTTTAATCTCTATCCTTTCATTTTTTTCTAATTTTACCCTCCAATTCTTAATCTCATTTCAATTTCATCCTTTCGTCACAATTGACCATTTAATGTGGATGAAAAAGACCATGTGTGAGGCACGTGTAAATTTAAAGGAAGTATTTTTTTCGTCTACATTAAACGGCCAATTGTGACGAAACAATGAAATTGAAATAGGGCTAAAAACTGGAGTGTGAAATTAGAAAAATTGAAAGTATATGGACTAAAGTGAAATTCGGGGTATAATTCAAGAGTGAAATGTGTAATTTACCCTCCATTTTAAGTATCTTTCAAGCTTATATTCAAAACTAAAAAATGCCTAAACTATGTAATATAATAAATGTAGGTGCCAGAAGGTCCCCCATGAAGCACATAGTTATCTACACACACAAAGAGGATAACGACCTTTTTTGACACTTTTGAGGCTATGCTATATTAGGGTTATTGCTTCATATACAATATAAAAATTAGGATAAAGATAGATTTTTGCTTCTTGAGTCACCTAAAGATTGATGCTATCTTCAGTTTTGAGTCACCTTTAGGAGATTAGGCTGGAATTATGCTGGTGTGACAAGCCTTGTGAAGGTTGAAGGTGCAGCAACTCAGGAGCAGACTTGGGTGAGAGGGATGATCAGAAAGAACATGTCCAGGCGAAACTCCAACTTTGTAGTGGGCAGAACTGACCATCGAAGGGCTGCTGTAGTTGAAGGTAGAGGATAAGATTCGGCCATTTACAAATAAAGAAGGTATGGCTCGAGCTATGCTGATAATCGAGGTAAGAACGATTTGATCACTATGTTCATTGACAATCTTCCAGAGTCCATGAACTTGAAGGCCTACGGTTTATCTTCACTTTTCACGAAATTTGGGGTTGTTAAAGATGTTTTCATACCTAATAAGAGAAGGGCCCGTTCTGGCACAAGATTTGGTTTCGTTCGGTATGACTGCTTTATGGCAGCTGAAATGGACATCCAAAAAGAAAATGGTATCTGGTGTGATGATAGAGCTTCGGTGGTCAAGAAGGCAGAGTTTGGAAAAAGAAAGGACTTTTCTATGTATAACTCCCCTATAATTAGACAAAAGGTCACAGAAGGAAACCATGATAGGCCTAATGCTCCAACTCCTACGACATTATATGTTGATATTCTGAAAGGTAAAGTCGACACAAGTTATCATCCAGCCTCCATTGAAGTTCAAGAATTGGGTAATGGTTGGCTCTTGAGAAGCGCAATGGCTAAACAAAATTCTCCTAGATCTTTATAATCTTTCTATGAAGTTTTTGTTAGCGAAGGAGTTAAGGGTATTCAAATTCGAGAGTATGAAGACAAAAAAATTATTTTAACATTTTACACGGTGGAGGAAATGAAAGCACTGCTTAATGAAGGGGCTGATTGGTTATCAATGTGGTTTTATGAGATTCATGAATGGAAGCAAGTTTCCTCTTCTGCTCCAATTCAGGTCGTATGGCTCAACTGTTACAGAGTTCCTCTTAATTAATACGTTTCTCAAGATTGGTAATAGTTGGGGGGAAATTGTAAGTTTAGAAGATGCCACAGTCAAGATGGAATCTCTCACTTATGGAAAAATGCAAGTTCTTACTTCCTGTTTGGAACACATTAACAAATGTGTAATTCTTACTTGCAAAGGGAAGGCCTATCCAATTAGAGTTATTGAAGACTAGATTATGCACTTTAGTTTTATCAAACCTCTCAGTCATGGCCTTCAAGATCAATTAAGCCAGCATTCAGATTCAGATAAGGATGATGATGATGTGGAAGAAAATGTAAATAATCTTGACATGGATGCTGAGATGGTGCAAGTTGATAGCACCAATCAATTGCGAATATCAAGGGGGGCCGAAATGGGTGCACAAGAAAATCATAACTCAATTTTTAATTGTCTTCCTCTGGCAGTGGATTCAAAGAGTCATCTTGAGACTAACGTTGAAGATAGCGCATGCGAGGGAGAAGTTAATATGCCAACAGGCGGGGTAGTAAATTTGAATTCTGTCAGAACTTCTTCAAATGGGCCACTCAAAAGTCTAAGTGGGCCTATTTCTAAGTATCCAGTGGAAGTTTTATTGGGCCAACGGGACAATTCAAATAAACTAGGATTTGTTGAGGTTATGCCCAGTCTTGTAAATTCAAAATAAGAACCCAGAAGTGTCTTTATACCTGTCACGTGCCATTCAAAAGATAATGATTTTCAGCAAAGGTACGATTCTTATTCAGTTAAGCGCAAAGAGAAAAGTCTTCCACTTTCCCAATGTCGGAACCCTCTGAAACCCTTTAGAAACAAAAGATCTACTCGTTCTCTCAATTCGCTGGCTCTTCCAAGTTCAATTAATTCATTAAGATCTTTGGCCCAACTTAGATAGAAGATAAAGAATAAGGCTATTTTCGGAGCTACCACTGAAGCTGCTTTAGTCTCCATTGCTGGCCATTCTAGATCCAAGTCTGAATGTAATCTTCAACTTCGTTCGGAAGCTCGCGCAATGGGAATTGGGGAAGCTTTTGGGTCTGCAATATGATGGTAACGATCAGGATATTATTGATATATTCATTTAGCTTGAAGCTAACGATGATCCGAAACTGACCCTGGGGAATGAGCTTGCTCAGTAATTTTATTTCCCAATTGGTGGCTTTGATTTTTATTTTTGTGTTCATGATTATGTTATCTTGGAATGTTAGAGGTTTGGGTAAATCAGTTAAGAGAAGGAAATTAAAAAATCTAATAGTAGAAAAGAAGGTTGATTTTTTGTTGTGGGGTCTACCAAAATTCTTTTCGGATCACTGCCAATTATCCTGAGGGAAGATTCGCGTGATTGGGGTCCTCTCCCTTTTAAATTCATAAATGCTCGGTGTCTCAATCCCTTTTTCCTGTCCAAGGTTGAAGATTTCTAGAATCATTATCAATCTAATGGTTGGGCGGGTTTCAGACTACTGAAAAAACTTTAAGGCTTGAGGAATTCTTTAAGGTAATGGAATCGAAAAGAGTTTGGTAATATTGTTGATAACTTAAAGGCTGCTGAGGATCAGCTTCATTCCCTGTATCTTATAGCTGAATCAAGAATATTGAATGAAGATGAATCTTCCAAGTATGAGGAGCTCAAATGTGATATTTGGAAATTCAGCAAAATGCTTGATTCTCTATGGTTTCAGAAATCCAGAGTTATTTGGACTTCTAAAGGAGATCAGAACACTAGGTACTTCCATCTGATTGCTAAAGGCAGGCATAACCGCAATATGATAAACTCCATATTGATAAATGGTTTGGACACTTCAGATCCTCCTTTGGTTCGTGAAGGCATTAAAAATCTTTTCTAGAGATTCTATTATGATGATTTGAAAGCAAAGCTAAAGTTAGTTGGGCCTTTGGTTAGGGTCTGGAGGGCAGTAAAATCATGTGAAGGTAATAAGGCTCCAGGGCCCGACATATTTAATTTTGTATGGGTTAAAAAATGTTGGGCTATTATCAAATCGGATATTCTGTAGTTTTTAAAGGAATTTCATGCTAATGGTAAGCTGGTTAAAGGTCTCAATTCTTCTTTTATTGCTTTAATTCCAAAAACAAGCAATCCAGCTAACCTGAGTGAATTCAGACCTATTAGTCTCATGGGCTGTATTTACAAAATATTAGCAAAAGTTATCTCATCTAGATTAAAGAAAGTCTTGCCTTGCATCATTGAGAAAAACCATTCTGCCTTCATTGAGGGTCGAAATATTTTGGACGGGATTTTAGTTGCAAATGAAGTTTTTGACTGGTGGAAGAAAAACAAAAAGAAAGGTATTATTCTTAAATTAGACTTTGAAAAGGCTTTTGATAGCATTAATTGGTCTCATCTTCTGAATATGTTGGACTATTTCAGTTTTGGAAAGAAATGGGCATGATGGATTAAAAGTGCATCTCGACGGCTAGGATCTCTAATCTTATAAATGGATCTCCATTTTCTGAATTCAATATGGGAAAAGGGTTTACATTAGGGTGACCCTTTATCCCCCTTTCTTTTTAATATTACAGCTGAAGGTTTGAATATTCTTTTCAAAAGGACAGAAGATCTGGGGCTTATTAAGAGTTTTGTTGTGGGTGCCAATGGAGTTAAGGTCGACAATCGTCAATTCGTTGACGATGCTATAATATTCAGCGATGCCGAGTGGTCTGATGTTGTTACCATTAAGAGTATTCTTAGATGCTTTGAAGTTATGTTTGGCTTGAAAATAAATTTTCATAAAAGTTTAGTTTGTCGGGTGGGAGTGTCTAGTGATTTCATGTCTGAATTAGCTGTTTCGTTGAAATGCAATTGTCAGTCATTGCCATTAAATTATTTAGGGCTCCCTCTTGGGGAAAATCATTGGCTTAGAAAAACATGGACCCTAGTTATTGAAAAATTTGAATCTAAGCTTGCTTCTTGGAAGAGAAGTGATGCTACACTTTTTGGTCTGTAGGGGCTTCAAACTCCGTTTCCTAAGGAACACTCAAAGAAAAGGATCAGAGGGTCACCGGGTTGGCTCCGACGGTAGCCGCTTCGATGCTTAAGTTAATAAAACTGAATTGAATGACTGTAATTATAAACCAAAGAATGAGCATTAATGTAAAGCGAACCATAGGGTTTAATTTATAGGCTGTCGCTTTCCTAGGTTGATTAGGATTTGGAGCCATGAATGGAGGGATTTGATTACCGAAGAATGATAGTTACCATGTTGGACAGTACGCTTGATAAATGTCCGTAAGTGGCAGTTTTCTTGTTGAAGACTGTTTCCTTTTCCTTAGCTCGGTCCTTAGCTCGGTAGGATATTCAAGGCGGTGATGAGCTCTGAATACTGAGAGATGCTCTGGAGGCCTTGTGCTCAGACCTATGAGTTCTGAAGGCTAAGTGCCTAAGCCTGCTCTGGATGGCTGAGTGTCTAAATCTGCTCTGAATGATCGAGCTTTAACTGGTCTGTAGTCACACGTGTCACATGATGACTAGTCTGTCACTTTGTGGTATATCAGCTACTCCCCTCCCCCTTCCTCGAGCCTTAGTTTGAGCTCAGAACGTTACTAAGGCTACGAGCTCCCGAAAAGTCACGCGCCTTGTCTTTTCGATTTTCAAGATGACTGTTGATGGGTTATTTAATGTGCAGCCATCACTTGAGCTTTCGAGGCCATCATTGCCTGTAACCGTCATGATGGTTCGACTTGGTGGGCCCCAAATTCTGAGAATGTATATAAAGAGGAGGAGGGGCTTCGTACGCCTTTTCCCTCACCATTTTCACTGTATTCGAAAGAGAAGAAGAAATTCCGCCATTGTTGAACTAGAGCCTCTAGTGAATCGTGAGGAATTCCTATTGCTTGAAGCTCCCACTTCCGTTTGACTTCAGGTTTGGTTAGTCTTTCTTTCTCTTTCGTTATTCTTCTATTGAAAATTCCATCTTCCCCCCTTTTCTGTTTCTTAGTAATGTCAGCCTCTTCTTCTTCCTCTAGTACTGGTGACCGCACTGGGAGTTTTTTAGAGACGACTGTGCCGTCTCGTATTCAACCCATAGATAGTTATCCCTCTGGTGGTGCCAGAAATAGGTCGATAGGGTCCTCCTCTAGCTCAGAGGTTAGAATAGTGAATGACTTTACGGAACCCATAAGTAGGGTTGGGGAGACTTCTGGTAGATCCTCCCAAAAAGAGGAAGGGGAAAGTGCCATTACCCAGGGCATGATAACTGAACTGAGGGAAAAATTTGATTTCCCCTCAAATGTCACTTGTAGAGTACTGAGCGCCTTAGATCACCCATATGATGTTGAAGAGGGCAAAATTTGTGTCTATCTCGCTTGGTTGGATATGGGATTGAGGCTCCCTCTTCTTGACTTGGTTAGGCAGTTTTTCTGTTGATTTAACATCTGCCCTGCCGACCTTAATCTTAATAGTTGGAGGCATCTGTTAGGGTTTATAGTGTTAGGGCACCAGAACAATGTTGATGTGTCCCTTGATTTGATCCGTAGCAATATGGATCTGAAATATATGAGGTCGGAAGGCCTCTTTTACATGTCTTTTGATAAAGGGTTCAGACCCTTTTCCTCTGTACCCATTTTTAACAAGACTTGGAAGAAGTGGTACTTCTTTATAGGAGGAGGATGGGAGATGGAGGACTTCCAAGGCCAGACTTCGACATTCCCTCGAAGTACGGGGTTTAAGGGTGAGACCCCTTTTCCTTGTGGCAATTTTACTTCTGTTTATGCTTTTACTTCTGAACTTGATTAACTAACCATTGTTCTTATGTTTTTTGTGCAAACAAGGGTGCTTAGAAGAGGTCTATTTTTACAATCGACCTCCAGAACCAGTACCGTCAGCTCTTTCAGACCTCAAACCGAGCTTATACAGTCATTATATCACCGGAGAATTTGATGGCTGCAAGTAAGCGCGTTGAAGAGCTCAAGAAGTCTCTTTTGGAGAGTTGGGTTCTAGATCTACCAAAGAAGAAGGTGGGGGAGACCTTCTCTCCTGTTGACCCACCGTTGCAAGTGAAAAGGAGGAGGTTACTCTCTAGCTCTCCAGAGCGAACTGAGTTTGAGAAGGAGCCCACCCCTATAGCCATAGCCCCTTCTGCCCCTTTGGTTCCGAGCAAACGAGTTGGGAAGGGGAAGGGGAAGGTGGCTGCCAAAGCCCCCCAAGCCTTAGATGATTCTGGCTACCAAGCCACTAAAAAGGCTTTTGAAGTGTTTTGGGCTAAAGGCCTTCATCAGTATAGGGGGCAGAAGCCAGACAAGTTAATGACTGAGATGATGAATCTCCAGATGAAGGTGACTACCGAAGGTTTCTTTTTCCTTCTTTTGCTTGTTTGCATTGTACTTAGTGGGTTCTGACTTGCTTGTTTTGTGCTTTGCAGACCATGCATAGTTTGGCGGCTCTAATGGAGGCTTCTCCAAATTCGAAAGAAGTTGAAAAACTTCAGGCCGAACTGGATGAAGTTAGGTTACAGCTGGGGATGATTTAGTCTGCAGCCCATGCTGTTGAAGAGAAGCTGAAAGAGGCTTCCAATTCTTTGGCCATCATGGAGTCTGAGAGGGACCTTCATGTTCGGAGGGCAGAGGAGCTTTAAAAGGAGTTAGATGCTTTTCGATATGCCTTCGATCAGAAGCTTCAAGATGCAGTTGCCTCTGCCAAAGTTGAAACTGAGACGGAGATAAGGGCTGAATTCGAGGAAATGGGTTGGGAGCTGATTCAACATGGGTACAACACTTTCAGATCTAAGCTCCTTGCCAATTTTTCAGACTTCGATCTGTTAGAAATCAAGCGTGTCGTAGCCCCTCCTACCAAGGCTAAGGTTCCGAGCGGAAAGGATGAAGTGACTCCTTCCAAATTCCCTTCAACAGAGGAGCTTGCCCCAGTTGACTCTAGAGTTACAATCTGAAATCCCTTTATATGTGTATATATATATATATATATATTTTTTTTTCAGACTGCTGTATTTGTAACATTTCAATCAATGAAATTAACTTTCTTTAGAACTTGTGTGTCTTTTCCCCTTTTGAACTGCAACACTTGTAAATTCTGAGGATTGTTGTAGATGCTAAGTAGATTCAGTATTGTCCCACGTTGTTGCTACTCTGTAATATATGCTTGGGCTCCAGCCCTTTAAACTTAAGATTAGTGTAAGCAGAGATGTTCATGAGTTGATTGCGTTTCAGACGAGCCCTTTAACTGGTTATGATCAGAAACTATCTTCCGGGCAGAGCATCTTGTAATAATTTAATTGAATCTGCTTTAGGAAGACTTGATGATGATTGAACCTGAGTCTGGTTGAATCAGAACTTATACTAAGTAACTTGAGTAGGAGGACTTGTAATGATTATGATCTGTTGGATGACTTATGATAACAAACCGTCCATAGTGAGGATTTGTGTCCACTAGGACTTAACTGTGATCCGTAAGGCTTGTAATGACAATTGAACTGATCTTTCATAAGCAATTTCTATCCATCAGGACTGATAATAACTTGGTAAGAAGACTCATAGTCATTGAATAGATCAAAACCTTTGTTCATAACATCAGAAGGTTGAGTAGCACATCTTCCAAGATCAAATCTTCTTTTATCTTGGCTGATAAAAACTTGAACAGGAAGCTTCGCAATAACTGGACCAGAATTGGTATCATTGGGGCAAGAAACATTTATAACTGTGTAGTCAAGTAGTTGGATCAAATGTTCTATTTTTAGTTTAGGGGGTAAATGAGCAGATTCCTCCTTATATAGAGATGGTCCAGACTTGTAACAGCTGCTTGGTTTTTAGGGGTCTGTACCTTAAGATGGACCAGACCTAGGGGTTTGTGCATTGAGATGGACCAGACCTGGGGGTCTGTGCATTGAAAGGACTAGGCCTAAAGGACTTGTAATGGATACAAGACTTTAGGGGTCAATACGATGGACCAGACCTGGGGGTCTATGCATTAAATGGACCAAGCCTAAAGGACTTGTAATGGATACAAGGCTTTAGGGGTTAATACGATAGACCAGACCTGGGGGTCTGTGCATTAAGAAGACCAGGCCTAAAGGACTTGTAATGGATACAAGGCTTTAGGGGTCAATACGATGGACCAGACCTGGGAGTTTGTGCATTAAGAAGACCAGGCCTAAAGGACTTGTAAGGAATACAAGGCTCTAGGGGTTAATATGATGGACCAGACCTGGGGGTCTATGGATTGGGTTGGGAATACTTAATGGAGGTATTTAAAGAAAGAAAACATCTTTATTGATAATACTTCTGTAAGTGTTCTACATTCCAAGGTCTGGGTACAGGTTTCCTAGCCATGTCTTCTAACTAGTAGGTGGCAGGTCTAACAGTTTTCATCACCCTGTAGGGGCCTTCCCTAGTTGGGTGATAATTTTCCCTATAGTGGGATCCTTAGTGTTTGGAAATATTCTTCACAGGAAAAGATCCCTGATCTGAAAACTGAGGGACTTCAACCCTAGTTTAGAGTTGTTGGCTATCTTGTGTTGATATGCTTCTATCCTGATCCTGGCTTGATCTCGCTTTTCTTCAAGTAGGTCCAAATTCTCTGCAAGCTGCTGATGATTGGCCTCTCGATTGAAAGATTCAGTCCTTAAGGTAGGCATACTGATCTCAATGGGGATTACGGCCTCGGTGCCATAGGCAAGCGAGAATGGAGTTTCAAAAGTGGGCATTCTTTTGGTGGTTCTGTAAGCCCAGAGAACACCAGGGAGTTTTTCAACCCATCTTCCCTTGGCTTCTTCCAACCTTTTCTTAAGGGCATCAAGGATTGTTCGGTTGGTGACTTCTGCTTGCCCGTTGGCTTGGGGATGGCCTGGTGATGAAAAATGTTGACTGATGTGTAGATCTTGGCAAAATTTCTTAAAAACTTTGCCAGTAAACTACGTACCATTGTCTGAAATGATAACGCGTGGTATACCGAACCTGCAGACTATGTTTTTCCAAGTGAAGCTCTTGACCTCTTTCTCTGTAATATGTGTTAGGGGCTCTGCCTCTACCTATTTGGAAAAATAGTCAATGGCCACCAAAAGATATTTCTTGTTTGGTGTGGCCTTTGTTAGTGGGCCCATGATGTCCATCCCTTACTGAGCAAAGGGTTATGGGCTGACAATAGGAATGAGCTCATAGTGGGGTTGGTGTTGGTAGGGAGTGAACTGTTGGCATTTGTCACATTTCTGGATGTACTCCTTAGCCTACCTCAGTATACCAGGCCAGTAGTAGCCCTGTCTTTAAGCTCGGTGGGCTATAGTTTTGCCCCCATTATGGTTTCCATAGATTCTTTCATGTATTTCTACCAGATCATACTGAGACTTCTCCAGAGACAGACACCTCAGCAAGGGTTGAGAATAAGACCTGTGATAAAGCTTCCCATTCATAATAAGGTACCGAGCTGCCCTGATTCGGATCCTTCTGGCCTTGTTCTTATCTTCTGGGAGGAGCCCTCCTTCCAGGTATTGGAAGATGGGAGTCATCCAGCTCTGGGTTTGCTCTGCAGCTTGGGCAACTTGGACCTTTTTTATGCTTGGTTCTGACTGATGGGAGATTTTCAATGTGGACTCTCTTTCGGGCTTCAGGTGGGAGGCCATATTAGCCAGTGCATTAGCCCTGAAATTCAGACTTCTTTTAATTTTTTGGATTGTGAATTTTTGGAAGAACTGCTTCAGTGATTTCACCAGTTCTGAATACTGAAGTATTCTGTCATCTTTGATGGAAAACTCTTCCAAAACTTAGCTTACCACTAGTTGGGATTCAGAGAAGACCTCGAGGTTTTGAGCCTCGCATTCTAGAGCCAGCTTCAACCCTAAGGATAAAGGGCCTCGTATTCCACTTCATTGTTTAAAGCTTTGAATCCCAGACTTACTGCCTTTTCTATTACAAGTCCCTCTGGTGATCGTAGCACCAAACCGACACCAGAGCCGTGGTCTGTAGAGGACCCATCAGTATAGAGCTGCCATGGGGCTGAACTCTTGTTGAGCTCTACTTTATCATGTAGTGCTGGGGTGAATTCAACAACAAAATCTGCCAATGCTTGTCCTTTGATGGAGGTCCGTGGAACATAAGATATGTCAAATCCAATTCTACTGACCACTTGACCAGTCGTCCTGAGACTTCTGGCTTCCGAAGCACCGACTTCAGCGGATAGGCCGTTGGGATGTCAATGGGATAAGCCTGAAAGTAGGGTCTGAGCTTTCGTGCTGAGGTTATTAGGGTGAAGGCTAATTTCTCAATCTCTGGATATCTTTTTTCTGTGTCCAATAATGCCCTGCCGACATAGAATATGGGCTTCTGGACTCTTCCATCCTACCTGACCAGTACAGAATTGACAGCATTTTCGGAGACAACAAGGTAGATGTGTAGCTTTTCCCCTTGGACTGGCTTTAATAAGAGTTTAGGGGAAGCCATGTATTCCTTCAATTCTTGGAAAGCTTTTTCACATTCCTCTGACCACTGTAGGGCTCTGTTACCCTTCAAGGCTTTGAAGAACGATAGGTAGCAATCAGTAGACTTGGAGATAAATCTACTTCAGAGTTGCAATTCTGTCGTTCAGAGCCTGAATGTCTTTCTTGGTCTTCGGCGACTCCAGCCTAATCAAAGCCCTTATCTGAGTGGGGTCTGCTTCTATATCTCTCTGAGAGATAATGTACCCTAAGAACTTTCCCTTGGTTACACCAAAGGTGCACTTCGAAGGATTTAGTTTCATCTTATGTTGCTTCAGGATGTCAAATGTCTGAGCTAAGTGCTGAAGGTGGCTACTTTTTTGTAGGCTCTTGACTAGCATGTCATCAATGTAAACTTCCATGGTACTGTCGATTAGAGGACTAAACATCTTGTTGACCAGACGCTGATATGTTGTCCCAGCATTCTTTAGGCCTGAACGACATCACTCTATAGCAATAGAGACCTCACTCGATTATGAATGCTGTCTTTTCTTGGTCTGGAGGGTACATCTGGATCTGGTTATATCTAGAGTAAGCATCCATGAAGCTCATGAGTTCGGTTTCTGCAGTAGCATCAACTAGTTGATCTATCATTGGCAGTGGAAAGCTGTCTTTTGGGTAGGCCTTGTTGAGGTCTGTATAGTCAACACAAACTTTCCACTTTCCATTTTTCTTTTTGACCAGGATAGTGTTTGCAATCCATTCTGGATAGAATACCTCTCGTATCATCTTGGCTTTTAGCAGCCTCTGGACCTCCTCATTAATGATCTGATGTCGCTCTGGAGTGAGTGGCCTTCTTTTTTGTCTCACTGGGGGGTGATTAGGATCTACCATCAACTTATGAGTGATGAGGTCTGGATCTATGCCTTCCATATCCTTTGTTTCCTAAGCAAACACTGAGAGGTTGTTTCTTAGAAATTTTACCATCTCTTTATGCTCGGCAGGTGTTAGGTCTGGATTGATATGTAAGCAACGCCCTTGTTCTTCTGAGCTGACCAGCACTTTAATGGGGTCTTCTACGGGCTTGGCCCTGTTGTTTCTTCTTCTAGGGCTTAGAGGTTCATCAATTTCAGAGGGACAGTTCTCTGTCTCATGATGGTGGGTGAGGTTTGAACCCATACATTCATGAGTATGCAGTAATTGCTATTTGGAGGACCTCTCCTTAAGTGCGAGAGCATGACACTCTCGAGAGGTCGGTTGACATCCTCTGATGGAGTAGACAGCATGATTGTGGACGTACTTCAGACATTGGTGGAGGGTTGAGGTGATCGCTCCCATTTGGTGTAGCCAAAGTCTTCTAATTGTAATGTTTAAGGGGATTTGGCGTTCAGAACCATGTATTCTGACATCTTGGTCTTTTGTCCATCTCCCTCTCCTATTGTGGTTGGAAGGTCAATCGTCCCTAGTAGGGTATTGAGGTTCCCATCAAATCTTGTCATGATAGCAATGGTGGGTTTGATGTCGTTGGGATTGAGCTTCATCTATTTGAGGAGCTCATAGAATAGGACATTTACAGAACTTCTCGTGTCCACCAGGACTCTTCGGATCTCAAAATTGGCAATTTTGAGAGAGATAACGAGGGCAACACTGTGAGGACAGTTTACCCCTGTAAGATCTTGATCTGAAACTGGATATCAGGTACTGGCCTCAATCTTTTCTCGACATTGGAGATCTGTAGTATGCTAGGAGTAGTTCTGACCTCCCGAGCATACCGTTTTCTTGCTCTGTTGGACGTTCTTATTGCCGGGGTATCTGTATGGAGGACGAAGATAACTTGATTGTTCTGCTGTTGAGGCTCATTCCGTCCTTCCCTTTGTTCTGGCCTCTGGTCCGGCCTTTGGTCTGGCCTTCTCTGCTAGGGCCTGTCATTGCGGGTGTTCTGCCTCCCGTCTTGCCTGACAAACTCCCGCAGTCGTCCTCTCCTTATGAGCTACTCGATTTCATGTTTAAGGGCCTTGCATGTGTCGGTTGTGTGCCCGTGGTCTTTGTGGAAATTACAATACTTGCTCTGGTCCTAGTACTTAGGATCGCCTCTTAGCGGCTATTGCCACTTTAGGTTTTTACGTGCTCAGATTTGCTGAAGTATGTGAGTTAAGGATGCGTTCAGAGGCGTAAAGGTGGTGAACCCCCTTGGAGCAGTGCTATTTGGAGTTTTGGAAGCCATTCTTCTGTTTGGGCTTCTGTCCCTCTTCTTGATTGCATTGGTGTCCTTCTTCTGGTCATCCTGTTGAGCTTGTTCTTTATTCTTCTGAGAAGGGCTCTTTGCTTCTTCTAGATTTATGTATTTCCTAGCCCGATCCATGAGGGCTGCCATGTCGGCAAGAGGACTCTTTGTTAGAGAATCCCTGAAGCCTCCTTGTGTGAGTCCAGAGGTCATAGCAGCTACTAAAAAGCTTGGGCTGCAATCTGTGATCTTTGTGAGCTTGGCGTTAAAACGTACAATGTACTGTCGAAGGGACTCCTCTTTGGACTGTTTTACTTTAAGCAAGAATTCTGGGCCCTTCCTCAGCCTTTTGCTGGTTATGAACCTGTCTAGGAAGCGCTTGCCGAGCTCATAGAAATTGGTGACTAAGTTTGGTGGGAGATGGTGGAACCACTTTAATGTTGTGCCTTCGAGGCTAGTAATGAATATACGGCACATGAAGGCGTCAGAAGCCCCGTGCAGTGCCATGGTGTGCTGGTAATGAAAAAGATGGTCCCCTGGGTCCCTGGTTCCATCATAAGGGGTGAACTTTGGGATGAAAAATTTCCTCGGCCGTTCCTCGACCATGATAGCAGGGGTGAACGGCGTGACAAGCCTTCCGAGCAGTCTGGCTAGCTGTCCTGCTCTGGAGGGATTTGAATACCTCTTATCACAACAGTGCGGTCCATGGAGTCTGCCACTTCTTTAGCTCTTCGTGGGTCCCTAGGCGGTACTTCTTGTGAGTCTTGTTTCGTAGTTTCGACTCCTATATAAATGGGATGGGCTTGTCCCATGGCTAGAAGAGGATTTTGATGCTCCTGAGCTAGAGGAATGAGAGCTGCTTTACGTTGGGACTCTTGTGGTGCTGGATTTGCTCCTGAAGCCCCCGGGGTTGGAGCCCTAGTGGTGCTTCGATAGTGGATATCTGGAACAAAGGTTGGTATCCTTCTGCCTGTAGCTGCTGATGGCTGGGGGTCTCCACCAATGTGGGTGGTACCTTAGGGGTACACCGGTTGATTACTAGGAATCCTTTCATGGACTCCTTCATCCGTGGCAATAGTAGGAGGTTGTGTCCTTTGATCAGCCGTGTGGATGGGTGGATTCAAAGGACTGGTTCCATGACTCTGGGTAAGCATCGCTAGAGTTTTGGACATGGCAAGAAGCTGTTCTTGCATCAACTTGTTCTGTCGTTTAACTTGGTTTAGCTACTATTGCATGGGATCAGATGATTGTCCTCTTCCTCGTCCGGTAGGTGGTCGACTTTGAGGGTTTTGAGCATTCTTTCTCGATCGGAGATTGGGAGCCATAGTCTTTCGGCTTGAAGGAGGATGAGCTTGTTCGTAAGTAAAGCACTTTTGTTAAAAGAACGACTGTCGTTCCCACAGACGGCGCCAAACTGATGCTACACTTTTTGGTCTATAGGGGCTCCGAACTTCGTTGCTCGAGGAACACTCAAAGAAAAGGATCAGAGGCCCACCGGGTTGGCTCCAGCGGTAGCCGCTCCGATGCTTAAATGAATAAAACTAAATTGAAAGACTGTAATTGTAAACCAAAGAATGAGCATAAATGTAAAGCGTATCTTAGGGTTTAATTTTTAGGCTGTGGCTTTCCTAGGTTGATTAGGATTTGGAGCCATGAATAGAGGGATTTGATCACTGGAGAATGGTAGTTACCATGTTAGACACTGCGCTCGATAGATATCCGTAGGTGGCAGTTTCCTTATTGAAGACTGTTTCCTTTTCCTTAGCTCGGTAGGATATTCAAGGTAGTGATGAGCTCTGAATACTGAGAGATGCTCTGGAGACCTTGTGTTCAGACCTATGAGTTCTAAAGGCTAAGTGCCTAAGCTTGCTCTAGATGGCTGAGTGTCTGAATCTGTTCTGGCTGGCCGAGCTTTAACTGGTCTGTAGTCACACGTGTCACATGATAACTGGTCTGTCACTTTGTGGTATATCAAGAAGATGTCTCTCATTCGATGGGAGGATCATTTTAATTAAATTAGTACTTCAAAGTTTTCCAATGTATTATTTATCTCTATTTAAAATTCCTAAATCCGTAGCTTCTCAATTGGAAAAGATTCAAGCAAATTTTTTATGGGGGCAACTTCGAGATTAGAAAGAAAATTCACTTGATGAGTTGGGAGAAATGCTCCATGAGTAAAAGTCTTGGAGGTTTAGGCCTTAAAAACCTTAAAGAACGGCCACTTTTTTCTCAAGTTTGGTAGAGATTTAGTTCAGAAAATAATTCACTATAGAGCAAGCTGTTGAATGGAAAATATTTCTACTCAGAGAAGGATTGGTTGCCCAATTCTATTTCTTCATCTCATTTTTTTAGGCTTTGGTTAGATATTGTCATGGTTGAAAATAGATGCCCTGATCTATTTAATTCTTTTATTCATAACTTGGTTATTTCTGTAGGTAATGGCCAACATATATCATTTTAGAATGAGAAATGGTTGGGGAATGAAACTCTGAAATCCCTTTTCCTAAGGCTTTTAGTTTTATCTATCTTAAAGGAAGGCAATCTATCAGAATTCAAAATTCTGAGAATAGAGAAATTCTATTAGAACTCTTTATTCCATCGCACCCTATTTGTTTGGGAATTAGAAGAGCTCCTTAGACTTTTCTCACTTCTTTGTAATGCTCCTACTATTATTAAAGGAAGACAAGACTCCTTGATTTGGATTGCTCATCTATCTAACCAATTGTCAGTGATTTCTCTATATAAAAGGTTTCAATCTTCTTTTGACCCATCTCTAAAAGGTATGAATCTCATCTGGCATAATGTAACTCCTCCAAAAGTTTAATTTTTCGGTTGGCTAGCATGTAATAATCGAATAAAATTTGCAGAATATCTTCACAAACTAGGGATTATAAAGGATCAAACTGACTATCTATGCCACTTTTGTGGCCTATAATGTGAATCCACTAATCATATTCTATTGTTATGTCTAGATGTCTGGTTGCTTTGGTCTGAATATATTAGTTGGTGGCGTATTTAGTGGGCATCTCCAAAGTCTATCAAGTCTACATTAGATTGGTGGCAGGAATTTAAATTTAAAAATGTTCATAAAGCCATCTGGGAATCTATCCCTTTTACTATTATGTGGTCAGTTTGGAAATTCAGAAATGAAGTGATTTTCAGCAATGCCCTTCTCTAGTGCTCTGCGGTTAAGGACTTGGTTAAATTTAGGTTGGATTTTTGGTTAAGCATAGATCGAAAAGCCCTTTCTTCTATTTGGATGATTTAATTTTTTGTATTCAAAGTATTATAGATAACAGAGGTTCCTAATCATTTTGATAGAAATTTGTTATGCTTTCTCTCTTTTGGTAAAGGTTTTCCATTCTAGGTTTTTTTCTAAGTTAGTGGGTTCAAGTGGCTTTTTCATTCTCAACTTTGTAGCTAGTTTCTTCACTCCATCCTCTGTAGCACGATCTTCTTGATTTCTTTGGCTAAGCGTCGTACTTGGATACTGGTTGCTGGTTTTTTTATGGCATTGAGAGTTTATTTTTCACTTAGATCTATGTTTCTAGGTGTTTCTTTTGAGTGTTAAAATATGGTTATGGTTCTTTGAAAAAGATATATTTATGATAGTCTATGATTGGATTTTCTTCTTTTGTTGGTTATTTGTTGGCTGGTGATGTGGTTCCTAGTTTTGTGCTAACCTAGTTGGGATGTCTCTGGGTTCTCTGATCCCTTTTGCATGTAACCTTATTGATGTTTTTTGTTATGCATGTCTTCTACATTTTGTTATCTCAATAATGTTAGCCCTAAATGTTTTCAACCAATAACATCTTAATAATTTTGATGATCACAAAGCATTATCCAATGGACTGATGCTTTATCTAAGTGACAATGCAAATAGTTCATTTAGGTCAAAGAAGATTGTTGACCAAGAAAATGACAAAAGTCATCAAGTTAAAAGATTCCACTCAAGAGTATGTTCCAAAGCAAAGATCAAAACAAGAGGAATGCTTTCATGATGATTCAAGTAAGGTGGACTCACTTGCCCAATGATGGAAGTGAAGACTTTCATTTTTCTTTATTTTGGGCTTTTTTTGAATGACGTTAGGATTAGGTTGATCATTGGTTGTAAGCTCTCACTATTTAAAATGATCATCTAAGAACTAACCTCAATTTTTTTTTTTTTTTTTTCATTCAAAACAAAGCATTTAACTTAAAGTCTTGAAATATCAAAAGATTTTGGCAAAAGTACACTTAGAAATAAATAAGCTAGAAGACACTCACCATCTAAACCAGTTGACTAGTTATTGAAATCAGTCGACTGATTCTTAAAGCTTATTTGTTACACTAATAAAGCCAATCGACTGAGTAATTCTTTATAAAATTGCTTGAGCACACTGTCCAAATCAGTTGACCTCTAATGAGATTCAATCGACTGTCGTTAAAGGCAAAATTAGTGTACAAACAAATCTAGTCGACTGATTCATAGAACTGGTCGACTAAATGACCAATTGATGAATTGTCTAAGTACACTGTCTAAATTAGTCAACCTAAAAACAATATCATTCGATCACATCGCAAAGGCAAAATAGTATACAAATAGAACCAGTCGACTAATACTCAAAACTTAACCAAATGAACCTCAAATCCTTAGACAAATCAGTTGACCTAATCAGTCGACTAGTCCTCATTACAGTCGACTGGTTGATGATTTAATCAATTGATTCTGTCGATCTGACAATTGCAAATTCAAATTTTGAATAGATAAAAAAATGGGGGAAACAGATCTTTTTGAAAAGCAACAATCATATAGTTTAAATGGCTATAAATAGAGGTTCTCTAAACCTTTCTAAGCCATCTCTTACAACATTACATTATGATAATCTATGCTATTGACTTTAGATTTACCATCTTCCAAATCTAGATCTAAAAGTTCTACTTGTCTTAAATATTCAGAGCTTACACCTGATCAATCTATAGAAAGTAAACATCTTATTGCATGAAACTATTCTAAAAGAAAGTGCTATTTGATAAACATCTTTGTATTATCTTATTGCAATGAGAATTGTGGGTAGGTGCTACTTGATGAGACAAAAAGTTATATTTTTCTGGGATAAGAGGGCTACGGTTTTCGTTTTGTAATGGTTTGGTCTCTACCTGCAATGAGGTTACTATAGTAGAAAAACTCAAGTGGGGATACTTGAGTCGATGACGTAGGAAGTTTTCTGAACCTCTTAACTACTACTACAAAAAATTATATTTTTAGCGACGCATAGTAAAGCATTGCTAAAAGGCACTATTAGTGACGCCCACTACATGCTTCACTAAAAAGCAATAAAAAAACAAGTTTCCCCCCGCGAAAAAATGGGTACGCATCTTTTAGCGACAGAAAATGGATTATTAGTGACGCACATGGGCGTCGTTGTATGGTATTTTTGGCAACTCACAAGGACTTATTAGCGACGCTCGGTGTACATCACTAAAAAGTCCTTCATTTTCTTCCCTGATCGCGACCTGGTTTCTCATTCTCTCTATTTTCTTAATTTTTCTCACTCTCCGTCATTTTCACTCCCCAATCGCGACCATTCTGGCGACGACGATAACTCTCTCTTTCTTTCTTGATAAGCCCTATTCTCAGTTACATATATATATATATATATATATATATAGACACACATACGCACACACATTTACATACATATGTTTCATTTTGAAATGAAGAATTCTAAATTCTAAGGGTAGAAATTTTTTGATTTATCAATTATGTTTTTGAGAATCTGAAGACTAGGCGGGTTTGTGGAAACTGAATTACAGTAAGTTTCAGTTTGATTGCTATTCTGAAAAATGTTAAAATTTGTGTATCATGTTGTATTATTATACTTTTCAAGTTAGTTAATAAATTATATATATATATATATATATATATATATATATATATATACTTAAGAAAGAATATGAGAGAAATTTTTGCTTGCCTTTTCTTTTCCTTTTTTTTTTCTTCAATAAAGATTTTTTCCAATACAAGTTTGTTGACTCCCTTAGTGTTAGCTTAATTTTTACAATACAAATGATTATATGTTTTTAATTTTGGTGACTTTATTTTAATTTTTTATTTATGTAGACTTTGTTTGTGTCAACCAAAATTTTGGCTTTGACTTGTGTATAAATAAATTTTATAGACGTGTGTATGTTTAGACACGCAAAGACTCAAAAAAATGTGTGTGAAAAAGAAAAGAAAAAACTAATAAAAAAGGATTCCACCATTATATTTCTACTTTTTTTTATTGCCTTGTTAGGACCTTTGTACCAATTCCAATAATATGGATACGAAAACAATTCCTAATCATTAAAATATCATATACAAATAATACTAAATAGCCCTAAGGTGCAAAGTAAAATATTTCATGGCTACTTTTTATATCGGAAAAAAAAATTAATTCATATGATTTGTGTTCATAAGATTAGAATGTAAGATGTTTATCCTCTATGTATATTATCATTTTAAATTTATCATATTCTTTAGTTATGCACCACGTACAAATGTAATATTTTTTTTTTTAATTAAGACTTGCTTGTAATAAATTTGGTATTGTCTAGCTTGCAATATACTTATATACTATACCTTTGTATTTGTGTGAAAAATTGTGGATTAGTTAAAGGGTTGTAAATCATTCAGTTTTTGTTTACTTTTGTCTTCATTTGATTACTTTAAAGCAGAGAAAATACTTGGAGTAGGTGTGTGTAGAATGATAGATTAGTTTAACAAAATCATTTATCACTTATTTTTCTTTATTTACTCAAAAACAATTGAGTGATCCACGATTAAGATCATTGGTAAGAGTGACATTTTCTACACGTATAGTTCAAGTTCGAGGTTTCATACGCACGCACTCTTAAAAATAGAATTTGGAATCTACTTGATTAGTAGAAGGTTAGGTAAATTAAATGTGTATTGTTTACAACTAAATGATCAAAAACTTAATGTATAATTGCATTTATGTAAGCCTAGCCCCATTCGGGAGTCATTTTCATCATTCATGAATCTTATTCAGAAATTTATTCTCAATTGGGATCGTGTGTATGAACATTGATTCTTGAATTGTCCAGAATAGGACAATTTGAGAATGCATAAATCTGTATTGCAATTAATAGCACGTGCTTGAATATTCCACTGTGAGAAAATTTCAGCACGGTCTCCTATTATTCTCTGGGTTCATATTTAGGCGTGGTAACGTCTATCTCATGTACTTAGAGATGTGGGGAGATGCTGTCGAAATTTTCTCCTAGTGGAATTAAGCATTTGATTTGCTGCTGATTGCAATGTAAATTGTGCATTCACAAATGGGATAGGACCACCTTACCCTTTAGAGAGAAGTTGGAAGTGCTAGGATTCATGTTTAATATTTATAATGAGCAACATGTTTAACTTGTATTAGGTAGACGAAAATGGATAAGAGCTGGATGGACTTGAGGGGTAAGCATTTGTCAGGGTATGTAAAGGGGATCAAAGATTTTATCGAGTTTGATCGGTCATCTGTAGATGGGAGAAATATGATAAGATGTCCATATAGGAGGTGCAATAATAGAGATTATATGCACATAGATAAGGCCAAAGAGCACCTACTCCAGTACGGAATAGACAAGATGTATACATGTTGGGAATTTCATGGAGAACACTGTGACGTATGAGTGGCAAGTGAGGATGAAGAAGAAGACAATGACGATGACTTAGGTGACAATGTTGGGGTTGGTTACAGAATTTCATGGGGAACACTGTGACGTATGAGTGGCAAGTGAGAATGAAGAAGAAGACAATGACGATGACTTAGGTGACAATGTTGGGGTTGGTTACAATGGCTTGCCACAAATGTTAGTATACTTGCAGGGAGTTACAACTGGGGTTCACAGTCCCAAGAGTGGCACAGGACAAACGGAAGCATTAGATTCCTTGTTAAGGGAAGCAAGGCGACCGTTATATCCAGGTAGTGAGAAGTTTCAAAACTGGATTTTCTCGTGAAACTCCTTCATATTAAGACCATCAACCGATAAAAAAACAAATCATTTAATATGGCCATTGAATTGATTAAAGCAGCACTCCCTCTAGGGGAGACCCTTCCAAAATCATATTACGAGGTGAAAAGACTATTAAGAGACTTAGGTCTCAGGTATATTCCCGTACATGCTTGCAAAAATGATTGTATGTTCTTTTAAGAGAAGACTGAAGGACGTTTGGAGTGTATGGTACGCCACAAACCCAGGTACAAGGTGAATAAAGGAAAGAGCAAGACAATTCCACATAGGGTGATGAGATTTTTTTGTTAAAATCGAGGCTACAAAGGTTGTACATATCTTAGAAAATGATAAAATAGATGAGGTGGCATAAGGAGAAGTGTGTTGGTGAGAAAAATGCATGTAGGCATCCGGTAGATTCTCAAGCTTGGGCTCAGTTTGATAGAAATCACAAATGGTTTACAAATGAGCTGCGTAATGTACGACTTAGGCTGGCTAGCGACAGTTTCAATCTATTCAGTAACATAAGTAATGCCTTCATCATGTGGACGATGTTGCTTATTCCTTATAACTTGCCACCATGGAAATGTATGAAAGAACTATTTATTTTCCTATCATTGCTTATTCTAGGGCTAAAGTCTCTTAGTAATGAAATTGATGTGTACTTGCGTCCTTCAGTGGACGAGTTGAAGGAATTGTGGAAGGTTGGAGTAGAAGCATACAAAGTCTCTAAGAATGAGACATTTCAATTGCATGTAGCGGTACTATGTACCATAAATGACTTTCCTGCATACGGGAACTTGTTTGGGTGGAGCACTAAGGGGTATCTAGCATATCTGGTTTGTAATAAGGTTGCATGTTCCCTTCATTTGTCTAATGGAAAGAAGTTATGCTACATATGCCATCGCCATTTACTACTGCCATCACATAGCTGGCAAAATCGGCAGAAGTATCAGTTTGATAGAAAAATTGAACGCAGGTCGTCACCTCTATTGTTGTCTGGGGAAGACGTGTTGGCATAATTGGCATTCATCCAACCAGTGAGGTTTGGGAAGATACCGGGTACTAAAAAGAGTAAGTGTACTAATGTGGAGTTAAATTGGACAAAGAAGTGCAAATTTTTTGAGTTGTCGTACTAGGAGACCCTTAAGTTAAGGCATAGTTTGGATGTTATACACATTGAGAAAACATCTATGATAAGGTGTTAGGAACTTTAATGAACATTGAAGGGAAGAGGAAGGATACTGTTAAAGCCCGGTTAGACTTGCAGGAGATAGGGATACAGAAAGAGTTACACCTAATACATAGCGATGATAAATATATCATGCCTCCTGCATGCTATACATTTATCATCCGACGAGCGAATGAAGATTTGTGAGTGGTTTAAATCGGTGAAGTTCCCAGATGAATATGTATTGAATATATCTCGGTGTATAAATGTTAAAGATGGGAAAATATATAGATTCAAGAGCCATGACTGCAACATCTTTTTACAGCGGCTTCTTTCTGTTGCAAGACGTAGATATCTTACTGATGACATGTCAACGACATTGATTAAGTTGGCGTATTTCTTTAGAGAATTAAGTGTCAAGACATTGAAGTTGAAAGTACTGAAAAAACTTGAAAGGGACGTTGTCATGATCCTCTTCAACTTGGAAAAGATTTTTCTTCCAACTTTCTTTGATGTAATGGTCCACTTAGTTATGTATTTGTTGTATGAGGCTACGGTAAAAATTGGTGGACCTGTCCAATACCATTAAATGTATCCAATAGAAAGGTATATTAAATTTTAATTTTTGTCTTATCTATCCATCTTAACTATTTTAATTTATAATTGATTAATTATTAAAACAAATATTTGCACACATTAAAGTAATATGTTCGTAACAAAGCACGATCGGAAGGGTCAATTGTTGAGGCATACGTTGATGTTGAATGTCTCATGTTTTACTTTATGCGTCTTGAAGATATTGAGAAGATGTTTAATCGTGAAGAACAGAATTTTGATAGATGTTCAAGGCAACAACGAATTGGCCTTGCAGTGTTCACTCAAAATGTGCGGCCAATAGGTGCCCATATATATGAATGGTATCATCCTGAAGACTTGAAAAAAGCCTACTCTGCCGTGCTCAACAACTGCGACGAGACATTGTCATATTTTAAATAAGTTTATCAAAATCATTGTAATACTACGTTAGTACATAAATGTAAGTTACATAAATCATATATTATCTTATGTAATGAGCATATGACTGAGCTTCAAAGAGAACATGTTACTAATGTAAAGCAAAGTCAGAAAAATATATTTCCAAAGTGGTTGGGAGATTGTGTAAGTATAGGCTTCAATTAATTATAATTGAATTAGTTAATTCATTTGTATTCAATTAATTTTGTACCTGTATTGAATTAATAGATGAAGTTATTGTGCCACCAAAACTCTCCTAAGGCATACGATCTATTATATGCCTTGACATGTGGCCCAGATCAAAGGATATCCCGATACACCAGTTGTATTGTTGATGGTGTTCGATTTCACAAAAAGGAACATGAGGTGCACCAGCTGTCATGCCCCTAATTTTCAAAACCCGGGGAGTGATTGAAAATGGAACTAAAAAGAATTAATTAAATATAATTAAATGGATTTGGTTGATTATACATTAATTTTTCCATGTTTTCCAAAATTAATAATGAAAATTGGCTAACTAGACTCACCCAAGATGGGTTTAAAATACCAATCAAATACTCCCCCCAACTGATGGTCAAAAATAGTATAAGTCATGTCCAAGCACAACTTTCAAGATGGCCCCAAAAAAGTCTCTAATGTGCCTTGAAACAAAGGCGCAAAATGGCCCCAAATATTGTTAAAAAATAACTTAGTAGGTTGATCAAAATTGGTCTAAGACATGGGTAAAAACTAGCCAAAAATGTTTGCCTAAGGTGGCTCAAATTGATGGCTAAAGTAGGCTAAAAATTCCTTAAGGCATAGACCAAGGATAGGTCAAAACGTCTACCAAAAGTGGTCTAAAGAGGTGGCCAAACATGGCCTTGAATAATCACTAAAATATGTCCTCAAAAGGTGCCCAACATGGCTTGGTTAATGGCCAAAAGTGGCCAAAAAGGGGCTCCAAAAGGTGGTGTCAAACATAGGAGTATATGGCCTTAGAAGGCAAGTCATGGCTTGCCCATGGCATGCCCATGACATACGCAGGCATAGGGCAGCAGTAGTAGCAGGTGTGCAATGTGGGGGGTGCAAAGTGCGCGGGCAGGCCCACGGGGAGCGCGCAGGCAGGCAGGCAGGCACGCGGAGGCTGCCAGGCACGAACGCAGGAAGGCAGGCGTGTGCGCGGGGGGCTGGGCATGCGGGGCATGGCTTGTTGGTGTGCTGGCTGGTCTAATGTTCATTGCTACAGTATTCCAGTATCTAAAATGCTACAGTGCCCAAAATCCCAACCTTGGTCCAAAAATCTTTGTTTTAACATTTTTATACCCATTTCAATTTATTTCATTAACAAATTTGGTATGGGACTCTATAACATGTAAAATGAACATTTTATCATTTTTTTCTTATTTTTTGACTTCAAGTAATTTTGGGCTAATTTGCCCTTATTTTTCATTTCCTTACCTTTCTTTTTCTTCTTAAGTCATTTAATTCCCTTTATAGAAAATCTAGGTATCCTCTCCCGCTGCACTCAATCTAGTTGCTATACTTTGAAAAAATTTCGCCATAGTCTCTTTTATTTATTAACCTATTTTCCTCATCCCATTCCTCCTCGTCCTCCTCCTCAACACCAACACCTAGTAGAACATTTATTTATACAGCTTTATATTTCTAATATTCACAAGTATATTTCAAAAATAAGTAACTACATGGAGCTCCATGCTCATCATTTACATTCAATACATGATTTCATACAATTCATCATAAAATTAAGTTCATAACTAACACAAGGTTTAAGTTTTAAACATGAAATAAACTTCATGGGACTTATGCCCTTACATACAAAAAATATATCCCTTAGGCCAAATATACATCAAAATCCATTTTTTCCTCCATGCTTCTAGACTTCTTCAAGTCTCAAGTGTTGGGAGCCTCATTTGTAATATATAATCCCATATAGGGTAAGCACGACGGCTTGTATGACATAATGCTAATATAAAGAACAAATGTAAGGCGTGGCATGTACAAAGTGAACATTTATGAGTTATGCATGACACACACATGCAACTCTATGCCCAACCCATGTCTCGTTTCACGGTCTGCTCCCGTTGGATTAGCGAGTACTAATCATTGGCCATATTTTGGATTTTTCACCACAAGATCTACACTCTCATAATGCATAGCACCAAAGTGCTCAACACACACTATGTTTCCAAAGATTCACAATATGCCGGTATGCCTTGATTTTTTCATGCAATTTCTATGAGGCATTTTATCAACTACGTAGAGTGTGCCTTAAATTATACTTCATGCATTAAGAAAACTATAGCTTTCACACCATAACACTTTGTCTACATGAACATGTGCTTAAATACAATCAATTATATATATATATATATATATATATATATTTATGTTACATGTTCACAACTTTACCAAATACTCAAAGAATACCTAAGTATATAAAGTACCAATACATTGTGCAAACCATAACTTTCAAAGTACAAGACTTTGTCTACATGAACATAAGGTATAATACAATCAATTATACATATATTCATGTTACATGTTCATCACTTTACCAAATTCTCAAAGAATACGCAAGTACACAAAGTACTAACCCTAGGTTTTCAAAACAATTATATGCTAGGTAGTTTTCTAACATCAAGTAAGCATATAAGTCATACAATCAACTTATAGAAATACTACTAAACTTAATTTTATTCTTTACTTAGTAAAATATCATACCTAAAAAGATTTTTCTCAACCCTAGGGAGTTTTTTTCACTTTAACGCCAAACCAATCGGTAGGATTATAGCCCTTGTGGTGGGGAATAACTTCCTAGAAGGAAGCCTTATGAAATTCCAAGGCTAGAGATGAGTTTTGGAAGGTAGAATGTTGAAAAACCTAAGTTTTCTTCATGTTTTCGCTCCATGCACGAGTTGCAGCAGTTTCCTTAGACTAATTCTGATAATTTTAACTCTCAGTGTCATATTTATACCAAATGGGTCAATGAGTTAAAAGACCATTTTGTCTTTAATAAGCCGCGGGACCCCGTTACATTACAACCTGTCCCGAAATGCTTCAAATTGATATTTTACTTTAACCAAAGTTCTTAAAATTATTTTAAATGATATTTTCTCAAAAATTTATTGTCACCTGTTAGCGGATGCGGCCGGGCCCACTCGGGATGCCCTTTTGAGCCCTTTTTCAAACTATCTCTGATGTCTCTAAAATTTTTACACAAGGTGTATTTTAATATTCTAAGCATATTTTCCTTCTATGACATACTCAAATTATGCTTCTAAATATAACTTATGTCTAAATGATGCATGTGTAGTATCCTACCAACAAATAGTGCATGAATAATGTCCTACCGGCAAAACAAAAAATTTACCCTGATTTTTCATGTCTTTACATCCTTCCCCCCCTTAAAGAAATTTTATCCCAAAATTTAGAAATGTGCCTCTTAGACACAATTTAGAAAAAAATACAAAATGCGTTATAACATGGAGATACGCAGCCTTACCTATGGATCCTTCACCTTTCCCTTCCCTTGGCGATGTGGGATGCATTACCCTTTCCCATTACCCTCTCCCACCGGAGGAACCTCGTCCTCCTGGGCGGATGTGCAACGGCATGCAGACATCTCCACACTCCGTGCTAAGGTCCAGTTCTGATACCATCTGTAACGGCCCACTCCACATGGCACAATGCATAATGAAATCCTCAAACACGATGGCTTATTAATGCCAATTTTTCAAATCCATCCAAGCATCATGTCCTACCTTAATAATGTAACATAATTAAGATACAAATTTCTTAATGCTCACAAGGGTACCTAAAAGTCTCTCAAAGTATTTGATGGCCATCTAATTAATCACAAATTAAGCTATGTAGTCATCTAAATAATTCATCACAATGTCATCAATACATCACCTGCATTTCCAAGTAATTCAATAATCCAATATTCTTCAAGTACTATAATTATCCACAAGACATCAGCAACATAATCTTTAAGCAAGGTCATCATCATCCACCTTAGTCTATATATAACCAAGACTAATATCAAGTATTAATGAATATTAGCCTATTAATTTCAATCATATATATATATTAATTGGATATCTGAACGTAGACAATGTAGTTTATGTATTCCAAACATGAAACCTAAGGCAATATATCAAGGTTCAAAAACCCAAAAAATTAGAAAAGGTAAAAAAAAAATCCCCCAATTTCATCTAGGGTTATTCCAATTCATCACCATTCTGTTCAATATATCAAATAATGTCTCAAAACAAATGAGATTCTTAGTGAAACTCTTTACCAATTCAACTATGAATATATCAATCCATACATACATTTATCAAAACACACATGCATACAAACATGGTTAAGCATACCCTTATACATGCATTGAGGCCAATCCAGTCTGTATAGATATCATAGTTATAGTACTATAACCTTATGAATATCGGGTACTAACCTAACATACATATATAGAATAAACAAGCAACAGTCAACAGCTAACACGTAGCCTACCACATAACACTTCAATAGAGAATCTATCCTAAGAATATACATATACATAAATGAGCATACAACTTACCATATAGGTAACTAGGCACACAACCAATCCTACGGATATCCAGGCTTATAGCATATCTTATAGATAACTAAGCATGCAACCTATCTCATAAATCATTTAGTTTACTACATAGATATAAACATCTAGCCCCAGTTGATCAATAATCAAGCACATCATATACTCCCAGCAAATCAAAAAAATAAGCACACTGTACAATCGTACATATTAAAGCAACAAGCACACACATAATCATGTAATCCAAACTAACACAATTAACTTGAGGTCTAACCTCTTCCAACTTATAACAAAGTCAACTTAGAAGGATCCACGTATACCCCGTGAAATAAAAACTATCTCCCTCAGGAGTACACATTGTTATTCTCCCCTTGTAGCAGTCTACACTCACCCGGAAAGTAAATAACCAATCTATCCCCAATTACATGTTAAACAAAAATTTGAAATGATACTCCCTATAAGCTTGACCTAACCATACCATTTACAATTCACTCTCTATATCAAATAACACGATCATTTATTTATTTATTTATTTATTTTTATTTATTTATTTTTTTCAAGTTACTAATAGTTCAACAATCTAATTCATCAAATTTTTTTCCAATCTACTAATAATTCAACAATCTAATACATTAAATGATGATTAAAATATTTTACTCTGTATCCTAGGCATATTTTATATACATTCCCACATATACAATGTAACGCCAAACGTTCATCTCTACATTTTCTTATTCATCTTAGCTATTCCATCTTAGTATAATTCCTTTCCATTCATACTACATATTGTTAAAAGTTTTTCTATCTTCATCTTTTTAAGCTTTCAAGCTTTCAATTTCATGCATTATCCAATGATATGCTCCAAAATACAATATAACCATGCAAGGATACATGTACCCAATCCATAGGTGTTATGAAAATAAAATATGCACTATATGTGCCTTACATATCAAAGAATTTAACATATTCTATCAACACAATAGCCAGAAAATACACGTGCCATCAAATTAACACATTTCTAGCAATCCATGCTCTTAAGCACCATATTCTTATCACATGTATCAAGAAAAGAAAACATGCAATAGATGCATTTCATCCACTACAAGTAAACCCACATGCTTTATCCTTACGAGGTACCTAGGCGGTAACGAAACCATATAATCCATTCATCTCTAGGTATTCATACCTAATAAATATATATATATATATATATATATATTTTACATATACATAAACATAATATGTCTTCACTTTCGTCAACAATATTGTTATAAGACATACTTTATTCATATCCACATACCTTATACATACATTAAGAAGAAATCTTATACTTAACACATACAATAAACCAATCAAGCCATGATAAACTTATTATACCATAGATATCGATTTTTTTTTCATGCATATACTAAATATGCATTACGGTTCCATCATGTATTTGGTACATACTCATACAAGTTCGTATGCGTTAATTTATTTTCATTGCTACCTTCAATGGTCTTATTAGGTATCTTTTACCCTTTTTCTTGTATATAACTAGGTGATAATCCTTCTTGGATCACAGCTCCTTTTGTTACTAGGTGATGGATTGGCCAATCCATACACTTGTAACTCAAAACCTGATACTAATTCAGTATATTCATAGTACAATTACAAGTGATCCTAACCACATGGGTTTATAACCTAGGATATACATTTTTATATCATACGCCTATAATAGGTAACATTCATTCAATCATTCATATATACATAACATGGCCATTACACACTATATAATCATGAAGGAATAGATCTTAAGCACGCAATCATATATACCAACCTAAACAATCTTTATACATATTCCAAACAAGAACATACTCAACACATATTTCATGTATATATAAGTTTTCAATCAACTATTTATGTCCTCATAATCTTATCATTTTCTTCCAAGTAATTCAAAAAACACAAAAGTCGATTTAAATCATAAGCATATGAAGCATATTACGTAATTATACACAAAACCTCCCTATTAGGCATTTTATTCACTTCATCAAGTAGCCAGGCATACCAACGGATATAAGCACACAACATATATCATGATTAAACCAAATTATGCAACACTTAATCAAGTAGGTCTTTTCGAAAGATATTCGAACCATATTACGTAATTATATACAAAACCACCATATTAGGCATTTTATTCACTTCATCAAGTAGCCAGGCATACCAATGGATATAAGCACACAACATGTATCATGATTAAACCAAATTATGCAACACTTAATCAAGTAGGTCTTCTCGAAAGATATTTGAAACTTACACACAACTGGTAGTAACACTATCGATACCACCTCACCCTAACTCGGTGAATCATACAACGGTGGATCTAGCCGGTCTATCTTTAACCCCAAGCAACAAGTATAATATGTTATGACATACACTTAACAAGTTCATACACATCACACAATGTTTACAAAAAAAAAAAAAATTCAAATCATGCGTCGTGGTCCCATTGTGTTCAACACCCCCCGATCCCTAAGTATTTGTAACCTTGAGCTCTGATACCATGCTGTCATGCCCCAAATTTTCAATACCCGAGGAGATTGAAAATGGAACTAAAAAGAATTAATTAAATACAATTAAATGGATTTGGTTGATTATACATTAATTTTCCCATGTTTACCAAAATTAAGAATGAAAATTGGTTAACAAGACTCAACTAAGATAGGTTTCAAATACCAGTCAAATACTTCCTCCAACCGATGGTAAAAAATAGTCTAAGTCATGTCTAAGCACGACCTTCAAGATGGCCCCAAAAATGTCTCTAATGTGCCTTGAGACAATGGCCCAAAATGGCCCCAAATATTGTTCAAAAATAACTTAGTAGGTTGATCAAAATTGGTCTCTAAGACATGGGTAAAAACTAGGCACAAATGTTTGCCCAAGGTGGCTCAAATTGATAGCTAAAGTAGGCTAAAAATTTCCTAAGGCATAGACCAAGGATAGGTCAAAAAGTCTACCAAAAGTGGTCTAAGGAGGTGGTCGAACATGGCCTTGAATAATGACTAAAATATGTCCCAAAAAGGTGCCCAATATGGCTTGGTATAATGGCCAAAAAGGGACTCCAAAAGGTGGTATCAAACATAAGAGTATATGGCCTTGGAAGGCAAGTTATGGCCTGCCTATGGCAAGCCCATGACATGCACAGGCAGAGGGCTGTAGCAACAGCAGGCGCGCAGGGTGGGGAGTGCAAGCCGCGAGGGGCGCGCGGGGGCGGCCAGGCAGGCGCGCACACGAGGGGCTGGGCGTGTGGGCTGGGTGTGTAGGGCATGGCTTGTTGGTGTGCTGGCTAGTCTACTGTTCATTGCTACAGTATTCCAGTAGTTAAAATGCTACAGTGCCAAAATTCCAACATTGATCCAAAAATCTTAGTTTCGACATTTTTATACCCATTTTAATTTATTTCATCACCAAACTTGGTGTGGGACTCTATAACATGTAAAATGACCATTTTACCTTTTTTTCCTTATTTTTCGACTTCAAGTAATTTTAGAGTAATTTGTCCATATTTTTCATTTTCTTACATTTCTTTTTCTTCTTAAGTCATTTAATTCCCTTCTTAAAAAATCTAAGCATCATCTCCTGCTCCACTCAATCTAGTTGCTATACTTTGAAATTTTTTTACCATAGTCTCCTTTGTTTATTAACCTATTTTCCTTATCCTATTCCTCCTCATCATCTTTCTCAACACTAACAACAACACCTAATAGAACATTTATTTATACAACTTTATATTTCTAATATTCACAAGTATATTTCAAAAATAAGTAATTACATGAAGCTCCATGCTCCTCATTTACATTCAATACACGATTTCATACAATTCATCATAAAATTAAGTTCATAACTTACACAAGGTTTAAGTTTTAAACATGAAATAAACTTCATGGGACTTATGCCCTTACAGACAAAATATAGCCCTTAGGCCAAATATACATCAAAATCTACTTTTCTCCTCCATGCTTCTAGACTTCTTAAAGTCTCAAGTGTCGGAAGCCTCATTTGTAATATGTAATCCCATATAGGGTAAGCATGACAGCTTGTATGACATAATGCTAATATAAAGCACAAACGTGAGGCGTGGCATGTGCAAAGTGAACATTTGTGAGTTATAATCTTTCCAATTCCTTAATGCAATGCAATGGCAATATGCATGACACATACATGCAAATCTATGCCCAACCTATGTCTTGTTTCACTGCCCGCTCTCGTTGGATTAGTGAGTACCAATCATTGGCCATATTTTGAGTTTTTCACCACAGGATCTACACCCTCATAATGCATAACACCAAAGTGCTCAACACACACTATGTTTCCAAAGATTCACAATATGCCAATATGCCTTGATTTTTTCATGCAATTTCTATGAGGCATTTTATCAAACACGTAGAGTGTGTCTTAAATTATACTTCATGCATTAAGCAAACCATAGCTTTCACACCACAATACTTTATCTACATGAACATGGCCTATAATACAATCAATTATACATATATTCATGTTATATATTCACAACTTTATCAAATACTCAAAGAATACCTAAGTACACAAAGTACCAATGCATTGAGCAAACCATAACTTTCAAACTACAAGACTTTGTCTGCATGCACATAAGGTATAATACAATCAATTATACATATATTCATGTTATATGTTCATCACTTTACCAAATTCTCAAAGAATACACAAGCACACAAAGTATCAACCCTAGGCTTTCAAAGCAACTATATACTAGGTGTAATATCCCGACCCAAAAATACCGGGTCATATGGCACGCATTACGAGGTCATGAAAAATAATGAATAAATTCTAAATTATAAGAAAATAATTAATTATATTAATATAATTAATTAATTAAATATAAGGAGATATATTTATTGATAAAATAAATGGAGTATATGTGATACATACAATACATACAATGAAGGTGTATTGTCTGTGTATATATGGCCAAGTATGTATACATGTATGAATATATATATATATATATATATATATATGTATATACAAGTATGTATATAAGGATGATTAAAATAATTATATATATATATAATGAATGATATAAAATATCTTTGTGTGTGTAAGTGTACAAGCAGTAGGTGTGTGTGTGTCGGCTGTGTGTGTGTGTGTTTACATATGAATTGGTGTGTGTGGTATTATATATATATATTATATACAAATATCATGCAACATTAAATGTAAAGCAAACAAGAGAAAAAACAAAATTTAATGAGAAACAGAGAAATTAATTAAGAAATGAAAGAAGGGTGGTCCGTGAGGTCATGAGGGAGGAGAGAGAGAGAGGTCGGTTGCTTCTCTTTAAAAGTAAAGCATGCAAAGCATGCTTGCTTCTTAAGAAAAAGAATCAGAAGGGAACCAAGGAGCTTAAGGAAGAAGAAGTAGAGGAAATCAGAGAGAAAAAGGGGCAAGAACCACAACCAAAAAGGTATGAACACATGAGCTTGCCAAATTCTCTTTCTAAAATTTTGCATGAATATGAACTATTTGGAGCAGTCTATATACGTATGATGTTTAAATATATGTTTAGAAGTCTGTTAAGCATGATTTTAGGTCATGAAAACAGTTAAAAACATGTAACCCACGAACAACCGCCATTGAAGACCTTGCTTGAAGTAGGTTTGAACCGACTTCTTCTAAACCCAATTTGGCTTATCAAAACCTTAACTAGACTCTGCAAACATGCTAAAAAAATATGACCGTGATCAAAAATCACAAGGAATGGCCCCCATACGATGAGTTGCAGGTTTTGGTTTTTGAAACTAACCTTTTAAACTCGCATTAAAATTGATATTTAAGAATGAAAAATTCAATCCTATGATGTATAAGTCACAACAGAAAAAATCCCATGGGATTTGGCTCAGAAATGAGCATTTACAACCAACTTACGGGTCTGAGTTATCGAGGCTTAAACCGAAGCAATGAGTTCATTTTGAACTCCAAAACGAATGCCAAACTGATTAGTTATACCTTAGGAACAATTTGAAATCAAAACAGTGGAGATTTGTTGAGTAAAAATGCACGAAATTGAAAAGAAAAGAAACCTGCAACTGGGGCAACGTAGGGGAAGAAGGAAAGAAGAAGATGAATAGTAACAATTCGGGTTTTGGGTCAAATCGGGTTCGGGTCGGAACCCGACCCATCGCACAAAAGGGTTAAGTTGGACGGTGTCGTTTTGAGGTGTTATGTTTTAAAATAAAAACATTAGGGCTGAAGTCATCATGACGTCAGCATCACATATAAAACTGACCAGACCGGTTGGTTCAATGGAAGACCGGACAGGTTCATTTAGGTTTGAACTGAACCCATTAGTTTTTTATTTTAATTTAAAATAAATAAACCAAGACTTTTCCTATTTACATATTGACCCCGGAACTTCTGGAAAATCCTATTGTGGCCCAACTGGTGGAAATTTTATGCAGCTACACCACTGGAAAAATAATTAAATAATTAATTTAATTATTTAATAAATAAAGTAAATTTTCTATTTTGCCCCTAAGTCATATATGATGCAAACGAAGTCTAAATTAAACATATGAATAGTGTATTTTAACTATTTTGGATATTCTGAGACTAATGGTGGGTTCCGTTTTGTGAAACAGGGTCACGAAAAATATAGACACCTAAAGGGGTAAAATGACCAAATTACCCCCAGTGCCTCTAAAGCCAAATTGAAACCAGAGAGGGTCTAAATTGACTTTCTTCGACATTCCGGAGTCAATGGTGGAGTCCAAATTATGAAACGAAGTACGAAAAAATATGACACGTAAATGGGTAAATGACCATTTTGCCCTTTTACATACAAAAGTCCAAATTAAATTCTAAGAGGATCTAAATCAACTTTCTTCGACGCTTCAGATTCAATGGTAGAGTCTATTCGACTAAAAGAAATGTCTAAAATAAAAGAACATAAAATTTGATGAATAGCATCTGTCAGATGACTATAAACTGAAATATTGTCGAAGTACTAAACTAAGGCAAGTGAAATACAAAAAGACACGACACGTAAACATGTGAAGTAAATAAATTTAAATTAAAGTTAATGGAGCTACCAGAAAAGTATAAATTGAAATAAATTAAATTTCTAACACATTAAATTGTGTCATAGGTCAAGAGTACGAGTTAAATTAAGTACATATGAAATTATGAAATCGTTTTAGGATCTAATACACACTAAGCATAAGTTAAGCAGCATCAATAGGTGTTATTATGGTGAATGTAAAGTTAATGAGGTTATTATGAATTGTTCTTAGGAACTACAAGGGAAGTGGGAAAGCGCATTATTAGCACTAACCAGGAGTATAAGGTGAGTAACCCTGTATTTGAAGTAGAGATTTAACTCCATGGATTTGAAAAGGTTTTAAGTTCAAAAGATATGAAGTGTTTGAATTCCAAATTCAGTATTTACATGATTCAGTTTTAAATCTTTCTGTTCTTATAAACTCTATTATGACATGCTCAGGGAATGGTTTCTATCACAGTTTTCTTAAAACATATTTCAGCATGTCTAAAGTTTTAAATGCCAAATTATGTAAATTATTCTGAATTTGTTTATATCAAGTGTTTAAAGGATTTATTATGAAATTAAGTACATGATGTTTTAAATGTTCATGAGAAGCACCTATTTGAAGAAGTCATGTATTAAATGTATTTGAATGTAAGAAAAGCCGTGCATAAGCACCACAGATTTTATGGGTTTCTTCGGAATTAAATTAATCCGAAATTTGATGGGATATTGAGTTATACTGAACTCAATTAACTGTCAACTGCCAGGTAGCAGGATCTAATGCCCTAGGCATAAGATATCTTCACGAAATGTAAAGTGGGAACCTGGTTCGAAACGGATTCTATTAATGAAAAGTGATAAGAAAATGTATTGGAAATGGAAGTAGGTTTTACCCTAATTTTCACAGTACATATTTATGTGTTTTAAAGTTTATATACTTTATTGACGAAGTACGAGTTTAGCTTGAATACTTTTAATGTTTTAAAGCTATCTGTTTTATGAAATGCATATGTTTCGAGTTATATACTCTATTTGACGAAGTACGAGTTTAGCTTGAATACTTTAAATGTTTCAAAGCTATCTGTTTTAAGAAATGCATATGTTCTATGTTCAAGTATATGAGAAATTGGTAGTGAATGTTTTACAAACTCTTATGTGCTAACCACTACTAATTGAAACCCCATGACGAATGCTGAAATTACTCACAAGCTTAGATTAGCTTACCCGGACTTTGTTCGAACCCCCCTTTCAGGTGATTAGCAGCAGTCTTGATTAGAGGACTATGATGATGTATCTGCCATTTTGGGAAGTTATGTTCAAGTAGTTCTTTTGTCTTGCATTACGAACTTTAAGTATGAAATCTTGTATTAGTAAAATGGTACCCTGTTATGTATAAGCCCCACGGGGTAATTAAACATGTATTATTTATAAAGTCTTTAAGCTTTTAGTTATACTCTGAATGTGGAATCATGTATGCTATGTAAAGAGCGGCAGTACTGGACGGATGTGCGTAATTTAAAAATAAAAAAAAAAAAAGAAAAAGTTTTTCACACTTCTGCAATCACATGTTGCACATCTATTCGATACCGTTGCTTATGTAAGCCTTCGCCCTAAGGCTTCTAGGCCTGGGGGTGGCGGTTGCGATGCGGGATCCGCACAGGATGAGTTTCGAGTCGTGACACTAGGTAGTTTTTCTAATATCAAGTAAGCATGTAAGTCATATAATCAACTTATAAAAACACTACTAAACTTAACTCTATTCTTTACTTAGCAAAATATCATACCTAAAAGGGTTTTTCTCAACCCTAAGGAGTTGTGTTCACTTTAATGCTGAACCAACAAGTAGGATTGTAGCCCTTGTGGTGGGAAACAATTTCCTAGAAGGAAGCCTTGTGAAATTTCAAGGCTAGAGATGAGTTTTGGAAGGTAGAAAGTTGGAAAATCTATGTTTTCTTCATGGTTTCTCTCCATGCACGAGTTACAGCAGTTTCCTCAGACCAGTTCTGATATTTTAAGCTCTCAAGTGTCATATTTATACCAAAGGGGTCAAGGGGTAAAAAGACCATTTTGCCCTTAATGAGCCGCGGGACACCGTTACACTACAACTTGTCCCGAAACGCCTCAAATTGATATTATACTTTAACCAAAGTTCTTAAAATTATTTTAAATAATATTTTCTCAAAAATTCATTTTCACCTGTTGACGGGTGCGGCCCGGGCCCACCCGGGATGCCCTTTTGAGACCTTTTTTAAATTATCTCTAATTTCTCTCAAATTTTCATAGGAGGTGTATTTTAACATTTTAAGCATATTTTTCATCTATGGAATACTCAAATTATGCTTCTAAACATGATTTATGTCTAAATGATGCATGTGTCTTACCAGCAAAATGAAAAATTTACCCTGATTTTTCAAGTCTTTACACTGGTAAACGCAGAATAACGGTGTCATTATTCAAGAAGGTTATGAAGTAGGACATATTGTAGAGTATTATAGTGTCTTACAAGATATCATACAATTACATTACTACTTCGATTATTCTATGTATCGGTTTAAATGTGATTAGTGGGATGTAATTAACAAGAAGACTGGAATACAGACTGATAAACACTTTATAAGTGTTAATATGCTATGGACAACATTTAAAAATGATCCGTATGTATTGGCATTTTAAGCAAAAAAAGTTTTCCATTTGAAGGATACAAAATTCAGAGGTGAATGGCATGTTATCCAAAAGATAAAGTCTAGAAATATTTATGATGTACTAGAAGTTTAAGAAGGAGAGGAAAATTTGGAGAGGATTGAGGAGGCACTACAAGAAGAGTCTTAATCTGCCTATGATGGTGTTCTCCGGCATGATTAAGAAGATGTTATTTCAGTTCAGTTTAATAAAACTGACGTACAACCAGATCATGTCGTAGTTTCTAACGTCACCAATACTAGTTAGATCCGAGGGATGCAACTTTCATTAATGATGATGATGACAAGGAAAGTGATTTTGAGGATGATACGTTGTTAGAGTACTGTACTGAGAATGAAGAAATTTTAAGAACAGATGATGATACAAACTTAGATGAATAATTATAATATGTGTTGCATGTGTTAGGATCAAGTGTAAAGGATCTAATGGATATTCAATTTTATGATGTAATGGATTTTCATTTTTATGATGTAATGAAATTTTATTTTTATATTTTCTTTTAGATATGGTTGGACTAGGATCACACAGACGCATACTAGGTCAAACCTATCGACCCCTTCCCTTGCTAATGGTACTAGCATGTCTTCTACAGGGTCAATTGTTCTTGCCATCGATGGTATGCATAGTTTCATTTTTATTAATGATTATATAGATTTGGTACTAATTGTTTCTATTTTATTTCTTCTAAAGCTCCGGCCACCGCCTCTAGACAAGGGCGCAGTAGGTCGAAGAACCGCAGGTTGCAGCTACAGATGGAGGCATCTGGGGGTGCCTGGATTCGGATTGAGATACCTTCTGGCTTGCTGAAACCTATCAGATGATGGGCACAATAGTTCACCACTGAGGTTGGCATCATTTGCCGACTATGCGCCCCACTTCATGTTGGTGATTAGAGTCTGGTTACTGACGAACAATGGTGGGATATTCACGCTCATATCTTGGTATGTCTTTTATTATTGTATTCAATTTAATTTTAACATATCTAATGAAGTATTGTTTTGATAATGAAATGTTTTATGATAATGAAATGCTTTACACGAAAAATTTGACATCGATCTCCAACTACCAGATGCGGTTAAGGTAGTGGACCATTATATATGAGTCCATTTCAAGGACTATTGACACAAGCTCCACGTACACTACCAAGAAGGTGTAACGACAGAAAGAAATCCTCCCAACAAACCTTACAAGGGGGTGATGGTAGAGGATTGGGTTTTACTATACGACCGGTTCTCTAGTGATGCATTTCAGGTAAATATGATCATAATTAATTTTGTTGTATAATAAATCATTGTCATTTATACTAACCTTCTTTGTTAGCTAAGTGTAGGAAGTTAGCAAGAAAAATAAAGAGAGTAGATGCAAGCAAAAGGTGACCCACTGTGGTGGATTACGATTTTTTGTAAAATATAGGGATGAGATAGTAAGTTAATAAATGTATCAAGTTGTTATTGTATTAGATTTTAATGAAATAAATCTTTACAAAGAACTGTTAATTTGCTACAGTGAGACTAGCAGACCGATGCACTACTTGGCTCAATTGATTTGTGGCACAGGACGCACTACAACCTCAAGAAGGGTTGGGTTGGGCTTGAAGCTCAGAGGCTTTATGTAAGTTATTTACGTATATATACATGTATTACTAATTTAATATTAATCCAAAGTTGTAATAGTAGTAACATATGTTTATGTTTTTATAGGAGGAGATGGTTCATTTGTGTGCTTAACCGACCCTGAGGGTGAGGATTTGCCGAATGATGAACAGATACAGGAGACTATTCTAGGCAAGAGGTGCGGATATGTGCATGGCTTAGGGAGTAGGATGCAACCGACGACAACATCATCCTTTACCGTTGAGAGCGATGCTAGGTTTCACGCAGCCACATAGAGAGCATAGGCATCTGAGAGACGTAATGTAGAGCTGGAGTAGATGGTAATAGATCATAGTGCTCGTACGACCCAGCTAGAGTCTCTTATGCAGACATTCCTCAGCCAGTAAGGGGGCTCTTTTCAGCCTTGGCAAGTTTCTAAAATTAATTTAGTGGCTTTATAATTTATAGAAAAGGTGATGTCAATAATAGAACTCCCTAAAACCCATATTTAGGTACTAAATTTTTTAAAAGGGCCCATTTTGGGGTTTAACAGAACAAACATTGGATATCGGCCTAAGAAGCTCGAAAACCTATCACACACCTCACAAATGACATAATAGACTTGCAAGAACTTACAACAATAGGTTCGAATCACTAATTTAAAACGTATGCAACTTTCTGCTCCAAAAAGGCTTATTTTGGGATTTTGATGGACCAAACTTCCAAATATCAGCCTAATGAGCCCAAAACCCCATCACACACCCCAAAAATGATAAAATAAACTTGGATGAACTTCCAACACTCGGTTCAAATCACCGGTTTAAAATTTATGCAACTTTCAGCTTCAAAAAGCCTATTTTGGGGTTTTGACAGACCAAAATGCCAAATATCTACCTAACAAGCCCAAAACCCCATCACACACCTCAAAAATGATAAAATAGACTTGCATAAACTTACAAAACTCGGTTCGGATCACCAGTTTGAAACTTATGTAACTTTTCGCTCCAAAAAAGACTATTTTGGGGTTTTGACGGACCAAAATACTACATATCGACCTAACTAGCCCGAAACCTTATCACACACATAAAAAATGAGAAAATAGACTTGCATGAACTTACAACACTCGGTTCAGATCACCGGATTGAAACTTATGCAACTTTTTGCTCCAAAAAGGCCTATTTTGGGATTTTGACAGACCAAAATTTTTAATATCGGCCTAACAAACCCGAAACCCCGTCACACACCTCAAAATTGATAAATTAGACTTGCACAAACTTATGGAACTCAGTTTGGATCACCAATTTGAAACTTATGTAGCTTTCTGCTCTAAAAAGTCCCATTTTAGGGTTTTAATAGACCAAAACACCAGATATCATCCTAACAAGCCCAAAACCCCATAACACACCTTACAAATGACAAAATATACTTGCACCGACTTGTGGTAATCGGTTCAGATCACTGGTTTGAAACTTATATAATTTTTCATTTTAAAAATGCCCATTTTGGGGTTTTAATGGACCAAAACATCATATATCGACCTAAAAAGACAAAAACCCCATCACACACCTCAAAAATGATAAAATAGACTTGCACAAACTTACGAAACTCGATTTGGATCACCAGTTTAAAACTTATGCAACTTTTCACTCAAAAAAGGCCTATTTTGAAATTTTGACTGACCAAAACACTGGATATCAAGCTAAAAATCCCAAAACCACGTCACACACCATAAAAATAATAAAATAGACTTGCACAAACTTACGACACCTGGTTCGGATTACCGATTTGAAACTTATGCAACTTTTTCCTCTAAAAAGACCCATTTTGGGGTTTTCACATGCCAAAATGCCGGATATTGGCCTGATGGTCTTGAAAACCCATCACATACCTAAAAAATGATAATATAGACTTGCATGAACTTACGACACTCGGTTCAGATCACCGGTTTGAAACTTATGCAACTTTTTACTCCAAAAAGTCCCATTTTGGGGTTTTGGGAGACCAAAATGCCAGATATTAGCCAAACAAGCCCAAAACCTCATCACACTCCTTAAAAATGATAAAATAGACTTATAAAAACTTACGACACTCTTATTCGGATCATCGGTTTGAAACTTATGTAATATTTCGCTCTGGAAAGGTTTATTTTGGAGTTTTGACAGACCAAAATACTAGATATCAGCCTAATGGCCTCAAAACCCCATCACACATCGCAAAAATAATGAAAATAGACTTGTACGAACTTACGATACTCAGTTCAGATCACCGGTTTGAAACTTATGCAACTTTCAATTCCAAAAATGCCTATTTTAGGGTTTTTATAAACCAAAATACTGGATATCAGCCTAACGGCCTTGAAACCGTATCACACACAATTAAAAAAATGAAAAAATAGACTTATACAAACTTAAGGCACTCGGTTCGGATTACCAGTTTGAAATTTATGCAACTTTCTACTCTAAAAAGGCCCATTTTGGAGTTTTAATAGGCCAAATTGTCGGATATCAGCCTAACGACCCCGAAACCCCATCACACACCTAAAAAATGATAAAATAAACTTCCATGAACTTATGGCACTCGGTTCGAATCACCGGTTTGAAACTTATACAACTTTTCACTCCAAAAAAGCCTATTTTAGGGTTTTGACGGACCAAAATACTAAATATCAACCTACCCGAAAACTCATCACACACCTCACAAATGACAAAATAGACTTGCACAAACTTATGACACTCGATTCGAATCACTGGTTTGTAACTTCTGCTACTTTCCGCCATTTTTGCTATTTATGCATGCAAAAGTGTTTATCACATTTATGTTCATATATATTCTTTAAGTTTTCTAATATATATCAATTGATCTTTATTTTAGATTGATTGAAATTATTGTGCCCTCGTCTTTCAATTGTGTATCGAGACCTACTTTTTTCCTTTGTTTTTTTTTTTTCTTCTTTTCCTGGACATCTATAGTTACATTTTTTGTGACAATTTTTTATTTTTGTATTTATTCAGAAATTCTACTTTTACGATTTTAAGTAGTTGTGTATATATATGTATATATATATATATAAATGCATTTCTCTTGTAATAGATTCATTTCATAATGTATGGAATTATTTTATATTAGGATGATTGATACATGTTTTAAACGGGATTGATACATGTTTTAAATAGGAAATAAAACACAAAAAATAGAAAAATCATGTGTAAAATAGGGCCCAAAAAAAAAAAACTTTTAGCGACACACAATGTCGCTAAAAGTGCCACATTTGATATTTAGCGACAAACCCTTGGCATCGTTAATAATGGATCATTAGCGACGATTCATAGTTGTAAAAAATAAATAAATACAAGTGCTAGTGTGAATCATATAGCAAAAGATCAAATGTGCACACATCTTACAAAAGTACCAAATATGTATGCATGACATGCATGTCAAACTCTTCATTTTCAAAAATATTCAACTGTAATTAAGTCTTGCTCATTCAAGTCTTCACATAATTAATTGATTAGTAATTAACTAGCAACATGACTCGACTTCACCTAATAATTACATACTCAAAACACAAACTTTTAGGATGAATTGGCAACGCATAAACTTATAGAGAAATTTCACAATTAATCAAACAAAAAAGTTTTCTCACGCGAGCCATATTTTTATCTTGCACTTAGCAAAAAAATTCACAAATTCCACCATGTGTGGTTATAATTTATGGAAAGTGGTGAGATCATCAAGAGAAATGTAATCATCAATAGAGAAATAATCATTAATTTAAGTGTGTTTCTAAATGCACAAAGCTGCATTTGGTTGTTTTAAAAATTCATTTAAATAGCTAAACATATTTCTGAAGTAGTTTTCACAAACACAAACTCAGAAGATTCTATCACATCTCTAAAAGTTTGGTACCTTTTTGTAAGTTGTGTTTGAATTTAGACTTATATTTCTCCTTCCCATGTTTGGATTACAATTTTCTTTTTATTTGGGTTTCAACTTGACCCCGTATCTCTCGCATCGCTCAACCCTCACTAAATATGTATAGATATAAGGCTATTGCATCTTTAAAATTTAAGTATTCTTTTATGAACTATGTTTAAATTTAACCTTATATTTTTCTTTCCCCAAGTTTTGGCAGAGAAAAAAATAGATAAAAGATGGTAATTAAAAGAGATCTAAATATGAAAATTTTCTAACATATACCATGTCAAATATGGTAATTAAGAGAAACGAGCAAATCAAGAAAAATAATAAAGAAGAAATCACGTAAAAGCAATTTATTTTAAAATTCTAATAACTTTAAAGTTAAAATCATGCCATTAAAAATAATAAAGAAGAAATCACGTAAAAACCAATTTATTTTAAAATTCTAATAACTTTGAAGTAAAAATCATCCCATTGATGTCTTATCCATGACTCTTTAAGTAATGCAATTACTTAAGTCATTAAAATCAAGATAAAATAAATCTTATGAAAAAAAATATTAACATTTGAATAGTGAAATAAAATTTATAATTGAAAGTCTAAAATAAAGTATATAATAGCTCTATAATCAGAATAATTTTAATATTTACCAAAATGATGATTTAATTTGAGTTATTGAACTCATTATATAAAGAGTAAGTTTTATATTTATCAAATTTGTTGATCGAATTGGTTCATATGTTAACATGAATTATCATAATTTATTTTTTAAATCTAAATAAAATGATAAAATATATCAATATCAATTAATTTAAAAATACCTTAACACATTTAAAAATTAACAAAATAAATAAATAACATATCGGGTATGTCAACATTTCTCTTGCATTAATTGTTAATGTGCCTATTAATAAATTAATGGGTGCCTCTAAAAAGTTATTTGTCTCTACTAATTATGACACTAAATCACTTGATTTAGATTTTGTATTACAATCAATAAGAAAGTAGAAGCAAAAAAGTACAACTTTTGACGAGGAGGTTTGTCTAAGTAATGACCCTCTTGTACGGAATCCTTTCATCCAGAAGATAAGATTTTTTTTTAATTGCAAATTCAAGGGGTACCGCCCACAGTTTCACAACTCTCTTAATTTAGTCTTAATACTACAAAATCTGCATTGATATTGTGGCATACACAGTCTTAATTATATCTATTCACGATTTGTTTCAGTTTCAAGCTACACTAAAAAAGCAAAAAATCACAGATGGATCAGGCAATCTCAATAGCTATCAGCCTATGGAGAATAACAATTCCAACCTGCCCTCCAAACTATATATAAATGCTCACATACATATATATATATATATAATATATATACACACATACTTTGCCTCCCGATATACAAAGTTCGATAAACCCTTGCCATCTTATTTCTTGTTCAAGTGTTCATAGCATATGTTCTCTGCACGCACAAAGAGAAGAAGAAAGTGAAGAAAGGATGGCTTGCCATTCACGTTGGATTAGATAAAGAAAAAGGAAATGGTGGATTTCAACGTTTCATCATCCCAATATCGTACCTCCACCACCCTCTCTTCAGGTGGCTTTTGGAAAAAGCTCATGAGGTTTATGGGTACAGTACCACTGGCCCGCTTAAGCTGCCGTGTTCAACCAATGATTTTCTTAATCTTCGGAGGCAAATTGAAGAGGAGACAAACCGCCGTCACCACCACCACCAGCTTTCTTCCTGGTTTTTTGTCCTTTCACTCCTTTTGAAGATCTAGACTGGATCAGATGTGATACTAATTACTATATAAGGAGGATTTTTATCGACTAATGGCTCCTCTCTGTTATTGTTTTTCCTTTTGGTTTGGTTGGAGCTTTTTCTCAAGTTAAAGCAACTTAAGGGACAAACGAGTTATATGTCTACGAGTCATATTACCCATAAACCATTTTGGATAATAATTTTCTGAAAGTGAAGGTTGAGAATTGAGATCTTATGCAGTTTTTATAATAATAGTTAAGAGTTAATTAGTCTTAAGTAAGGATGGAAATTAAATCGGCCTGGCTTATTGGGAATCCACTAACCTTATTCTTAATGAGACGAGTTTGGAAGAACTTTTTTCATCCCTTTAGAATTTGGAGAGAAGGCACCCCGCCATGTCATGCCCCAAATTTTCAAAGACCCGGGTTGTAATAGCTCCCTATGGTACATCTAGTAAAATTTAAAGTTCACCCTACTTAATCTTTATTTCATGAATTCTCTTATTTACTACTTAGCTTTAATACATTGTTTCTTGAAATCTCACGCATCAAAAAAAAAAAAAATACTTCGGGTATCTCAAGTTATTAAAAAAATGGCGAAGACATGTCTGAATTGCTCTGTTCATACAATAGGTCCGCTCTATTTAAAACTCTATGTCTCCCAATTTATAAAATTTGATATTATGAGCTTTCTATGTCATATTCTACTATAAGTCTAGTTTCCATAAAACTTAGAAGCACTCGAAAAGAGTATCTGGAACTCAAGTTATATGGACTGATTTGTAAATAGTGGTCCGATTCTACGCAGCTTTCTTAAAATCAGTATAACTCCCTCAATATTTGCCTAATGAAGGTCATTCTTAAGTCATTTAAAAGCTAAGACAAGGAGGTTGTAAAAGATGAGATTCTAATTCCATAGGATGTAGAAGATATGGTCTTTCAAAGTGGGATGTTCTACACATCTTTCAACAAAAATGTTAAACTCATACCAATATCATTTTAGCAATGCTATAATTCATTCTTGCATACCATTTTTCTTACAAATAAATACATACCACATTCCATTCATACTACCATGAGTCTAAAACATAAGTAGCATTAGTACATGTCTCTTTACTAAAGAATCCCAAAAATACTAGTCTTCTAGTCAAGTTATGTAATCTTCATACAACCAAAAATAAACCCATTTTCAAAAGAAAGAAAAAGAGGTCTTGACCTCTATTCGAGGACGTGGACTTTGATGGTGCCGCCAACAAGAAGGGCTATGGCATTGGCATGCTCTTGATAGCCCTAGATGGGGCGCACACGACTTTAGCCATGAAACTTCAATACCCTTCCACAAACAACATCACAGAATATAAAACTTACATAGTCGACCTGCAAGCTACATTAGAACTAGAAGTCAAAAACCTTGATGTGTATGGAGACTCAGCTCTCGTCATCGACCAAATCCAAGGAAGGTGGAAAATCAAAGACGAAAAGCTTATGCCTTATCATCAGTGCTGGAAACAGTGATGACTGGCTTTAAAGACGTTCAGTTTCACTACATACCTTGGGCCAAGAATAATTTTGCAGATGCCTTGGCCACCCTAGCCTCTTTGATAGATGTACCTGAAGAAGAAACTGTTAAATCGCTCTTGGTTTAAGTTAGAGAGATCCTAATCTACTATTGTAACATCAACGAGGTTACAAGCAGGCCAAAACCCCCTACCAGCTTGTACACCGATGTCTGATCATTCATCAAAGATTCACAATAGTCTAAATGATACACCAAATGGGATAAGGCCACCCTCAGACATTGGGCCACCAAGTTCATTACATGCGGAGAGTGTATGTACAAAAGGTCATTCAATGGTATTCACCTCCTTTGTTTGGATAAGCAAGAAGCTAAACATGTAATGACGGAAGTCCATGAAAGAGTTTGTTGACCCCATATGAATGGACACGTGCTGGCCAAGAAAGTAATCTGCCTGGGATATTACTAGAACACCATGGATGAGAATTGTACTAGCTTTGTGAAAAGATGTCACAAGTGCCAAATGCATGTTAACTTGTAGCACCTTACTCCTAGAGAATTGTAACACTGGACATCTCTATGGCCATTCACCACGTGGGGAATTAACATTATCAATAGGATCATGCCAAAAGCTATAAATAGCCACGAATGCATCTTAGTTGTTATTGATTACTTCACCAAATGGGTAGAGACGACTTCGTATGCCGTTCTCAATGCAAAGAACGAGGCTCAATTCATTCAAACTAACATCATTTGCTAATATAGGGTGCCTCACGAATTGGTCTTCGATAATGGCCTACACTTTGAAGGGGAGGTTATAGAAGTAGTGTAAGAATTCAGAATCACCTGACACAAGTCCTCACCTTATAGATGACAAACCAGTGGCCTAGTTGAAGCAACCAACAAGACCCTAAAGAACATCCTGAGAAAGATGATAGACACCAGCAGAAATTAGCACAACAAATTGTCTTTTGCCTTATAGGGATACCGGACCTCTATCAGGACACCTACTAGCGAAACCCCTTACGGCTTCACATACAGAATGGAGGAAGTTTTACCGATTGAACTAGAAGTTCTCTCACTCAAGGTGCTGCTTGAGAGTCAAGTAGCCGAAATAGATTGGCTGCAAAATCGTTACGACAAGTTAGCATTATTGGATGAAAGATGGCTTAAAGCCCTTTACCAAACACAAGGTTACCACCATTGGATAAACCGAGCTTTCAACAAGAAAGTTAGAAAAAATGATTGAAAGTAGGAGATTGAGTGCTAAAAGAGATCAGGGCCCCAGTGCTCGACCCACGAGGAAAGTTCTGGCCCACTTGGAGCGGCCCGTTCATCATCAAGTCCATCGTAACTGGAGGTGGATGCAGCTTAGCCCACAGACATGGATGGAAATGAGTTTTCCTCACCCATCAACCTAGAACAACTAAAAACATACTATGTTTAGGGGCTAGGCTTACTATAATAGAACTACGATGGCCTGACCCCCCATTAAACAATGTTACCAACAACATGGGGGTATATAAGCAGCTTACGAAGTCACTAGTGAGTGAAATCTCAAAAATACCAACAACATTCAATTCTTCTAAACCGAAATAGATGTTCAATACTTTATTTCATAATTAATTAAAACCCAATCCGATTTGATGATAAGATATCTAGACAAGACTAACTACCTTAAAAAAACAAAAAGGAAAAAGAAAAAGAAAAAGGATCATCATCATTAAAGGATCACTCTCATCAGGTACAAAGGGATCATCCTCTCTTCTCCACCAACTTTCCTTCAAACTCAAACTCCTTGTCTGTCCTTTTCTCCACAAAGCACAAAAGTCCTTTCTTCTCGTCAATTTGCAAGTCAAAGCACCCAGAGTTTAGTCTTCCTTTCTAACACAAGACCTCTCGAGGGACCCTCGGGTGCCCCTCTTCCTCTTTAAGCCTCAAACTTCCTGGGCATCTTCTTTCTCAAGTTTAAACTCTACCAAATCCTCGTCTTGGTTCTTTATTGAAATGGAAATTTCCTTAAACTTCACACTCAGATCTAGTTCTATAGCAAACCCATTGTTTTGCAAAAGACATCTGCTTAGAGACTCTCTCGACCACCCACTTCCTTGTAAAGCCACCTCAATTGATTTTCAGTCATGTGTGTTTTCCACAAAAGTCAGTATCACTGAACTCGAAAAGGTGAACCCCTTTCCAAAGGCTGGTAAACTTGCTTACATTTGAAGGGGCCAATTTCTCCACAAGATGATGTGGGCCCCAAGTTTGTGGCCTAATTTTCTCAAATCTAAACTGACGAAGAAGGCGAATGTGATAATAACAAGATGTTGCTCTAAGGTCGGCTATGCACACACATGAATAACCTGCAAAGTGAAAAATAGGGGCTCTACAACGCCAATGCAAAGTGGTCCAATCAAAATCACTAGTGCTCAAGGTTACTAAGAAGCCATACCATGTTTGCTTATCAAATTAAGTCACGAAAAGCTTCTGCGAGAGGTAATGTATGGGTCGATATAGGGCAAAGGTGCGAGCTTTCCAAAAGGGCCAAATTTTTTTTAAGCCATATCATCAACAACAAGGGGCTACCGCCAAATTCATAGTCAAAACCACAATACACCATATCCAAGCCATTCAAAGTCTCAATTAAGACAAGACCCATAATGTTCCCTTCCTTGCTAAGGTCATTACAACTTTAATCAAGCAGGTATCAACCGTAGTTAGATCAATCAAGAGTAAGAAATGAGAAATCATGTATAAAGCTAAGGCAGCCAACCTAGCACAACTTGGCTCTTGGCTCTTAAAGCGGTCCATGATGGGTAAAAGGGAAAAACTTTCACCTTGCACTAACAACCTCACCTCTACCGCATTCAATGACAACAAGTTTGATAGGAGGGCAGAATAACCTCTTTGAACCTTGGGGAATATCATCTTACCTTGGACAGTCACATCAAGAATAACATATAATTCCTCAAAAGTTGGGCAAAGCTCTTCCATGTTGAAACGGAAGACATGATCCATGGGGTCTCAAAATCTCGCACAAGCTTTCCAAAAGCTTTGCTCTAACATGATATTAGTCATGAAAAGAATAGACTTCAGTTTGAATGACCCCAAATCATCTCTGACAACATAAGTAAGACCATCCATGAGTGAAGCTCACAATCAAAAGCATCCATGCTAGTAGTTGTGGTAGCCATGAGGAGGACAATACTTCAAGAGGTTGTAAAAATCAAAGAAAAGAGAGAAAGATACATGATGGAGGGTTTAAAGCTCTTTCTGTAATCGCAAAAACCTGCAATTTCGTCTCCAAGTTGGGTTAGGAAGTCGAAAATTTGGAAAAAATGCATTGTTGCCAAAATTAGACTGTGAGCGAAAGTGCTGGAAAAATCTAGACACAACTTTAAAGTTTGCTCACTCAAAGTGAGAGAGGAACACACCTTCTTTTCAGATTGGGGTGTACATAAATACACGAAAGAGTCGCCAACTTATTTTAGGCTAAATAACAAGCAAAACTGGTATAACCCATTAAGAATACATGTAAAAATAATAGCAAAGAAAATTAAAATTATATTGCTTTGATCGTATTTACATTCTAAACCCATTGACATGGGTTAAAATAAAGTAAAGCAAAACTAATCTACAATGAACCAAAGAATTCCGAATTCAAGAGCTAAGGTACGAGATGGGGTGGCGTTAGGCACCCATCTCGTCCAGTTTGAATAAACTAGCCTTAAGTGTTCATTCACAAGGCTTAATATTTCATGAAAAAAAAAAGAGCGAGTAGAAAGAGATAATGATAATAATGACATGAATGAATAAAATAAATTCAATAAATAAGATAAATAAGCCAAAAATTGAGTGGAGAGAGAAAGATTGACATGAATCAAACAAGAAAAAAGACATAATAATAATAGAGATGGATAGGATGTGAGAGATAGATTGACATGGATAAAATAATAAAAATAAGATATAAAGTAGATTGCTAAAAGGAAAAGAGTAGAGAGTGACTAGCATTGGAAGAAATAAGAAAAGACATAAAGTAAATAGTTTAAAGTGAAAGAGCAAACTCGGGCCCATGATACATCCTACATATCCATTCAAATAATGGAATCAAAGTCAATATAGTTCTTGAATTCAATTTATTCTATCAAGAGTGATAGGATAAATTAAATTAGGAGAAGAGAGAATATTAGGGTTTTAGGGAGCGTACCTAATTGTTTGTGTTGAATCAGGCAAGGCTTGAGCTTGAACACCTTGGATTGAATCTTCAATGGTGTAGAACTTCATCTTCAATGGATTAGAACTATTGCTTGTGTAGAACAAGGCTTCAAGAAATATAGAAGAAGAAATATGAAAGAGAGAAAAGGATTATTGCTTCAACATCTAGCTTCTTAATTTTTCTATGGAGTTGGAACCCTCTATCTATCAACCATGAATCTCTGAACTCCTAATTATGGTAGCCAATGGGTCTTATTTTTAGGAAAAAAGTAAAGAGGTCTGATCCAAGACCTCACAATAAATCATATGGATAAATGGCTAAGATTAATGTTTAATGTGCAAACAATTAGATATAGATATTATATTGTGCACAAATCAAGGGTAAATTTCTTGGAATAAGGAATGAAGGGAATTTGGCAAGTATTTGGTGGACAAACCTATATTTACTATATCGCTCCTAATTTGGTGGAGAATTTAGAGACAAGGAAATTAAAAAAATGCCACTAAAGCATTAAAAAGTCAAAATTGTCCCTAATGGCTAAAATTACCAAATTAATCCTAAATGGGTAAAATGACATAGAAATTATATATATGCCCATGAATGACCAAAATAACCTATATGGGATAAGAATATTCTGTAATTATCAAAATGCCCTTCAAAGGGCAAGATAGCATCAATATTATAGAAATACTTCTAAAAATAGGAAATTTTTAGTATTTACCAAAGTAGGGAAACATCAAAAATTACCAAAATGCCCTTAGTGGGAATTATGACTAGAATACCATCAAGGGTCCTAATGTGTCAAATGACCAAAATACCACTAGTAGGTATAATGACCAAAGTGTCAAAAATTCCTTTACTAGATATAATGACCAAAATGTCAAAAATGCCCTTTGTGGAAAAAATGACAAAATGCCATCTATGGGCGAAATGAACAAAATGCCCTCTATGGAAAAAATGAGCAAATGTTGAAAATGCCCTCAATGGGCATAATGACGAAAATGTCCTCTATGAGCGAAATGACCAAAATTTTCTCTATGGACAAAATGAATGAAATGTCAAAAATTCCCTCTATGACATAATAACGAAAATGCCCTTTATAGGCAAAATGACCAAAATGTCCTCTATGGACAAAATGACCAAAATGTCAAAAATGCCCTCTATAGACAAAATGATGTAAAATCCCTCTATAGGCGAAATAACCAAAATGCCCTCTATGGACAAAATGATCAAAATGTTAAAATTATTCTCTATGGGCAAAATGACTAGAATGCCCTCTATAGGCGAAATGACCAAAATGTCCTCTATAGGCGAAATGACCAAAATGCCCTTTATGGGCAAAATGATAAAAATGTCCTCTATGGACAAAACAAGCAAAATTTTGAAAATGCCCTCTATAGGCAAAATGATGAAAATGCTCTCTATGCAAAATTGAGAAATTACTAAAATACTCCTAAATGGGACATAATGTAGAAATAACCAAAAATGGCAAAACAAACTTCATTCAATCAAGGGTCTCAAAATGAGGTGTCTAGATGGACGAAGCCTGCATATGGTACTGATTAACACACACGAGTGCTGATCGACACTAGGGCATAGGAAATACCCCCCTTAGTGTGCTGATCGGTACATAGAGGCTCCCTAGGCCATTTTGCCAAGCTTTGCCCAGTTCTGTATTTTATGGTTTTTTGGGCATACCAAGTGTCAAAATCACTCATTTTCGGTCTAAAACTAGATGTTTTCATTAGGAAAGGGTTACATACATGTTCCAAAACATTTTTAAAAAAGTAAAAAACAAAAAAAAACAACAAACATTGTTCAAGGAAAAAAGGGCTACACAAATCTAACAGCACCCGCGCCGTGTACCCTCATGTGGCCTCGACTGTCTCGAAGGCACCACTTCTTCCTTCATATCCTCATCATCATCAATAGGCCTAGAGCTCCTCCTAAACTTAGGGGCTGGAGCCCGAGAGCTCCCAGGTTAGTCAGTGTTTATCCTCCTTGAACTCTCACATTCTCTTCTCGTTGGGACCATGCCACTAGGCTTGGCCGAAGGCTAATCCATATGCTCAAGCCAAGACACCTTACTCGCCTTTAAGAGCATCAAAATACAAGTTAGGAAGCAATATAGATGGGGCACAGTCACCAAAGGTAAATGCCTTATAATGTTCGCGTTCAGTCCAACAAGTGGCCCTCTACCATGACTCGATTGTGGCTTGCATCAACCTGTGCTTCAAAGCAATGATGTAGACACAGGCCTCCTAATAGATCAATCGGGCTACCTAAAATCTGCAAAAAAGGTTAGCAAAAGCCTTCAACAGAAAATCTAAAACATCAAACGGTTAGATCTTACCCCAATTAAATGGTCGAATGGAGGGAGTCCCTCAATAGGCATCGTGAGCTCCTTAAAGAGAAGTGTGTTGTCCTCAGTCATAATCAACACATTGAATATAGGAAAGGTCACAAGAATGCCCATCTCAACGGCCATGGTCTCGGCCTCCTAAAAGACCGATCACTACCACTAGGCCGACTAACTCTTGTAATAGGAAGGGGTCCTCCAATCAATGAAGGTGTGAGTCCCCCTAGATAAGCCCCAAACACTATGAAGCGATTGAAAAACCACTCCATCAGTATACCCTCCAAAAGCTCCATAAATTGGGTGTCCTTGGGAAAACTGTCAAGTTGTCTCATGTGTTCTAGAGAAACCGACAAGGGAAAAGGTTTGCCCCGTTGTCCACTTGGCAGACCACCCACTTGCCTTAATAAAAAAATCTACTCAAAACTTGAATGGGCCCTTCAAAATAAAGCGTCTACGGGATATTCTTACGTTCCTCCTCACTGACCCAGGAACCTCGCCCCATGGGTTCCACTATACCTATCAAAAAGTACACAATGTAAGTCCTTGTCATAGGCCAACAACACAAAAATGGACAAGTTATGATAATGGTCTAACCATATCGGCCTAGATCCAGTCCAAAGCCAGTCGAAACTTATGGATGCATTAGCACCCATCGGGCCCGTCGATTATCCTTCCTCCACTACCACATGCAAGAAAACATATCCTATTTCGGTGTAGCCAAAGGGTAGGGGAGCAGTCCTAGAACCTCATAAGCCCAAAGCTATGCAAGAAAACCATACCAAGGTCAAGTAGGGTCCATCGAGGAAACAATGACAAAACAAAAGTCAAAAAGGGAAAAGCATACCTCCCACACCACATTGAAGTCCCCCGAGTCCTTTCACCACCCCTTAGGATAGTGAGCACATCCATCGGTAAAGCACCGCCATTGCCACTCCTCCCTAATTAAACTGGCCAAAGTTGGCCACATCATCCATCCTAATAGTCTTTGAATCTCTTGAGCTCTAGGCTGTGGCACTCCTTGTGTCGAAAGGCCTCCTAAATATGCTTCACCAGAGCCACACCACCTGAGGAAAACTGAGGAACCCATCCCAATAGTATTTGAATCTCTGCCGGCCGATAGTGAATGTCACTGTCTTGCGGCACTCGTTCGTCGCTCACCGAAATGCCGATAATCGTAGAAAAATATTAGAGAGTTATCTTAACCTCTTCGAGGTGTAGGCAAAACATATTCGTAGTGTCCCATCACCGCTCAACCAAGGCATAGAGAACCTTTCAATCTTTATCCGCATGGAAACGTCAGTCAAGAAATAGCGTAAAACCTACCCAGGGTGATGTAACCCTTGCACCGTAGTGAGAAGTTGGCCCACCATTCGTCGATGTCGGATGCTACCCGAATCTCTAGCTCATCCTACAAAGGAAATGATCAGGGATAATGTTAGAAACTCATAAGCATTCCAAACCTGAAGCAAAAATGCAAGAAAAACACCAAGAATAACAAAGAGATGTCATTAAGGCATTTTTTCAAGTGTGTGGTATGCACTCTCCAAAGAGGCACCTGGGTGAAGTGTCTCTACATGCCCAACCTCTATTTTTACATGAAATTCAGTTAGATAACGTTTCATCTAATCAAGGGTGTGGAATCAAAGAAACAATGCCCAAAAATAATCAGAAGAAAACACTAGAAATTCATACCTCTACGTTGCAATAATGGTTAGACAAGTGCCAAGTCAGTTCCTGAACCACGATCGTATCATTTTGAGCACTCTGAGGGGCTTTATAATGTTGAATAGCCCCAAACATCGGCCAGGGTGCCATAAATCTTGATTCAAATCAAACATTGCCTCCGAATTATCAAAACTTTTGCTTGTCATTTCCTTGAGTAATCACGAATCTTTTTGCAATAATCGCGTTGTTTGAACTTTTTGGGGCTCAACCTAAGCTCCAAAGTATTCAATACAAGTACTTACACAATTTGACACAAGTTGGGTAAGGATGGGTAGAGAGCAATTCAAGAGAAATGTGAGAAAAAAATAAAAAAATGCTACATTTAACAAATTTGCCCACACCTATGCCCCCATTGTCGATCAACACTCACGAGGGTTGATCGGCACACAGAGGGTGGAAACCTTCCTACCCCCATTGTGTGCCAATCGGCATAAAGTGGCTAGGCAGACTGATTTCGGTCCATTGTGTAATTTTAGCCTATTTTAGTATTTTTTTAGCCCTTTCCGCATATTTGAAGCCTATTTTTGGTATTTTCAATCTATGATTGCCAAAGTTTCATCACAAATCAATTTCAATCACAAATCAAAGTAGCTACATGATGATTTTATACAAAGGCCCGACTCGTTTAGTCAAAACTAGTCGATTTGTCTCATTTTTTTTTACACCAATCACATGGATACTCCAAGACACCATATTATCCTATTCAAGGCCAACAAATAGCACATGAATCCACTTTTCCCTATAGAGTTACACAAAGCCTGGTCCTCCCGACGGGCCCAATCTGAGTCAATTCACCAATGAGATACACTCGGAAGTCAAAATCATTAGAGAATCCCACGACCTTTTAGGATTGCATTTCCTTTTAGGTAAGCCTTCTATCATAAAATTCCATCTCATGAAGGGCATAAACCTATGCAAGACCTTTTAGGATCGCATTTCCTTTTAGGTAGGCCGTCTATCGCAAATATTCCATCTCATAAGGGGTGTAACCTCATGAAAGACCTTTTAGGATTGCATTTCTTTTTAGGTAAGTCATCTATTGCAAAATTCCATCTCATAAGGGGCGTAACCCCATGAAAGACCTTTAGGATCGCATTTTCTTTTAGGTAAGCCATCTATCGCAAAATTCCATCTCTTGAGGGGCGTGACCCCATGAAAGAACTTTTAGGATTGCATTTCCTTTTAGGTAAGCCATCTATTGCAAAATTCCACCTCATGAAGGGCGTAACCCTATGAAATTCCTTTTAGGATCGCGTTTCATTTTAGGTAAGCCGTCTATCGCAATGTTCCATCTCATGAGAGGCGTAACCCAATAAAAGACCTATTAGGATCGCATTTCCTTTTAGGCAAGCCATCTATCACAATGTTCCATCTCATGAGAGGCGTAATCCTATGAAAGACTTATTAGGATCACATCTCTTTCTAAGTGAAATGTCTGAGGACATAAACCCTATCTTATGAGAGGCATAACCCCATGAATGACTTATTAGGATCGCACATCCACCTAAGTAAAGCCGTCTGAGAACACAATTTCATAAAACCTGTCAAAATAGCATTCCTTCTCGATTTCCATTTCCATTATTCACAAACTACATACAGTCTACTTCACCTCAGGGTGATACGTAGGAATCTCATATAGAATGAGTCTGACCACATCAATTCAACAATCAAAGTCCCAAAATGGTTATTGTAACACCTGAATCCAGCTATCGAGGATTTAGTCGCTAATTAAATATTAGAGACTTTAAGAAGAAAAATAATGATTAAGAAAAATTAGATCAAGAAAATAAAGGCTAAAAAATAATAAAAGTACCTGAGGAAGAAATACAATTAATATAATAAGAAAAATAAAATTAAAGTGCAAAAGCCTAACTAAAGGCAAATAAAAAGAAATGAAGAAAAGTAGGCCAAAAAAATGTTAGCCCAAGGAATTAAACCCAAGACCTAGTCTTCCAAGAGACTTATGCAAAGCCTAAACCCACTAGGGTATTAGCACATATGTGCTATAATGGCCAAAAGATAAGTATATAACATAGACTTGGGTGGAAAAAATTCTAAAGAGCTGATGTGTCATCATCCCATTACACCCTCCCCTTGTCCAATTAGATTACATGCATGAAATCCCTTATGATGTTTATAGTTCTTGAGTGTATATGAGTAGAAACTCAGACCTTGCACATTGTGAAGTCTTGAGTGTTATTCAGACCATGCGTGTGTACGGTTAAAGAGAGAGAGAGAGAGAGAGAATAAAAGAAGAAGAAGAAGAAGAAGGAATAAGGAGGAACGCTTTCATGAAATCTAGGGAAGATCAAAAGACTCGAGGGACTCAGAATCAAACCTAATAGAGAGAGGATTCACAACTTAAAGGTAAAATACCTAAACTATAATGTTTCTCTCTCTAGAAAAAACTTTAGTATTGCATGCTGTTAGAAAGGCTAAAGTACATGCATGAACCCTATTGGAATTTTACCATAGTAGGGAGTGAGAATGAGACCCAAGAGAGGCTTAGAACACAAAGATCCACGCAAACCTGCCATTGATGACCACCAAGAAGGTGGGTCTGAAACAACTAGCAAGAAACGTGCTTCTATCATTTGGGTTAGAAACTGGATGACCCAAGGGTTTCAAAACACTATCCATATTTGAAATCAAACCAAAAATAAAGAAGAAAAACCTAGTTGCAGGTTATGGGTTTCAAACCTAACCTTACTAACAGAGCTTTAAGCTCAATTTTTAGAATGAGAATTCAATCATCATATGAATAGAATCACAACAAACCAGGAACCATCAAACTTGGTGAAAAAACAAGCTCAAACCGAGCTTGTTACAGTCATGAGTATCAAAGCCCAACTGAGCTATTTAGCTCCTTTCGAACCCTAAGACCAACGCAAAAATCTTCCTTGGAGTTTTAGAAAACCATAAGAACAAACAGCAGGTCAAAAAACCCATTGGAATGTCACGAAATAGGGGTTGAAGATCTCTAAAAATTAGGGCAACAGTGACGAGAGATCGGGGAAGATGATGAATAGTTCGGGTCAATTTTTGGGTCAGGTTTCGGGTTCTGATCAGGACTCGCCCAAACGCAGAAAGGGTCAACCCTAAACTGCGTCGTTTTAAACCTTAGAGTTAAATGATTTTAAATGAATTCAGACTGTTTAGCAATAAGGATAAGCCCTGATTTGATAACCCGGTCAAGATTGGGATAACCTATCCCTAGATTAGTCCCTTGTTCGTTGTTTAGAAAACCAAAAGTCAAAAGGAAAAAAAAAATGGGAAGCTGCAGCTCCCCAAGTTCAAACCATTGACCTCTTGAATGTGGAGACTTAAAGGCCATGCGTGTGCCACTGTGCCACCGTGGCATTTGTGTTATAATAGTAACAGAATATATATATATATATATATAATATCAAATAAAATAATTTAATTAATTTAATTATGATAAAATGTTTCGTTGCCCAAATAAAATAAAAAGATAGTGTATTCTGACTTTTTTGACTTTTTGGACCCAATGATGAGGTCCATTTTACAAGATAAAATCTAAAAAATTAAGACACGTAAAATATAAAAATTACTATTTTATCTTTAATGATGCCCAAAGGTAATTAAATACAAAAAGGAGTCTATCTTATCTATTTTGGACGTTTTGGTCTCAATGGTGAGGTCCGTTTCAGCCCAAATAAAGTCTGAAAAATATAAAACAAAAAATGAAGCAATACCCATTTCATCCCAAGCATGAATTTAACTATAAAATGAATTCAGAAAAAAAGGGGTGGGACCTAACTTAAAGTTTTAAGGCTACTAGACCAACAAATAGAATTTGTTAAGGAAAATTTAATTACAAAAAATAATAAGTGACTGATAGTAATGTTTCAATTATGTTCTAATACGAAATTATGTGCGTTTGACTCATAGATCTAGGAACAAAGGACAAGGAAAATGAGATTAAAGAAATAGCCCGAGGACTTGAGGTGAGTAATTTGGCATCTTGAATTAGTGGATTTTACATCCTGCTTCCAAATGTCTACCTTATGAATTTCTATATCTGCTTGAGAAAATGCTTAATCTATTTTGTGAGTAATCCAACATCTTGAATCAATGGTGTTTTATCTCCTGTTTGAAAATTGATTAATCTATTTTGTGAGTAATCTAGTATCCCGATTTAGTGGTGTTTTATCTCCTGTTTGAAAAATGCTTAATCTATTTTGTGAGTAATCTTGTACCCTGAATCAGTGGTGTTTTATCTCCTATTTGAAAAATGCTTAATCTATTTTTATGAGTAATCTTGTACTTTGAATCAGTGAACTTCTATATCTGCTCAAAATGTCTATTCTGCACTTTATGAAATATCCAAGAGATATGATCTTCACGACTATATCTTGAAATAACATTCTTATATACTAATTTGGAAGACGTTGTATGCTTTAAATCCTAACTAAATTCCTTAGCAAAAATATCTGTAAACAATGGCACCCCTTTTAATGAGAAAAACGATTTGTGTGAACAAATTTTGACTATGTTACCCGAATCATACTTGTTTGATCCGATCATGTGTCTATCCGAGGCCTACCCATGTGGCACTCTGACTCTAGCGATGAGACTTACCCATATGGTGCTCTAACTCGATTCTTGTGTCTACACAAGGTTTACTCATGTGGCACTCCTACTTTTGATGAGACTTACCCACATGGCGCTCTAACTCATTGTGGAATTAATGATTCAGACTTACTGGCGTGGCACTCTGACTCTTGATAAGACTTACCCATGTAGTGCTCCAACTCAATATGTGATTCTTCGGTATATGTAATATGTGTCCATCCTTTGTCTCGTGTTATCCATCATTTGTAATCATTTGTTGTTCGATGTTATATTATACATTCTGTATTAATTATCTGAACCATGTTTTAAGAAATGCATGTGCTATTATGCGTTTTGTGAACAACTCTTCATTCTTTGCTTTGTGTTTTGATATTCGAACTGTGCTATTAGAAATGACGTGTTTTAGAAATGCATGTATTATATCCGCTTGAACTTTTAGTATGTTTTAGACATGATCTATTTGAAAATGTGTTTTAAGATATTCTTGTGTATATGTTATCTGGTTGAAGAAACTTGGTGCCCATAGTATTTTGTGCAAAACCCCACATTTGTAAAACCTGTGACAGGATGCAAGAATTACTCAAGAGCTTAGCGGAGTTCACATAGGTTTATCCAAATATATTTCAGAGAACGTGTAAGTATAGGTTTCAATTAATTATAATTGAATTAGTTAATGCATTTGTATTCAATTAATTTTGTACTTGTATTGAATTAATAGATGAAACTATTGTGCCAGTAAAAATCTCCTAAGGCGTACAATCAATTATATACCTCGGCATTTGGCCCTGATCAAAGGATATCATGGTACACTGATTATATTGTTGATAGTGTTCGATTTCACACGAAGGAACGGGAGGTGCACTAGTGAACATAGAATAGCAGTATCATTATTCAGGGAGGTTATGAAGCAAGACAAAGTGTAGAGTATTATGGTTTCTTACAAGATATCATACAGTTACATTACTACTTCGGTCATTCTATGTATCTGTTTAAATATGATTGGTGGGATGTCAGTAACAAGAAAACTAGAATGTAGATCGATAAGCACTTCATAAGTGTTAATATGTCATAGACGACATTTAAGGATGATCTGTATGTATTAGCATCTCAAGTAAAACAAGTTTTCTATTTGAAGGACACAAAAATCAAAGGTGAATGGCATGTTGTCCCAAAAATAAAGTCTAGAAATGTTTATGATGTACTAGAAGTTCAAGAGGGAGAGGAAGATTTGGAGAGGATTGAGGAGGCACTACAAGAAAAGTCTCAATCTGTCTATAATGGTGTTGTCCAGCATGATCAAGAAAATGTTACTTCGGTTCGGTTGAATAGAATTGGCGTAGAACTAGATCATGTAGTAGCTTCCGACGTCACCAATACCGGACAGTTAGATCTAAAGGATGCAACTTTCATTAATGATGATAATGTCAAGGAAAGTGATTTTGAGGATGATACATTGTTAGAGTATTATTCTGAGAATGAAGAAATTTTAAGAATAGATGATGATACACACTTAGATGAATAATTGTAATAGGTGTTACATGTGTTAAGATCAAGTGTAATGGATGTAATGGATTTTCAATTTTATGATGTAATGGATTTTTATTTTTATGAGGTAATAGAATTTTATTTTTATACATTCTTTTAGATATGGTTGGACTAGGATCACGCAGACGCACACTAGGGTTAGACCCATCGAACCCTTACCCTACTAGTGGTACTAACATGTCCTCTACAAGGTCAGTTGTTGTCACAACCTGAGACCCACCCTCTGCGGATCTCGTGTCGCGACGCCCGATCCGACGCTGCTTGTCGAACCAAAGGTCTCAACTTGCTATACAATCAGTGTTACTAACATGCAAAAACTAAAAATACAAAATAAAATAAAGAAAAGCTGCATGTGATATTTATAATGTTTACAAAATGCGGAATACAAAATTTCTTAATACAACTATTCATCCCCAAAACGTGGATAACATGGGAGAGTTATAAGACTGTTTGTACCAAGTATTACACTACAACTTCAAAAGCAAATATCCATCTCCTAACTATTAGAATCTAGGGTTTGTCTTCGATATCTGTGCCTGCAAGTCAAATGTTGTGTAGTATCTGATGAGCTATAAAAACTCAGTAAGTAGTCCTTTACTCTGCAATGTGCACAACGTATAAAATAATGCTAGCCAGTCAATGAATATATATACTCAATATCAGATGATAGAAGTTAAATGATAAGGAAATGAATATGTTATGTTAACAATGTCATACTGCTACAGTCATGAGCTATATCAAGTATGAAATATAAGTACTCTACTAAAAGCTGTAAAAATCTCATGATCATTCAATAATGATATAACATGATCAAACTATGAATATCAACAATAAAGGATAGTGATATCAACTAAATCTGAGATACACTGGTACTAGTGGGGCCCGACTACCCCCTGGGTGCCTAGTGCACCAATCTAAAAATGTAAGTTTACATTCTATGCCTCACATAGCAACGTAGTAAATGTTCCACTCGGTTGTATGAATACTGTTCTCCCTTAAGCTCGTATTCAGCTCCACTCGGAACTTGAACCCGAAGGTCATAAATAGCATCAGATAAAGATATGACTGAGCACAAATCTGGCACTAATAATATATCAGGATCATGCTATCTTCCATGAAGAGTATAGTGGAACCATAACTAGTTCTAGGTAAATCTGACGGAACGATAGTTAGCCAAACTACGGTCACTAAACTGCTTCGAATAAAACTGTCTGGCCCTTATGGCCTTAGGTACAAGTGTACAAAAAGAATCCATGCACAAGTGTACAATCATGATCGAGATATATATAGAAATCAACAACTGGTTCCCACATGATAGGGCAATATCGATGTGGCTAAATAAACACTAGTATGTATGTATAGAATACAAAAGTAATATGTACAAGAACTATTGCCATGGCTGGAATGTAACACATGCTGGGATTAGATTTCACTTACCTCTTTCTGTATCTATCTAGAAGGTCAAAACTGTCTTCTTCTTATCTTTCGGTATTCCTATGATTCAGGAAACTCATCTTAGTCTATAGTATATATTTATAACTCATGTTATTCATCAAATTTTATGTCTCTTTATTATTTATATCTCTTTTACTAGAATAAACTCTACTATTGAATCCGGAATGTCGAACAAAGTCGGTTTAGGCTTTTGCAGAATTCAATTCGAACTTTGGTACTAAAAAAGGCAAAACAATCATTTTGTAATTTAACGGGTTCTTACTTCTTGAGACCTCTTTTTGTAGATCGGACTCCACAGTTGAGTTTGGAATGCTTGAAATACTAAAAATTCATTATTCTTTTATTTTAATCGGAGTTCGTTTGACTACTTTTCGACTTAAGGACATTTTGGTAATTTCTCCTTTAATTTAAATAGTATTTTATTACTTGGGATCAAAATCTAATTATCATAAGTTTTGGGTAAATTTATAATTATCATAATTTCCTATTCCAAATTGGAATAGCCAAACAATGGATATCTCCTAAACCTTGGATAAGCTATCTTCGTTCCTATTTCAAATCAATTTCTATTTACTATTCTTGTATCCAAACAGCCTCAGTTCCATATTTTTAAAATTTTAAAATTTATAAAATACTTGGATCCAATCCATGGGTTGTTGGGCGGGTTAACCCAACCCAACCTATGGCCCAAAAGCCAAAAAAACCCAACACGCACAGCAGCGTGCAGCGCTGCCAACCGTGCGGCTGGTCATTTTCTCTAAAGATGGCAGCTAGTTTTCGGTGACGTTTCGACGTCCAACCAGTCGGGCCCTCTTCTAGTCTTTGTGGGCTTTCCATATCTACCCTTGAAATTCAGTTTGGATCACTGTAAGGCCTCGAAAAATGGAGTTGCAGCCAGCTCTGGTGAGCTGTCCCAACTTTCTAGCGAACTGAATTTTTACTATTTCATGGCTTTTTAGCCTTTTTTTTAAGCCCAAATTTTACCTACAAGTTGCTGCACTTATGGGCAACAATTTCCAATTCATAAAATGAGCTAAAACGATCTAAAACTCAATGACCTGAAATTTTCCTTCAAGTTTTTAAATTGGTTTTTCTCACTCGTTTCTTAACCAAATGGGCTGCGGTTTCTTCCTAAATTCACCATTTTTCATGCTCTTTAAAACCATGTAATTATTTCTAAGCTTTAAGCAATTCTATAAAAAAAAAAAAATTCAAACTTGGAAATTTACAGAGTTTTCCTCACCTTTTTTTTTCTATTTCTCCTTCTTTCTTCTTCGGTTTCCTACTTCTGAATAGTTTAGAATCCTCCCAAGGAGCTCAGCTTCTTATTTTCCTTATTTTCTCTATTGAATATCACACACATATACACTAACAGCCGCCCCTCACGTCCTCACTCTTTCCTTTTTCTTTTCTTTCCCACTTGCAGCCTACTTTCTTTCTCTTCCTTCCTACAATTTTTACAGCTTTCCTTAACTTTTTTTCTTCTCTATTCTGATTTCTTTTCTTGTTTCTTTGCTTTCATTAGCTTAGGATATTATGTATATATTATATAATATATATTACACACACCAACACACACCTTGCCGACACTTTGTACAGCACACACACACCATTTGATTTTTTTCTTTTCTTTATTTTCTTCACTTGCATGCCTTTTGCATGCTTTTATATATATAATACAAATCTATGTTTTATTATATATATATATATATAATATATCCATTTATACTAATACATATATTTATATAATATATGTACATATATAACCGTATATACATATATATTCGTATGTATATTTTTATATTTATTTTTATACACACACACACACACACATATATATATATATAATCTCATATATATATATATATATATATATATTCTTATATTTATTAAAATACATTATGCACGTATATCGAGGCATATATTGGCCTACGTACACGATTCTCCGTACCGCTCGGGTTTATCGTACGGTACCCCTAGGTATTCGAGATTGCTTGTGATTTAATCCTCCTATTTTTAAATATTGTAATTACTCAATTTATGATTCTCAATATCGATTTCAAACTACGTGCCTATCACGATACATAACTTACTGTGATGGCTCGGTCTATTTTAGTATTACCATCCTCAACTCGGTTTACTCATATTTGGCTTGTCTTAATCTCGAAATTTCTTGAGATTATAACTTCTACTATATACCTTGGTAATCGTACCCGTCACTATATATTATTCATTAAAATAGTTCGATATATTTTGGGATATCCTATTCTCGATCTGAATCGGTCTCGGTTTATCTTTGATACTACATTTATTGCTTGGTCAAAGCTTGGTATTATTATTTGACTCTTTTTAGATAAAATGGAATTATTCTATTTATTCGAAACTCATGTTCAGTTACAACTAATGTTACGCTACTCGACCCAACCTATCTCGGTTTACGTGTACTCGACCGGGTCTACCTTGGTCTACGTGCCATATCTCGAGTCGGGATATTACAGTTGCTCATGCCATCAATGGTATGCATAGTTTCCTTTTTATTAATGATTATATAAATATGGTACTAATTTTTTCTATTTTATTTCTTCTAAAGCTTCAGCCACCGCCTCTAGACGAGGGCACAGTAGGTCGAAGAACCATTGGTTGCAGCTACAGATGGAGGCCTCCGGTGGAGCCCAGATTCAGATCGAGATACCTCCAGGCTTGCTAAATCTCATCAATGGGTGGGAACAATAGTTCACCACTAAGGTCGGCATCATTTGCTGACTATGCACCCCACTCCATGTTGGTGACTGAAATCTGGTCACTAACGAGCAGCAATGGGATATTCATGCTCATATCCTAGTATGTCTTTTATTATTGTATTCAATTTAATTTTAACATATCTAATAAAGTATTTTTTTTTACAATGAAATGCTTTACAAGAGAAGTTTGACATCGATCTCCATCTATCACATGGGGTGAAGACAGTAGACCATTACTTTGGAGTTCGTTTTAGGGACTATTGACACATGCTCCACGTGCATTATGAGGCAGAGGTAGTGGCAGATAGAAATCCTTGCGACAAATCCTATAGGGGGTGAGGGTGGAGGATTGGATTTTACTATGTGACCGGTTCTCTTGTGATGCATTTCAAGTAAATATTATCATAATTAATTTTGGTGTATAATAAATCATTGTCATTTATACTAACCTTCTTTGTTAGCCAAGTGTAGGGAGTTAGTAAGAAAAACAAAAAGAGTAGAAACAAGCGAAAGGTGACCCATTATAGTGGATCACGATCTTTTGTACGGTATATGCATGAGATGGTAAGTTAATAAATGTATCAAGTTGTTATTGTATTAGATTTTAATGAAATAAATCTTTATAAGCTACTGTTAATTTGTTACAGCGAGACCAGGAGACCGATGCACCACGTAGCCCAATTGATTTGTGGCACAAGACGCACTAAAACCCTGAGAAGGGTTAGGCCGGGCCTAAAGCTCAGAGGATTTATGTATGTTATTTACGTATATATACCAGTATTACTAATTTAATATTAATCCAAAGTTGTAATAGTAGTAACATATATTTACGTTTTTATAGGAGGAGATGGTATATCTACGTGCTCAACCGACCCTTGAGGGTGAGGATTCGTTGACTGATGACCAGATATGGGAGAATATTCTAGGCAAGAGGCACAGATATGTGTGTGGCTTAGGGACTGGGATGCAACTGACAGCATCGTCCTCTACCTTTGAGAGCGATGTTAGGTTTCACGCAGCCACACAAAAAGTTGAGGCATCCGAGAGACATGATGCAGAGTTGGAGCAGATGGTGACAGACCTCAGTGCTCACACGACCCAACTAGAGTCTCTTATGTAAACATTCCTCGGCCACTAGGGAGGCTCTGTTCAGCCATGATAAGTTTTTAAAATTACTTTAGTGCCTTTATAATTTATAAAAAAGGTGATGTCAATAACAAAACACCGGATATTAGCCTAACAACTTAGAAACCCCATCACACACTTCAAATATAACAAAAAAGACTTGCATGAACTTACAACAATCGATTCGGTTGACCGGTTTGAAACTTATGTAACTTTCTGCTCCAAAAAGGCTCATTTTTGGGTTTTGATGGACCAAAAGATCGGATATCATCCTAACGGGCCTAAAAACCTATCACACCCCTCACAAATGATAAAATAGACATACAAAAACTTACGAAACTCGGTTTGGATCACCAGTTTGCAACTTATGCAACTTTTTGCTTCGAAAAGGCTCATTTTGGAGTTTTGATGAACCAAAACACTGGATATAGGCCTAAAGGCCTAGAAACCCCATCACAAACCTTAAAAATTACAAAATATACGTGCACAAACTTACGAAAATCTGTTCAGATCACCAGTTTGCAACTTATGCAACTTTCTACTCCAAAAAGGCCTATTTGGAGTTTTGACAGACCAAAATACCGAAAATTGACTTAACAGCCTAGAAACCTCATCACATAACTTAAAAATGATAAAATAGACTTACACAAACTTACAACACTCGATTCAAATCACCAATTTGAAACTTTCATGACTTTTCACTCTAAAAAGGCCTATTTTTGGGTTTTGATGGACCAAAATGTCAGATATCAACCTAACGGCATCAGAACACCATCACACACCTCAAAAATGACAAAATAGACTTGCACAAACTTACGACACTCGGTTCTGATCACCGGTTTGAAACTTATTCAACCTTTCACTCCAAAAAGTCCTATTTTGGAATTTTGACTGACCAAAATGCTAGTTATCAGCCTACCAAGCTCGAAACCCTATCACATGCATCACAAATGATAAAATAGACTTGCAAGAACTTACAACACTCAGTTCTGATCACCGGTTTGAAACTTATACAATTTTCTCCTCCAAAAAGGCCTATTTTGGAGTTTTGACAGACCAAAATACTAGATATCTACCTAGCAGCCTTGAAACCCCATCACATACCTCAAAAATGACAAAATAGACTTACACAGAATTATGGCACTTGGTTCGGATCACCGATTTGAAAATTATGCAATTTTCTGCTCCAAAAAGACGCATTTTGGGATTTTGACATACCAAAATACCGAATATCATACTAACGGCCTCAAAACCCCACCACAAACCTCAAAAATTACAAAATAGACTTGTACAAACTTACAACACTCGGTTTGGATCACCGGTTTGAAACTTATGCAACTTTCTGCCCCAAAAGGCCTATTTTGGTATTTTTTTGACAGACCAAAATGCTAGATATTGGCCTAACGACCCTAAAACCCCATCACAAACCTCACAAATGATAAAATAGACTTTCAAAAATTTATGACACTCAGTTCGGATCACTAGTTTGAAAGTTATACAATTTTTTACTCCAAAAATGCCTATTTTGGGGTCTTGAGAAACCAAAACATCGAATATCAACATACCTGAAAACCCATCACACTCTTCACAAGTGAAAAAATAGACTTGCACGAACTTATGGCACTCGGTTTGGATCAATGATTTGCAACTTATACTACTTTCCGTCGTTCTTACTATTTATGCATGCAAAAAAAATTATCACAATATTTTGGTGCATATATATTTAATAAGTGTTTTAATATATATATCATTTGATTTTTATTTCAGATTGATCGGAATTATTGCACCGTCGTCTTTTAGTTGTGCATCGGGACCTACTTTTCTCTTTTGTTTTTTTTTCTATTCCTGGACATATGTAGTTAAATTTTCTAAGACAATTTTTTATTTTTGTATTTATTGAGAAATTATACATTTACGATTGTAAGTAATTATATATATATATATATGAATGCATTTCTCTTTTAATATATTCATTTCATAGTGTATGAAATTGTTTTATATCAGGATGATTGATACAAGTTTTAAACAGGATTGATAAAAGTTTTAAATAGGGAATAAAACACAAAAAATATGAAAAATCAAGTGTAAAATAAGGTAAAAAAAAAAGACTTTAGCGACGCACAAAAGGCGTCACTAAAAGTGCCACATATGATATTTAGCGACTAACGTTTGGCGTCTCTAATAATAGATCATTAGCGACATTTCACTATCGTCGCTAATAATGAATTATTAGCGACGCCCATTGTTCATCGCTAATACCTATATGTGGGACTTTTTAGCGACGCCTTCTATGCATCACTAAAAGTATATTATTAGTGACACCTAACGATCTTCGTTGTACTAGTAGCGATGCTTCATTTTTAGCGATGTGCAGAGGGACTATTAGCAAAGCACACGGGTGTCGCTAATAGTGCCCTTTCTTGTAGTGTGTTACTTATACTAACAAGTTTTGTTAGTGGATACATTCTCTAGTAATTGTGGTGGTTTTATTCTCTGTGAGGATTTTTCATATAAGATCTGGTGTCTCTTATGCTTGGATGTTCTCTTTTAATATATTCATTTCATAATGTATGAAATTATTTTATATCAAGATGGTTGATACAGGTTTTAAACATGATTGATACAATTTTTAAACAGGGAATAAAACATAAAAAATAGGAAAAATTAGGTGTAAAATAGGGCCCAAAAAAAAACTTTTAGCGACGCACAAAAGGCCTAAAAGTGCCACATATGATATTTAGCGACGAATGCTTGGCGTCGCTAATACCTATATGTGGGACTTTTTAGCAACACCTTTTGTGCGTCACTAAAAGTATATTAACTACAGGAAAAGGCACCACGCGTGCGTTGCTAATAATGGCCAAATATGTCGCTAAAGGCATCGCAAATAGTCGTGTTGCTAATAGTATTGGCAGCGCACACACCCCTTGGTGTCGCTAAAGGTAACTATTAGCGACGCACATTGAGTGTCGCTAATAATTGGGCATGGGCATCGCAAATACTATACACGAACGCAGCGTGCGTCGCTAAAAGCAACCATTAGCGACGCACACAGAGCGTCGCTAAAGGTTACCATTAACTTTTAGCAACACACTCTGTATGCGTCGCTAATGGTTTCTTTTAACGACGCACAAAGTGTGCATTGCTCATGGTAACCTTTAGCGACGCATTGTGTGCGTCTCTAATAGTGTATTGGCATTCTTTAGCGACGAATGTAAAGCATTGTTATAAATTTATTTCTTTACTTTTAGCAACGCATTTGTGTGCGTCGCTAAAATTTTTTTTTTTTAAACCATATTTGCTTTGTTTTATTTGTTGTTTTATTCCTATTTAAACCTGATCAATCATTCTGATATACAATAAAATTCAAGCATTCTGAAATGAATATATTAAAAAAGAAAAATACATTCATATATATATATATATATCATACTAATTATGTACGTTTATAAAAGTACAATTTAACAATAAATAGAAAAATTAAAAATTGTCTCAAAAAATGCAACGACAAGATGTCTATGAAAAGAAAAAAATAAATAAAAATAACAAGTTCTGATGCAAAACATAAAGACGACGGTGCAATAATCCCGATCAATCTGAAATAAAGATCAAATGATATATATTAGAACAGTTATTAAATATCTATGAACATAGAATGTGAATAGTTTTTTTTTTTTTTTTTTTGCATGCATAAATAGTAAGAACGGCATAAAGTAGCATAAGTTGCAAACCACTTATCCGAACTGATTGTCGTAAGATTGTGGTAGTCTATTTTTTCATTTTTGAGGTGTGTGATGGGGTTTCAGGATAGTTAGGCCGATATCTGGCATTTTGGTCTATCAAGACCCCAAAATGGGCCTTTTCGGAGCAAAAACTTGCATAAGTTTCAAACCGTTGATCAGAACCGAGTGCTGTAAGTTCGTGCAAGTCTATTTTATCATGTCTGAGGTGTTTGATGGGGATTTGGGCTCGTTTGGTTGATATCCGGTGCTTAGGTCAGTCAAAACCCCAAAATTGGCCTTTTTGGAGTAAAAACTTGCATAAGTTTCAAACTGGTGATCTGAACCAAGTGCCGTAAGTTGGTGCAAGTATATTTTATCATTTGTGAGGTGTGTGATGGGGTTTTGGTATAGTTAGGCTGATATCCAGAATTTTGGTCTGTCAAAACCCCAAAATGGGCCTTTTTGGAGCTGAAACTTGCATAAGTTTCAAACCGGGCATCTAAACTGATTGTCATAAGTTCATGCAAGTCTATTTTATCATTTTTGAGGTGTGTGATGGGGTTTCGAGGTCGGTAGCCTGATATCTGGCATTTTGGTTGATCAAAACCCCAAACCAGGCATTACAATTGATGAAATTAAGTCCGTGCAAGTCTATTTTCATATGTGAAGTGTGTCATGCAGTTTCTAAGCCATTAGGCCGAAATCTTTTTTTTTTTTTACATAACATTTTCTATATATAATAAATAAACCAAAGTAATTAATTTTAAAAACTTACCAAGGCTGAACAGAGCCTTCCTGCTGGCTAAGGACCGACTGCATAAGAGCCTCTAATTGGGTTTGGCAAGCCTGGAGCTCTGTTATCCTCTGCTCTAACTCTACATTCCGTCTCTCAGTTGTCTCAGCTCTCTGGGTGGCCTTGTGAAACCTGGCATCGCTCTTAACGGTAGAGGAAGATGCCATCAGCGCCATCCCACTCCCTAGGCCACGAACATAGCCACGCCTCTTGCCCAAAACAGTCTCCCGTATTTGGTCATCTATCGGCGAATCCTGACCCTCAACTGTTGGTTGAGCACGCAGTTGGACCATCTCCTCCTATAAAAACATAAATATATGTTAGTACTTTAGAAACATTAGATTAATATTAAATTAGTAATACTGTAGCAAGTTACATAAAAAACTTACATAAAGTCGATGTGCTTCAGGCCTAGTCCAACCCTTCTCGGGGTTGTAATGTGTCCTGTGCCACAAATCAATCGGGCTGGGTGGTGCACCGGTCTCCTAGTCTCACTGGAGCAAATAAATAATAGCTTGTAAAGATTGATTTCATGAATATATTATACAATAAGAACTTGATACATTTATTAACTTACCATATCATGCCTATACCTAACAAAAGAACGTGATCCACCACAGTGGGTCACCTTTTGCTTGCTTCTTCTCTCGCTATTTTTCCTGCTAAGTTCCTGTAGTTGGCCAAAAAAAAAGAAGGTTAGTATAAATGATAATGATTTATCAGACAACAAAAGTAATTTTGACTATTTTTACCTGAAATGCATCACTAGCGAACCGGTCGCACAGTAAGATCCAATCCTCCATCGTGACCCCCTTGTAGGATCTGTCATGGGGCTTTCTACCGGCTGCCACCTCCACCTCGTAGTGCATGTGGAGCCGGTGTCGATAGTCCCTGAAATGGACTCCCAAGTAATGGTCCACTGCCTTCACGACGTGAAGCAGGTGGAGATCGATGTCAAACTTCTCCTGTAAAGCATGTCATTATCAAAAAATTACGGCATTAGATATGTTAAAATTTAGTTCAACACAATAATAAAAGATATACCAGGATATGCGCATGAATATCCCGTCGCTCCTCCTCAGTGACGAGACTCCAGTCAGTAATATGGAGTGGGGCGCGTAATAGGCAAATGATGCCGACCTCTGTGGTAAACTGTTGAGCCCATCCACCAACAGGTTTCAGCAAGCCCTCAAGTAGCTCAATCCGAAATCGCGAGCCCCCTGCTGCATTCATCTGAGCTTGCAAACTCCGATTCTTTGACCTACCGCGCCCTCGTCTAAAGCTGGTGGCCAAAGCTTTAGAAAAAACAAAATAGAAACAATTAGTACCATATTTATATAATCATTAATACAAAGTGGAACTATGCATACCATCAATGGCAGGATCGGTCGACCCTACAGAGGAAGGGGAAGGGGTCGATGGGTCCACCGGGGCTGTGCGCCTGCGTGAGCCTGGTCCAACCATATCTAAAAAGAAGGTTTAAAAGTAAATTCCATTACATCATAAAAATTAAAATCCATTACATCATAAAATTGAATATCCATTACATCATAAAATTGACAATCCATTACATCATAAAATTGAAAATCCATTACACTTGATCCTAACATATGTAACACCTATTACAATTATTCATCTAAGTTTGTATCATCATTTGTTCTTAAAATTTCTTCATTCTCAGTACAATACTCTAGCAATGTATCATCATCAAAATCACTTTCCTCGTCATCATCATCATTAATGAAAGTTGCCTCATGAGGATTTAACTGTGTGGTATTGGTGAGGTCGGAAGCTACGACATGATCTGGTTCTACATCAGTTCTATTCAACCGATACGAAGTAACATCTTCTTGATCATGGCCAACAACACCATCGTGGGCAGATTGAGACTCTTCTTGTAGTGCCTCCTCAATCCCCTCCAAATCTTCATCTCCCTCACCAACTTTTAGTACATCATAAACATTTCTAGATTTAATTTTTTGGACAACATGCCAATCACCTCTGAATTTTGTGTCCTTCAAATAGAAAACTTGTTTTGCTTAAGATGCCAAAACATATGGATCATCTTTAAATGTCGTACGTGACGTATTAACACTTATGAAGTGCTTATCGATCTGTATTCCAGTCTTCTTATAACTTACATCCCACCAATCACATTTAAACATATACAAAGAATGACCGTAGCAATAATGTAGCTGTATGATGTCTTGTAAAACACCATAGTACTCTACAGTTTGTCCTGCGTCACCATCTCCCTGAACAAGGACCTCTCTATTCTGTGTTCGCTGACTTACCTCACATTCCCTCTTGTGAAACGAATACCATCAACAATTAAACCGGTGTAGCAGGATATCCTTTTATCAGGACCACATGCCGAGGAATATAATTAATCGTACGCCTCAGGAGATTGTTGGTGGCATAATAGCTTCATCTATTAATTCAATATAAGTACAAAATTAATTGAATACAAATGCATTAACTAATACAATTACAATTAATTGAAACCTATTCTTACACATTCTCCGAACCACTTTGGAAATAAATTTTGTTGTCTTTGCTCTAGATCAGAACTTGATATATGTTCTCTCTGAAGCTCGATCATATGCTCACTACATGAGATGAGATATGTATATGTAACTTACATTTGTGTACTAACGTAGAATTGCATTGATTTTGATAAACTTACTTAAAATATGGCAATGTCTCATCGCAGTTATTGAGCATGGTATAGTGGGCTTTTTCCAAGTCATGAGGATGACACCATTCATCTATACGGGCACCTATTGGCCATACATTCTGATTAAACACCACAAGGCCAGTTCGTTGCTGCCCTGGACATCTATCAGAATTTCGATCTTGACGATTAAACATTGTCTCAATATCTTCAAGATGCATATAACAGAAGGTGAGACATTCAGCATCAAGGTAAGCCTCAGCAATTGACCCTTCCGGTCGTGCTTTGTTACGCACATATTGCTTTAATGTGTGCAAATATCTGTTTTAATAATTAATCAGTTATACATTAAAATAGTTAGGATTGATAGATAAAAACAATTCATAAAATTAAATGTACCTTTCTATTGGATACATCCAACGGTATTGGACAGGTCTGCCAATTTTTGCCTCATGAGGCAAATGCACAGCTAAGTAAACCATTATATCAAAGAAAGCTGGAAGGGAAATCTTTTCCAACTTGCAGAGGATCATGAAAACATCCCTTTCGAGCTTTTCCAGTACTTCCAAATTCAACGTCTTCGCACATAATTCTCTAAAAAAGTAGCCCAACTCAGTCAATGTAGTTGATATGTCATCGGTGAGATATCCACGTAGTGCAACCGGAAGAAGTCGTTGTAAAAAGACATGGCAATCATGGCTCTTCAATCCGGATATTTTCTCATCTATAACATTTACACACCGAGATATATTCAATGCGCATCCATCTGGGAACTTCACCGATTTAAACCACTCGCAAATCCTCATTCGCTCTGTGGATGATAACGTATACTTTGCAGGAGGCACGATATATTTATCACCGCTACGTATTAGGTGCAGCTCTTTTTATATTCCCAGGTCCTGCAAGTCCAACCGGGCTTTAATAGTATCCTTCGTCTTCCTTCAATGTTCATTAAAGTTCCCAGCACATTATCACAGATGTTCTTCTCAATGTGCATAACATCCAAATTGTGCCTCAACTGAAGGGTCTTCCAGTACGACAAATCAAAAAATATGCTATTCTTCATCCAATTTAACTCCACATTAGTACGCTTCCTCTTCTTAGTTCTCAGTATCTTCCCAAACCTCACTGGTTGGATGAGTGCCAAGTTCGCCAACACGTCTTTACCAAACAACAATGGAGCTGACAATCTGTGCTCAATTTTTCCATCAAACAAATGCACCTGCCAATTTCGCCAGCCATGTGATGGCGGTAGAAAAAGACGATGGCACATGTAGCATATCTTTTTTTCATTGGATAAATGTAGGGAACATGCATCCTTATTGCAAACCGGACATGTCAGATACCCCTTAATGCTTCACCTAGACAAGTTCTCGTATGCTAGACAGTCATTTATGGTCCACAGTAACACTGCATGCAATTGAAATGTCTCATTCTTAGAGATGTCGTATGCCTCCACTCCCACCTCCCACAATTGCTTTAACTCATCCATTAAAGGACGCAAGTACACTTCAATTTCATTACCAGGAGACTTCGGCCCTGGAATAAGCAACAACATAAAGATAAATGATTCTTTCATACATTTCCACAGTGGCAAGTTATACAGCACAAGCAAGACCGGCCACATGCTGTAGGCATTACTCATGTCACCGAATGGATTGAAACCGTCGCTAGCCAGCCCAAGTAGTACATTACGCAGCTCATTTGCAAACCATTCATGATTTCTATCAAACTCAGGCCAAGATTGAGAATCTGCCAAATGCCTACATACATTTTCCTTAGCAACACGTTCTTCTTATGCCACCATATATCTTCTGCCGTCTTTTAAGACATGTACAACTTTTGTAGTCTAGGTTTTAAGGAAAAATATCTCAGCATCTTGTGCATAATTGTCTTGCTCTTTCCTTCATCCAGCTTGTACTTGGGTTCGTGGAACACCGTACACTCTATACATTGTTCAGTCGCCTTCCAAAATAACATGCAATCATTTTTGCAAGCATGTATGAGAATATACCTGAGGCCCAAACTCTTAATATTCTATTCACCTTTTAATATGATTTCGGAAGGGTCTCCCCAGTAGGAAGCGTTGCTTTAATCAATTCAATAACAATATTAAATGATTTGTTACTCCATCGGTTGATGGTCTTAATATAAAGGATTTTCATGGGAAAGTCCAGTTTCAAAAACTTATCACAACCCGGATATAATGGCTGCCTTGCTTCCCTCAACAAGGACTCAAACGCTTCTGATTATCCTGTGTCACTCCTGTGACTACTTGCCCCAGTTATAGCCCCTGCAAGTCTGTCAGCATTTGTGGCAAGCATTCGTAACCAACCCCAACATTATCATCACTGTCATCATCGTCGTCTTCTTCTTCATCCTTAAATATCACTTGTACATCACGGCGTTCCCCGTAAAATTTCCAACACGTATACCTCTTGTCCATCCCATGTAGGAGTAGGTGCTCTTTGGCATCATCTATGTGCCTATAATCCCTATTATTGCACATCCTACATGGACATTTTATCATATTTCTCCCATCTGCAGATGCACGAGCAAACTCAATAAAATATTTGATCCCCTTCACATGCCCTAGCAAATGTCTGCCCCTCAAGTCCATCCAACTCTTATCCATTTTTGTCTATCTAATACAAGTAAAAAATGATACTCATTATAAATATGAAACATGAATCCTATCACCTCCAACTTCTCTCTAAAGGGTAAGGTGGTTATATCTCATTCGTGAATGCACAATCTATATTGCAATCAGCAACAAATCAAATGCTTGATTCCACTCAGACAAGATTTTGGCAGCATCTACCCACGGTTCTCCAAGTATACGAGATAGACGTTAGCACGCCTAAATATATACCCAGAGAACAATAGGAGACCGTGCTGAAATTTTGTCATAGTGGAATATTCAAGCATGAGTAGCTATTGATTGTAATGCAGATTTATGCATTCCCGAACTGTCCTCTCTGGACAACTCAAGAATCGAATTTCATACACACGAGCTCAATCGCGAATAAATTTCGCGACAAGATTCATATGTGATGAAAATGACTTCTGAACGAGGCTAGGCTTACATGAATGCAATTGCTAACTTACAAAACAATCCCCATAATTTTTTTTTCACGAAGTAATCCCTAAAAAAAAAATTAGGCCACACTCACAGTGACCCTACTGAAAAGACGTATCAGCACACAATATAGGAGAAAAGAGAACTAGAATCTCTTCTAGCCAAAACTCATCTAATCCAATACCTACATAGGGTGTGAGTTGTCGGACTGACTACCTATGAGAGTTACATGTCAAACATGTGAGTTGCTTACCATGTGCACTAAGTTTATAAAATTATGTATCAGACGATAGATTGGGAATCTGACCATACATATGAGTTGTACGTGCTGAAATTTTAGAGTATGATTGTGAGGAAAATCAAATGTTAGAAAGAATTATTTTCTCTCTATTCTTCTATTTTCTTCATTTTTTTTGTTTATTGAGTTTTATGGGCAATGCAATACAAGACTCTGATCCTCTCACCCGCCTTCTAAAGACATGCCTTATAAATGACATGTGTTGTGAGTTTTATGAATTGTATTTTAGAGTTGTTAGTGACTGATAGTACCTGCACATGAGGAGGCACTATGGCTTTAGAGCAGTGCCGAGCGTGCCTCCATCGAACTCATAGCTAAGTCTTCCAATCTTATTTTCTATCTAGATTTTTATATTATTGATATTTAATTCTACAATTGAATTGATAATTTAAGGTGTCGAATGTATAAGTTTCAAGAATTTCTCCAACTAATGTACATAGACAAACACTTAACGTGTATATTTATTGTCAGAGTTACAACTCAAATCAATTTTAAAAATAATTTTATCCTAATTATTTGAAATTCATCAATTAATTTTATGATGGATTTAGCTAATAAAATGGATAAAACTATTTTTTCTAGAACATTTTACCAAAATTTTTTCTAGTCCTAGTAAAATGTATAAGTTCCTATGAATCTCATTTCCTTCATTCTAACTCATACTGAAGATCAACTTGAAGCTTTTGGCAGTGAAAGATCAAAATTTGAGGCAACTTTTGAAGCTTGCACTTTTGAACTACCTACTATATTTTGAATATAGCAGCTCAAATAAGAACTGCATTGGAAAAGCTCTAAAAGCTTTGGATTTTATCAAAGTTGCTTTCAAATATAACCAGAATTGTATCAAGTTACCATTCAAATAAATGACATGGATGTTTTTAATCAAACGGCTGAAATATTCCAAAGGCAAAAGGTGCTTATAATTGGGAAGAAAAATAGTTGTTCTGCCAAAAAAATAACATTTTAGCATTGAATATTAAAATGTCAAAACATAACATTTTGATATTGTAATACTTTAAAATTTAACTTGAATGCTCAAATGACATTTTAGCATTGGAGATGCTCTAATGTGTTTTTTTAATGTCATTCAAACACAACCTAAAACATTACAAGGCAACACAAATAAGACTAGCCAAATGCATAAGAAGTAATCAATTATATTTTTAGGATCCAGCATATCAAAGAAACAAAAAATAACAAAATTGCCTTCAAAATATCTAAATCATGTAACTAAACAAAAACGCAAAAAATTCATCATCAATGGGTGAGATATCACACAAAATTTATAATATAGATATTGTCAATCTTAACGGTTTCGGATAATTTTATCATAAATAAAAAGAAAGTAATATCATATATACCACTGAAGAATGAGATGGAGTGGAGAGAAATCGAGTGTCGAATCTAGGGCTCTGATGGAGCGGAGAAAAATCGAGTATCGAATCTGGGGTGTTGATGGAGAAAACCACGAAGGAAGTATGCTACTTGCTTAGTTTAAGGTCATACGAATTTTCTCCAAATTGTGTCTCAGAGAGAGAGAGAGAAAGATCCGAGATCGCGGAATATAGAGAGAGAGAGAGAGTCTGAGAGAGAGTGAAAGAGTGTTTGTGAGAGAAAGAAAGACCAAATTGGGGATTTGAGGTATAAGGACTTATTAGCGGCGCACAGTGTGCGTCGCTAATAAGTATTTGAGCATCACTAATGTTAAGTAAAATGACGACGCTTCATTTACGCATACTATTAGCGACGCCCCAACGAACGTCGCTAAAAGCATCAACTATTAGCAACACACATGTGCGTCGCAAATTGTCACTTGTGTGTCGCTAATAGGTTCGCGCCTATTTTTCACGTGGGAAACCCCCTTTTTGTTGCTTTTGAGCGACGCACGTGGTGCGCGTCGCTAATGGACACTATTAGCGACACATTACTAGGCGCCACTATTACTGTGCGTCGCAAAAAATGTTTTTTTGTAGTGATTATTAGCAATGCCGATATCATACGTCACTAATATTTTATTATTAGCGACGCCCAATAATTTTCGTTGTACTATTAGCGACGCTTTGTTTTATTATTAGCGACTCATTATTTATGTCATGTCGCTAAAAGCATCAACGACACTATTATTAGTGACGTCGTGGCGACGCACAGAATGACTATTAGTGACGCACACGGGCGTCGCTAATAGTGCCCTTTCTTGTAGTGTGTTACTTGTACTGATAAGTTTTGTTAATGGATACATTCTCTAGTAGCTGTAGTGGTTTTATTCTCTATGAGGATTTCTCATCTAAGATCTAGTGTCTCTTTTGCTTGGATGTTCTCTTTTAATATATTTATTTCATAATGTATGAAATTGTTTTATATCAAGATGATTGATACAGGTTTTAAATAGGATTGATACAAGTTTTAAATAGGGAATAAAACACAAAAAATAGGGAAAATCAGGTGTAAAATAGGGCCTAAAAAAAAAACTTTTAGCGACGCACAAAAGGCGTCACTAAAGGTGCCACATATGATATTTAGCGATGAACGCTTGGCGTTGCTAATAATGGGTCATTAGCGACGATTCACGGTCGTCACTAATAATGAATTATTAGCGACGCCCATTATGCGTCGCTAATATCTATATGTGGGACTTTTTAGCGACGCCTTTTGTGCGTCACTAAAAGTATATTATCAGCGATGCCCATATCATGCATCGCTAATATTTTATTTTTAGCGACACACAATGATTTTCGTTGTATTATTAGTAACACTTCATTTTATTATTAGCGACACATTATTTATGTCATGTCGCTAAAAGTATCAACGACACTATCATTAGCGATGCCATGGCGACGCGCAGATAGACTATTAGTGACGCACACGGACATTGCTAATAGTGCCCTTTCTTATAGTGTGTTACTTGTACTGATGAGTTTTGTTAGTGGATACATTCTCTAGTAATTGTGGTGGTTTTATTCTCTGTGAGGATTTCTCATATAAGATCTAGTGTCTCTTTTGCTTGGATATGCAGTTTATTATTGTACTTTTCAATTTGATTTATGTAAGCACTTAGCAATATATTTGATAAGAGTCTAAATTTAAATACTATTTAAACACTTAATTAAACCACTTAAGTTCATGGATATTGTTTAATTAATTCAAGTTGTTTAATTAGAAAAATGATTTGGGTCTATATGCGTAACTATGTGGGATTAGTTAGTTGCTTATATTAATTTTTAGTTAATTAATTATAACTCTAAAGTGCATTAAACTGAACGGTATTAGACTTTGATTAATTAATGGAGTAACTCTACACATTGATATAATATTTTATAGTACACACTTGGATTGAGGGAGTTAGAAGGAAAGGAAAAAAAAAAAGGAAAGTGGATGTGAGAAGAGTTTATTTAATGGTAAGTTTAAAAATAAGCTAGGAAGAAAAGGAAAGGAAAATGAGAGAGACAGAGGGACTTGAAAGCTAATTGTTTTCTCCTTCCAAAAGTAGGACTAAATGTAGGGAAAAAATTATAGAGTTTGCTATACCCATTTGCCCTTGTTTTTAAAATAATTACATGAATTCATATTTTACTTTTGCTACCCACATGATAGAACATCTCATTCTTTTCATTTACTCTATCTTTTACAAGAAAGATAAGAGGATTACATCATTATTTTTTATCTTTTTTTATAATTTATTTAAGTATAAAGAAGTGATATTTACGATCTCCTTTCTTCTTTTTCATAATTAATGTTATCTTCTCATCTTCTCATCTTCTTACTTAATATGCTTATCAAACAAATTGTTTAGCTTTTACCGATATCAGTGGCATGAGCCATGAATTGACATGTCATTATATGTTCTAAAAATTTTCTTAACTAGGGCCTATTAGCCCACTGGTCTAACACACTTAAATAATTTTTTATAAATTTTTTTAGTCAATTCAATTGTTTAATGGAAACTCATCATACTTAACTCACCTGTTAAAAAAATTGATCATATGTTTAAAATTATCCTTTCAATCTTATGCTTTGATTTAGATTTTTATCACAATTCTTCATCTAGAAAGTATGAGTTCATAAATTGAACACTTGATTACCTACATTCGATTAAGTTGATATCAAGTGTGCTTGACAAACACAATATGTATATATATAATCGAAAACTTGATTTAAGAAATGTAAAATTTTATTAAATAAATGTTTTTGACCAGTAAGAAGAAAAAATTTATTGATGTAAAATATGGGTAAATAGTATAAATACAAAAAAAAAAAAAAATAGTCTAAATATTCCACAAGGTTGGCATATTGAATTGGAAGCATACCACCCAATAAACAAGTTTGGCAAGATAACAACCAAGCAAAGAAACACCCAAAAGCATTGAATGAGGTAAGTAGTAAATTAATAACTTTATACTTCGTTATAACAAGGAGTTGAGATTTTGGAATTAAAATTTGAAGCAAATTAATTCAAAATTTGAGTTAATTTACCATCGAATTCTAAGTTCCCAGGATCAATTTTTGAATATTCGGATGATTGGATTTGAGTTCTTCTCAATATTTCATTATCTGAATTTGTTAATGCAGTGTTAGATAGATGTGTAGTGAGAAACATTCCATTTGTTACACATTTAATGGTACTTTAAAAAGAAAAAATCTGTCAACCAAAAAGAGATAAAAAAATTAAAAGAATAATTAATCTTGCTATGGAACATGATATGAATTATTCATATGTCAATTTATTTTTTGAATGAAAAACTCATGATATATATATATATATATATATATATATTGCATAAACTAATATTATATATGCCAATCAAATCATGATTGACGTCACACGATCAACAGTAACATTTCACTCTCACATATTGATTTGTGAACGAGGGTCACAAGGAATGTCTCTAATGCTTTCAGCGTCCGATGATGTTATTGGGGATAGAGTTGGTGCGAATTTTTGACCTGACCCACGTGAATTAAAAAATTATTTCCCGGACCCAGGTAGGTTTCAACTTATTTTCCGAACCCATGTCCTTTTGAAAAGCGTCTAAATCTAAGACGCTTCTATAATTTTTTTCGACACAAAGGCGGATTATATTCCTACGCCTTTGAAAGGCGGATAAAACTGATACGCCTTTAAAAGGCGTAGAAGAATAATGCGCCTTTTAAAGGTGTAGGAATATAATGTGCCTTTAAAAGGCGTAGGAATATAATCCGCCTTTTAAAGGCGTAAGAGAACATTACGCTTCTGTTTAGTTCATATATACTCCCGATCAGGATTTCACCTAAGTTGCGGCTTCTTTCCTACCCAGCAGCAGATCGGGATTTCTTCTTTCCTACGAGCTAGTTAGGGCTTCTTTCCTACCCAGCAGCAGCTTCCCCACCAGAGAGAATATCTTTTAGATTCTGTTGATCCTGTCGAAGAAGCTGCATCGGCGAGAGCACCTATTCCAGATCCTGAAGCAGCGAAGAGAACAAAGGCAAAGGCCAGTAGCAAAAGGTTATTTATCATGCTATGCCTTATTAACAACACTAATATCCCAAGCTATGCCTGATCTCAAATAGAAGTCTATGTCAGCTCTCGTGTAGAAACTAGCATTTATCATGCTAGATCTGTTTGGTTTTCTGTTATTCTAAGAATGAAAGATATGGAGTTCTGTTTCTTGTGATAGAGTTTGGATATTTAAATTCTTTTTTATTTTTTTAAAAAAGGCTTTGATGGCTTTTTGTTGTTTTAGATATTAATCAAGCGTGCTTCAGACCGAGTTTATTAGAGTTTAGTTTCTTAAAAATTTTATATTCATATTTCAAAAAATCATTATTCACTCAAGAGTAATGAATTTCTTTCTTTTATGCTGATTGAAACAAATGAGCCTGCTTGAAATTAAAATCATTATTCATTTTTTTATTTTTATTTTTATCTATTTTGGATATTAATTTCTTGTTTAACATACTTTTATGAATAACTTATTTTGTCAAGATCTGTTTTCAAATACTTGAATTTAACATAATTTCTTGTTTAACATCTAAAAGCATTTCAACTTTACAAATAAATATAGAGGTTTTTTTTTGTAAAAAAAGAATAATCCCAAACCACAGATTTTGAAAATCTAAGGATTTTAAAAATATATGAGTTTTAAATTCCTTTATTTTGAATTTTGTTAAACATGTCAAAAAATTTCATCTAAACACTATTTGATTGTCTTTATAAAAAAAAAATGGCCATAAATTAAACTTTAATTTAGTGTTGGATGGAGTACCTTCATAAAAATAAAAATAAAAAGTAATTTTGAAAGGATAATTCAATAAATTTATTTGTGTAAAGTTCTTACCAATTGGAATGTAATTTGTGTCTATTAGTGAGAAACTAATACTAAGTCTTGAAATTCGGATTGTGAATTTAAAGGTTGATACTGACAAACACAATTTGTTCGTCATTTTACAAATACATATCAACAATTGAAAAGAACATGCATAGAAGCACTATGAAAATGTGCATTTACCAAATGAAATTGCTTTCAAAAAAGCCTTTCTATAAACTAGAAGCACAAGGATTGAATAGTCAATCCTTGCAATGGACTGCTTGTTTAATTGTAAAAAAAGTCTAATGGTAAGATAAAATAGTATGAAAAATTTCTATAATCATTCAAATCAGTCTAAGGTTGTTTTATGGTTGATTTTTAAGGGCTGTTCGGTGAAGGTTTAGGTTGCTGTTTGGTAAAATCTTTAGCTGCTTTATGGCTGATTTTAAGGGCTGTTTGTAAAGTTTTAGGCTGGTTTATGGCTGATTTTAAGGGCTGTTTGTAAAGTTTTAGGCTGTTTTATGGCTGATTTTTTTGGGCTATTCAGTGAGGATTTAGGTTGCTGTTTGGTGAAATGTCTTAGCTACTTTATTTTTTTTGTCAATTACTTGCATATTTATGGTTTGTATATATTGCTGAAAATTTGAAATTTACTAATCTTTTCATTCTAGATTGGAGGTTATAAATGGCACGGAGACGCGCAACTGTATGTCTATTCTTAGGGGGCAATACATTTTATGGGGAAGAAGGGTTTTCTTACGATATGCATACTCCGAGAACATGTGTAAGATTAGATCATGACGTTACTTACACTGAAATGGTAGATTGCGTCTGTAATGCGTTGCAGTTGGATCGAAATTCGTGTCAATTGAAAATGACTTACAGATTTCCATCAGTAGTGGGAGCACACATGACAAAATATATGCCATTGGAAATTGTTGACAATAACACTGTTGAAGCAATGGTTGGTGCTATATTTGAGAATGAACGAATATGTAGTATCGACTTGTACATGGAAATAGAGAATTGGAACTAAGGTGGGGGAATCAGTCAGGTGTTAGGACCATTCACTAGATTGCTAACACAAGACTATGGGAATGAATCACATGATATACCGATGATATCGGAGTTTCGGCCCCATCAATCAAATATGTCTAACTCACCATATAATGATGGAACACAACAGTTGCATACAATACCGAATCGTGAAACTGTTGTTCAAGAAGTGGCTATGAGTCATGATTCGTCTTGGGCTTACAGAGGGGTTGACGTAAATCTCAGTCCACACAATTCAGTCGAGGAGGCGGAGGAGGAGAAAGAAAGGATGATGGATGAGTTGGGTGAAAATGATGAGGAAGATGAAGAAGCCGTACTAGGGCAAGCTTCTGATGGAATGCATGCGGAATCCCGAATGCATGAGCCTATGTCACTATTTTTTACTACTGTAGAGTTGCCTAATCAAACCTTGGATAGTAGCTCTTCACTTCATGGCCATGTATAGGACCCGATGAAGGATGAGTTATCAAAAGGTCTACTATTCACTAACAAGGATAAGTTGAGAAATGTTATACAAATGTATTCCATCAGAACACACCAGCAATATGAGGTTGTGGAAACAAGCTCAAGTATATGGTCTCTACGATGTAAAATGCATGATGAGTGTGGTTGCCAATGGAGAATGCGTGCCTGTAAAAGGAAAAAGCATGGGTGGTTTGAAATAACAAAGTTTGAAGGACCTCACACTTGCTTATATCCTGGTCTAAACAGGGATCACAGGCAGCTGAATTGCATATTGATTGGGGCTGAAATCTAAGGGCTTGTAAAAGCCGATCCATCTCTCAAAATAGCTGTTATTAGAGACTATGTGCAGCAAAAATTTAACTACTCTTGTAGTCCCATATCTGATACAAAATTAAAGTTGAAGGAGCTTATAAATGCACACTTCTATGTTTATTTGGGTAGAAAAATAAGTTTCATTTGTTAGTTGTAGTAATTGCAATGTGTATAACAATTTGTTTTTTTTTTTTTTTTGGAAAGAAAAGTAAGAGTTGAATTAATGATGTTCTCTTAATAAAAAGAATATGGTAATCAACTAAACTAGTTCCAATTGATTTAACAATTAATATGATAACATGCTAATTTATCTTAATCTCAACTTTAAAAAATTTTAAAATTTGTTGAGTTATTGTGACAAACACTTTGATGAAACTTTTACTGTTATTATAAATAATATAAATGTTATCACTGGTGAAGGAAATTTTTGTTATCACTGGTGATTCAAATTCTGAGCTTTGTGAGCAGTCCATACATGCCATGATGCCAAAAACTATTCAGCTGCTATTTGCTAATAAAACTGAGAGAGAAAATTAAACCATTGATAATTGGCACCCTACTCATCCTATCACCAAGTTATATTCTTCTTTGCATCAGTGCAGTGCACAACACTTAATTGACCCTCATTATATAATTCAATAAAGTTGAACTGTTGACATATCAGGAAACAAGTATATTTAAATCTCTACATCAACCAAACCAAACCAAACCAATACTACTAACATACCCAGCCAGTGGATGCCTGATCATTTTGGTACTCCAGTAGACTTCCCAATAAAAGCTAAACAAAAAAATCCAATGCCACCACAACTACCAAAAATCAACTTGACACCACCACCACTGCCATCACCTAAACAACACCACTCTCTTACCCTAGCCGTCAGCATCATACTGCTACGTGGCCTGAGTCAACTATGACGAACCCTCATCAATGTGTGTATGCCAGTGACCTCGTCCATGCTCACGTGGTCTGGCTCGTGTAGTCTGTCGTCTCTTGTACACTATAACATCAGTTGGACCCTCTTGCATTTCTGGCTGCACCTCCATGTCAGCAGCCTGTGTCAGACACTGTGTCTCCATCCCATGTTGTGTCGGCTCTGGCACTAGAACATCACCAACGAGCTCCTCCACCCCATCATCACCCCCGACATGCACATAGTCAGGCTCCATGATGTAGAATGAGGAAAAGGGATCTGGTACAGGGGAGGACTGGTGTGAAGCAATCCCATGATCAGCCACAGGTGTGCTCATAGAATGAGGAAAACTCGTGTCGAATGGCTCCTATGACTGTGGCTGAGTATGGTGACTGGCTGATGGCGATGAATGTGCATACTGCTGGCCCTCCCCATCACGCACTCGCCGATCCTCGTCAACAGCAGCCAAGCATGCTGTAGACATGTCATGGATATGGCGGACCAGGTGGAATAAGTCCTGATGAAGTGTACCACCAATCTCGGGGATAATTGAAATCTGAGATATGCGTGTCATTGTATCCTCCTAAAAAAATTAAATTCATCAATAAATAATAAGAAGTAAGCGCAAGTCACGAGTGAGTTCTATAAGAGATATTTATTATACCAGCAGATGTCGAATGCGGCCAACGGGTTGGAATCCAACCGCTGGCATCTGAATAACTGGCCCGATTAATCTCCGTGTAATCCCTGTGTACCAGCGCATATAGGCATCGGTACACTGATTAGTAGCTCTATCTGAACCATCCCCAAACACGAGGTGGTCGAGACGGTGGTCCCAATGGCCGATATATGCCCTGTGACGATCTGACCAATCACATCCATGCCTCCCTCGCATGTCCATACCATGTAGCTCCCGGGAAGAATCACACGAAACTGGTATGCCCTGCACTACTCCAAACTGCCGTAGTACGCTGTTTGGGAAGTGCCACTCAACAACTGCAAAGTAAATAAGTGGCACCCGTGCTCCCCAAATCGCCTGACCACTGAGGCAGTAATCGGGTAATGACTGCATGACATCTACAGTATATGGCTCCCAGATCATCTACATTATGTTATACATGTTGTCAGTTTGAATACTAATACCATTTTTTATATCTTAATTGACGTACACATGTTATATCACATAATCATATACATACATGCTCCGGCCTCATTTGGTCTAGCCGGTCTCGGTAGTGGCGTAGACTGTGGGCAGGGGTGTCCTTATGGTAGTGAGGGACATCCCACCTATACTTGACAAATTTTACATAAGCTAAACTATATATTCAATTAAATTGTACTTGTGTCAAAAAATAAGTAATCCAAGACAACAAAAATAAAGTATAATAATTGAAAGCATACTATATACCTGCATCCTAGGGGAGCACCAGGTAAGCCTGCAGCTATCGGTGGGGATGGTGCACGTGGATGTACATCGTGACACTCTAGTCGAACATGACGAAGTCGCTCCCAAGCCCATAGTTGGAGAAAGTATAACAACATAAATGGGATGACAACTTTAATTCATTTTATAAATATTGAACATAAAATGTTAAACATAATGTTAACAATTCGCACCTGTAGAAGAACAAGTGGGCCAGCAATAGATGCTGCCTCGGACCTAGTAGCAAGACACAACTCACGATATAAACAGGCTAAAGTTGCACTACCCCAGCTAAGCCTGCCCGCTGCGTCAAGGTCCCGGAGTAGTGGTAAAAACATCAACTTGACCTTATTGGATGACTTGTCTGCAAAAAGGCAACCACCTAGCTAAACCAAAATGTAAGTCCTACTATACGCCTCGATAAATCTCTCATCAGCGTCATTGGGGATCGGCTAAGATAAATGGTGCGTCAATGCACTCAGCCTAAGACGTGATCCATCAAAAGCTGAATCAGGTGAAGTAATCCCGAGCAAGTCACGGCACAACTGCTGCCACTCGGGAATAGGTTTCTGCACCTCTTGACTTGTAACGGCGTCGCCATCAATCGGCAACCCAAGTAATAATGAAACATCCTGTAGTGTAATAGTCGCCTCACCCATAGGCAAATGGAATGTGTGAGTCTCAACTCTCCACCGCTCGACCAGTGCAGTGATGAGGGACCAATCTAGTGCCATGAAGCCTAACTGATACAACCCATGGAACCCGGCCCTCATCAAACATCGCAATACCCGTGTGTCTAACACACGTACTACTCTACGTAATGACGCCTCAATGCGCCGACAATGCAATGAGGGCAAGTCATGACCGTCCCAAATAGCGGTCGAGCGATGCTGATGCTGTAAGTACAACACCGATGGATCGCTAGGGCCTGGCTCAGGTAACTCTCCCGGTTGATCCATATCTAACTAAGAGAAATATATTAAATAAGTACAAAAAGAAAAATAACTAAGTCATTAAAGCTAAAAAAAATTTGATTCACGTAGGCAACAACACCGGGAGCATAATATGCAAGAAAATAACATAAAGTAAAAATTATGTATGGAAAAATAAAAATTTCCGTGAACTGCTATTAGAAAAACTAAACACACATTCTCCATGTGAATTCAAAATCTTAAGTATAGGTGTGAGGATGGGTGGATTAGGATGGGATAGGATGCCATGTAAAAACACCCACTTGAGCATTATTCACTGCATCTTGATTTGAAAAATAAAATAAAATAAAAACAACACTTGTTACTTTTCCCTAATTGTCAAATCAATATAATTGAGTTGAGAGTCCATCTAAAGCTGCAAAATCAAGCCATGCATCAAAAAATCAAGCTCAACTCTAAGTTAAGAACTCCTTCAGACTTTTTTTATCAAGCTGGTCATATACTTGGAAAAACAGGACTTGCCTCTTTAACAAGCCTGGGTAATATTCCTAATGGTAGACCATGCTCTTATTATATTTTACTGGGAGTCTGGAACCAAAAGGAAATACTAACAGGAAGTTGAGAAGAGAAGAGAAGAGAAATGAAAAGATAATTTTAAAAAAAAAAAGAAAGTGTTCGAGTTTAAGAGAGGACAGGAAAAAAAATCATTGTTTCTTATTAAAATGATAAGTGAAAAATAAAATTTAAAAAATTATTTGACAACTATATTATTTTTTCTTTTTGTTTAGATTTTTTAATTCTCTTCATTGTTTAAAAGAGGACAGGAAAAAAAATCATTGTTTAAATTTAAATATACTTTCGTTTCTCTCTAAATCTCTTCACTTTTGAAAAAACCGGAAACATAAATTAAAACCCTCAAACTCTCTTCTTCTCTCATATTCCTTTTTTTTTTTCTCTTCATTAAAAACTTCCAAACAAAAAATTAAGAAATCTCTCTATATTAATTTTTTATTTCCTCTTTTCAATTCTTTCTATCCAAACGAACGATAAGCCAAGTCTTAAAATTAGAAATGTCAATAAAACGAATCCGCTTCAGGTTTAGAAGGTGTATGAATAATTAAGGACAAATTTGAAAAAAAAATATTGAAATTTGAAAAAAATCGGATTAGGTTTGGGAACGAATGTTTAAACTGTAATACCCCGACCCGGGGTACGGCACAAATATCGAGGTAAGTCGATACAATAATAAAACCCGAACTGTTTTAAGTTATGTTGCATAATTGAATGGATATGTATATATGAATATGTATGCATAATAATGTATTAAAGTGATCTCATGAATACATATATATATATATAATTTGAGTACGGCTATATAAATATATATATGGTAAATTGAATAATATGTATATATATATAAGAAAAGTTGGTGAGGTGTCTTGGGTGCTCGGGTATGCTGCCACCGCAGCTACAGGTGGCAAGGGCCACCGACTGAGGGTCGGTTAAGGAATAAAGAAGGTAATTGAAGAGAGAAAAAAATAGAATCAGACTTAGAGATAGAGAGAGAAAGCTGAAAATTGAGGTATAGCAGTTGCTTGAGAACAGGTAAACCCCTGCGCCTTTGTTCTTTAAATTCACTTTGTATAATTATAGAATTGCTTACTGGAATAGTAGGATCTGAAACAAAGAAGGAAAAACAAAAGAAAAAGAAAGAAATTGAGTTTCGGTTAGAAATGGTGATTTAAAATAGGTGAACCTAAATGGAAAATTGAACCATAATATGCATAGGAAATTACCCCAGGATCTCAAAACACTTTGAATTAGATTAAATGGTCAAGAAATGGCCATTTTATGGCCGGTTATTCCCTCACCGGTGCAACGCCGGAAACTGGGAATGGGTGCATGAAACCGATGAGGTTGGAGGTTAAAAACGGTCCTAAAATATTCCTTGCAATCTTAGATTTCATTGGGAAGAAAAACAGTGAATTTTGGACGTAAAACCATGAAGATCCGTGAGGAATTACATTGTTCCGGCGACCGTGGTCGGAAAACCAACCGGAGAAGACGACCGGATAGTCGGGGGCTTCTTCGGGTCATAACGGGACCGGGTTTGGGTCGGATCGGGTCGGGACCCGACCGAAAGTGATTAGGGGCAGTGATGCTATGTCGTTTTGAATGTAAAATTAAAATCAATTGGGCTGTTTGGTTGCAGAGACAATAAATAGAGATGGGGTTTAGGGGTTAACCGAACCATGGATAGGGATAGGGAATTGGGTTATTGTATTCCGGTTCTTGAATGAAACTGAACCGTTTGGTTCAGAAGAAAGGCTGACCGGTTTAGGGTTTTGGGGTCTGAACCAACTGGTTCAGACCGCAGCTTATGGAATTTATGAACCGGCCCCAAATGTTTTGAATAATTACACTAAGGCCCAAAAAGAAAAATTAATTAAATGTTAATTTTACAAAAATACCCCTGACTCAAAAGTGGGTCAAACGAGGTCCAAATAAGGTAAATGATTAGTCAATTTTTATTATCTCGGATGCTCTGAGTCCAATGGTAAGGTCCGTTTCACGAGACGGAGTCCCGAAAAGTTACAACTTGTAAAAATGACCAAAATACCCCTGCTTCATAAGTGAGTCAAATGGACTCCGATTAAATTAAAGAACTAGTGAATTTTTATTATTCCGAACCCTATGGACTCAGTGGTGAAGTCTAAATTGGCATTTGAGATACTTAAGATGACGAGACGTAAGATTGATGAATAAACATTTATTCTGAAACACGTTTATTGATATATAGGGAACTTGAAGGGGAAGGGCCCACTCACGAATTTCTAAGCTAAGATTTCATTAGAGGTAAGTAAATACCCTTTCTCTTCCATGTGGTGTTATCAAGCCAAGTTCATTCTTTTACTGCCAAACTTGTACTCCTGAGCGTATCTGATGTTATTGTCTCCACAATGTGATATTGTTCTATCTGGTGGACATTGATTTATTGTTGTACTATTGTTATCATGTTGAACCGTGATTTGAAATGCCTATTGTTATATTTCCATTGAATTGATGATATTCCATTTTTATATACTTCTATGGAATCACTTATGATCATGAAATGTTTATGTATACTGGATTTGTGCTCAGTCACAATATCCATCCGATGCTTTTAAATACACTGAAGACCTTCGGGTCGAGTCCGTGAACGGACATGTGGCCATACATTGGAATGCACTGAAGGGGGTAAACCGGGCCCCCAAGGACCGAGGGCGTGCTAAGCCCTGACATAGAATAAAAGCATCTCTTACACAATTGCTCAACTATAATTGTTGAATTACATTATTCTTGTGATTATCTTGTATTGCGAGATATTCCTTTATTGATTATTGTGATCAATTATACTGGCAGTACTTCTTGTTATTGTATTATCGTCGAGAATTTCAGGACATTGTTATGCCATTCCTACTGATTACACATTGTGATTCCACTGTTCATTTGCCATCATGACAATTGTTCCATTGGCTATCATAGCGTCTTATTTTTTTATGATTGGCTATCATATTCTTATTCTTGGATTCATATTCTTTTATGATCCTCGATACCAGTGTCGGAGATCTGTATTTACTTGCTGGGCTCTTGTAGCTCATTCCACCCTACTTACCCCTTTTCAGGTAATGACACCGCAAGACCCCAATAGGAGTCTGGAAGCATAGGAGGATATTTTGAAGAATTGTATTAGACTATCTTTTAATTCTCCCATGTATTCACCACCCACGGGTGCTGGTTATGTTTAGTTTTGACTTGGTACTGTAAAACCATATGATGTATGTTAAAACTTCCGCTGACTATTGTAGTGATAAACTTCCGTTGTTATTGTTTTAAGAATTTAGTACTTTGCATATTAGTACTATGATACAGGAATGGAAAAAGTAGGGACGGCCTTAGGGTCGGCCCCGCGACACGAAATTCGCATAGGGTGGGTTTCGGGTCGTGACATAAACTCATCCAATCTCAATACCTAACTTACCCATATATATATATATATATAATTGTATAATTGAAAGAGGACGGACGGGTTTAGATGTATTACAATCAGCCCACCTCATCAATAATCTTCCACCAGTGATAATGGGCCATTGGCCATGCTTTAAATCATAAAATATTCTTCTAGAACACACGTATACCAAGAAGGGTCTCTACTTTTGGTCAATTATATATTCATTATTTAATAATCTTGGACTTTATTTCTAAAAGGGATAACATCAAATAATATTATAAAATTAAAAAATGATTACATTAAGCAAGAAGCAGAAAAAATAAAACAGATGTATTTCAAATTAAAAACTGAAAAATAAAATATAAGACTCCACTATGAAACAAGGTAAAATTTCCATGAAAAATGACCTATCATTAACCATGATCACAAGACATTCATAACCAAATGATTGAATAACATTCAAACTAAAATGATCAACAGAATTTAGAATTTCACACCAGTCCCAAGCAATTATCCATGTATTTCTTTTGTTTATATATATATATATATATATATATATATATATATATAAATTTATAGACACACACAAACATACACACATGCCTTCCAATATTGTCTATTAGGTTTTCCAATTATTTCTTGCTATGTGAACAACAGGATGACATTAAACTATCTTATCGCATGAAATTCAGAAAGAGTGAGAGAGAGAGAGCTTCATACCTTGCTTCCATGCTTTCTAATTATTAGATATTTTAGTGTTTTTAATGATTTTTAATAAAGTTAGAGATGTACGTGCAAGTACAGCAAAGCGACGGCGGCTAGCGAAGCGACGGCGACAAACGGCGGCTAGGGTGTCCCTGTTGCAGCAAAATCGTAATGACAGAGGACGCTTCTGAAATGTTTTTTATATACAGTGAAAGGCGGATTATATTCTTACGCCTTTTAAAGGCGCATTATATTCATACGTCTTTAAAAGGTGCATTATTCTTCTACGCCTTTTAAAGGCATATCAGTTTTATCCGCCTTTCAAAAGAGTAAGAATATAATTCGTCTTTGTGCAGAAAAAAATTATAAAAGTGTTTTAGATTTAGACACTTTTTAAAAAGACATGAGTCTAAAAAATAAGTTGAAACCTACTTAGGTCTAAAAAATAATTTTTTAATTCACGTAGGGTGGGGTCAAAAATTCGAGTTGGATCAATGAGGTACAAAATCAGATTCAATTTGACCTTCTTTTACGCATGGTTTTGCCGAAAACTATTCTGCTAGCACCAAAATTCTCATAGCTTCACGAATCACCATAAATTTCTTTTCACCCTTGCTTGGTAAATACAGTGCCACGTACAAGATTCTTTTCGAGAAGGACAATACGCATTCTCAATTCTAGAGAGAGAAACCGAAAGAGGAGAGAGAGAAGTGCAGGGGGGTCTGTCTTGTCTTGTCATGTTGATGGACCCAACTGCATAAATAGGTCAAAATATTAAACTCAGGGAAATGGGTCGACTGACCTAGGTATGAACAGGTCCAGATGGGCATTAGATAAAGAGAGATATGATGTAATTGGACCGACCATGTGTAGAAAAGAGTGTCAAATAATCATGGAGATGCCACGTTCATGTATGTAATTAGATTATAAAGGAACTCAACTTCCTCCAATTAGTGCCCTACCAGAAGACCTCATGAGAGACGAAGACAGAAGATTCCTGGAAGGGGCCATGTTAGAGACGAGAGTGCGCCACTACTGGCCATTGAAAGCTGTTGTGCGGACAATGACAGGGGTAGTGAGACTCAAGTTGAAGGAAAAATTATTTATTAGCGCTTCGTTTGGGAACTTTTTTTTAACGAGTTCGTGCACTATAATATTCATATCTCCTATTATGTATGTAATGGCTTATTTTTCTTAATAAATCATTACATATTTAATAAAATATTATAAAAAAACACTTTCACTTGATATTTCAAACCCACTAAAAATACTTCGATATACTTAGTGTTTTAGATTAATGATAGAATAAAATTAGTATTATTTACTAGTGATGGTATAATGGTGTTCTATTTTTTTTTCTCTTGGGCTAGACAAAGAGAATTAAAAGATATTAACAAAAAACTATAACTGTACGAAAATTCAAGGAGTATACCTCAGGATAACATGCAGCAGAACATATGAAGGCAGCAAAGTAAAGCTACACCTCTAACTAGGATTGTGCAAAAATCTCTTCACATGTGCCCAAATTTAAACTGAGGTCCCAATTCTGGTAAGTCTTTTTTTTTTTTATCAGCCAAAAAAAAAAATTATTAACGAAAGAAAAAAAGAACAACAATTCTTACTTGTACATCAATGAAATACAAAGAAATGTGAGTGCAAAAGGCACTATAATTGACACATAATATCCTAATTAGGTCGGCACAATTGAAGCCAATTAATCACTTGCAGCACAAACACCCAAGAGATGAAGGTTGAAAAGATATCAACCAAAACAACAAATTACATCACCCATTACAGATTGAACCAAAAAATAACTGTCTCCTACACACCTCTGGTATACTCCAAATAGCATCACCTATTTCAAAAAGTGATGTTCCATTCAATTATTACTCTTGATGCTGCATTTTTTGGCCAACGTGTATTCTGAGTTTGGCTCCCTGAAGAACACTCAAGGAAGAAGATCAGAGGATCACCAGATTAGCTCCGGCGGTAGCCGCTCCGATACTTAAGTTAATAAACTGAATTGAAAAGACTGTAATTGTAAGCCAAAGAATGAGCATGAAAATAAAAGCGTACCTTATGGTTTTATTTATAGGCTTGGTAACTCCTAAGTTGATTAGGGTTTTGAGTCATGAAAGTAGGGATTTGATCATCGAAGTATGGCAGTTACCATGTTAGATATTGCATCAAAGAGATAACTGTGTGTGGCAGTTTCCTTGTAGAAGACTGTTTCCTTATTCTCTGCTCGGTAGGTGTTAAGGCGGTGATGAGTTCTGAAACACATGGAGTGCTCTGAAGGTCTAGTGCTCGGACCTGTGAGTTCCGTAGGTCTGCTCGGAATGGCCGAGCTCCGCCTGGTCTGTAGGCATACGTGTCACATGAGGATTGGTCTGTCACTTTGTGGTATATCAACTCTTATAAACAATACTAGCTGTTAGCAAAGGTTGGGATTCCCTCATTGCATGAAAAATGAAATGGCAACAGCATATCGTGTAAAACTTGAATATTTAAATCAGTTTTCGCAAATAAAAGGAAAAAACAGAAACTGTTTAAAGAAAACAGAATCTGTTGTTTTATATTTTACAGAAAAAACAGAAGCAGAAAGTTACAGAAAACAGAAATGGTTTCAAAGGAAAACAATGAAATAAATTTCCAATAAACAAAAGCAGTATACTGTAAAACTATATGCAGTATCAGAAAAAATAAAATTACTGTAAACACTTACAGAAACTGGAAACACAGAAGAGGAACAAGGCTTGTGTTTAACACAATATCCTTAAGACGAAATACAACCCTAGCAGTGGTGCTTACGAGTTCTTGGTCGTCCGTCTCACCAGATACAATGAACACCGCACTTGAAGATGAAGCACTCAAACTTCAGTGCCCAACGAACCAAACAGTGATTCAAACTCTCTCTCAAAACTAATGCACAGAAAGTATAATTCTGAATGAATGAATATACAATGAAAGTGTGTATTTATAGACTTCTTCGTGCCTATTTGGTACAGGCACGAAGGTTCTATTGTGTCTGTTCATGGTGAACAGACATAGTCGCGCATGAAGAAGACGACTGTTCAGTCAAAATTCAAACCAACGCCATCGCAAAGCGACGTCTTTTTGGTTCTAATTAATTTGGTAACTAAACAGCAGCGTTTTGATTTGTTTTAACAGTAACAAAACGACAGCGTTTAATGAAAAATTATTTTAAAATAATTTTCTCCAAAAAGATATATATATATATATATAACGGGCCAAGCCCAGGCCCAGAACCCAAACCCGAGCTCGAGCCCAAGCCCGGCCCAGCCCGATTCGGTTCGGTGCAAGGCAGGGCAGCGGCGGCGGGGCGCGCGCGCATGTTTGGTGGACCCACTTTAGGCTAGGTCCTCTCCCCTTCACAAAACTGGGGTGCCCCTTGGGGCCCAAACCCTTCTCCAAGGTATGTGTATATATACTCTTTAAAAGCCTTGTTCTCATCCTATGTGGGACACAAGCTTTTTGCACAAACTTCAAGCTTTAGTTACCATTTCCAAGTGGTGATGTTTGGAGGCAATTTCTCATTCATTCCTTAATAGTTTTGAGCAACCCAATATATAATCTTAATCTTCTCATGGAGGAGAACACATTCCCATGTGAACCCACTAAAATTAATTTTTGGGACCCACTTTAATTTTAGCTCAAAGATAGCTAATTTAAATGCTCAAAATTCATGTTTTCCAACAATCCCCCACATGAATGAAATTGACTGAAAGCAATGCAAATGACATGCAGACACTAAAAGAGAGTTCAGTTGAAAATTTTCTGTATAGAGGAAGGTAGCTTGTGGCCTTGAACCTTCCCTTGTGAAATGCTATCGGGGTTACTGATTGATCAGTGAACATGATGTCTTGAACTGTTCAATCGTTTGTGTAAACCAAGACAACAACATTCACACAGAATCTTTCCTGACACAGTTGGTTCTCACGATGTGTTCATTTTGGCCCTAAACAATTCCTGGTTTCATGAGTGCTCCTAGAGAAGTTAGCCTTTATCATTCTCATAGAACCAGCCCAGTTCACACTCACATAGGTGATTTCTTATTAAGAGTATTCTGCTATACTCCACTTGTCTTCAACAAGATATAAGAATCATTAAAAGCTTAGCTTACCCTGTTCAATGTTGCAGGCATCACTATTCTAATCATAAGAATAAGTAGGAGATTTGATCTCCATAATGATCTCAACGAGTCACACATAATTCGATTGTCCATTTGAACCTAGATCTTAGGATTTCTAGTCAGCTAGGTTGGGTTGCCATTATGGCGACTCTTTAGTGTATAGGCTTTAAACCAATTTCCCTCGATGATTTACTTACTTGCTCTCTGGTCAAACATTTAGTTAACGGATCCGCAATGTTATCTTTTGACCTTATGTATTCAATGGTCATAATACCATTAGAGAGAAGTTGTTTTACAGTATTATGTCTTCGACGAATATATCGAGACTTACCGTTATACATATGACTCTATGCCCTACCAATCGCTGATTAACTATCGCAATGAATACAGATAGCGGGCACAGGTTTTGGCCACATTAGAATATCTTCTAAGAAGTGACGAAGCCACTCTACTTCTTCACCAACTTTATCAAGTGCAATGAACTCAGATTCCATCATGGATCTGGCAATGCGTGTTTGTTTAGAAGATTTTCATGATACCGCTCCACCACCAAGTGTAAACAAATAACCACTTGTGAATTTTGAGTCTTTGGTATCGGATATCCAATTAGCGTCACAATATCCTTCAAGTACTGCTGGATATTTTGAGTAGTGTAATCCAAAGTTTTGAATGTATTTCAAATACCTCAAAACCCTAACTATTGCCTTCCAATGGTTTGGACCTGGATTACTTGTGTATCTACTCAATTTGCTTGACAGCGTAAGCTATGTCTGGACAGGTACAATTCATGACATACATTAGGCTGCCAATTATTTGTGCATATTCTAGTTGTGATATGCTTTTGCCATTATTCTTAGATAAATGTAGATTTACATTTACAGGTGTTCTCGCTGGACTGCTATCATCTTGTTTAAATTTCTTGAGAATTTTCTTAATGTAATGTGATTGAGATAATATCAGTCCATCTGATGTTCTAGAGATCTTTATCCCAAGTATAACATTAGTAACACCTAAGTCCTTCATATCAGACTTATTGTTTAACATTTTTTTGGTAGTTTTAATGACTTCATTATTACTACCCATAATGAATATATCATCAACATAAAGACAAATAATGACATAGCCATTTTTCGTCTTCTTGACATATACACATTTGTCACACTCGTTGATTTGGAACCCATTTGACATCATTACACTATCAAATTTTCCATGCCATTGCTTTGGTGCTTACTTTAATCCATAAAGGGATTTAACAAGTCGACAAACTTTCCTTTCTTGACCTGGAACAATAAACCCTTCGGGTTGTTCCATGTATATTTCTTCATCCAAATCACCATTTAAGAAAGCTGTCTTTACATCCATTTAATGTATCTCAAGACTGTGTATAACTGTAATAGCTATTAACATTCGAATGGATGATATTCTCGTAACTGGTGAATATGTATCAAAATAGTCCAAGCCTTCATTTTGCTTGTAACCTTTGATAACCAGTCTAGCCTTATATTTATCAATAGATCCATCTGCTTTCATTTTCTTCTTGAATATCCATTTATATCCAAGAGGTTTTGAGCCTGGTGGAAGATCCACTAGTTCCCACGTATGATTTTGCAAAATGGATTCTACTTCATCATTAATAGCCTCTTTCCAATATGGAGCTTCAGGGCTCAACATTGCTTCTTTAAAGCTTTGAGGCTCATCTTCTAACAAATACGTTAGAAAATCTAGACCAAAAGATTTTGATGTTCTAGTTCTTTTGCTGCATCTAGGTCCATTGTCATTTTGTTGGTCTTGACTACTGCTTATTGTAGTATCATAAGTTCTTTTAGTTGAACTCGACTCTTCTGTTGATTTGTAAGGAAATACATTTTCAAAGAAAGATGTATTCCTTGACTCAATAATAGTATTAACATGCATATTGGAAATTTTCGATTTATGAATCAGAAAGCGATATGCACTACTATTATGAGCATACCCAATGAAAACCCAATTAACTGTTTTTGGTCCTATTTTAACCTTTTTAGGTATAGGCACTACCACTTTAGCCAAACTCCCCCACACTTTTAAGTATTTGTAAGAAGGTCTTCGACCTTTCCACAACTCGTAAGGGGATTTATTGGTTTTCTTTTAAGGTATTCGGTTGAGAATATAATTTGCGGAAAGAATTGCTTCCCCCCACAAATTCTGAGGTAGTTCAGAATTTAATAACAATGCATTCATCATTTCTTTTAAAGTTCTGTTCTTACGTTCAACAACCCCATTTTTTTTAAGTGAATAGGGTGCAGTTGTTTGGTGTATGATACCATGTTTATAACAGAATTCACCAAAAGGTGCTTCATATTCTCCACCTCTATCACTTCCTATCACCTTGATTTTTCTATTAAGTTGGTTCTCAACCTCATTCTTGCAATTTTTAAACATTTCCAATGCCTCATCTTTACTTCTCAATAAGTAAACATAACAGTATCTTGTGCAATCATCAATGAATGTAAGAAAATATTTCTTACCACCTCTAGTTTGAATAAATTTCAAATCACAAATATCTGAATGTATTAATTCTAAAGGTTCACTACTTCTTTCAATTGATTGAAAAGAAGTTCTTATAAGTTTAAATTCCACACAAATCTCACATTTATGATTTGGATCTATTTCAAATTTAGGCAAACATTCCATATTAATTAATCTACGCAATGTACCATAATTAACATGTCCTAGTCTATCATGCCACACATTTGAAGACTCAAGCATATAAGCAAAAGATGTGTTCTTATTAATATTTTTAGTAGGAGGTACAATGGTCATTACATTCATCTTGAAGAGCCCATTGCTCATATACCCCTTCCCCACATACATCCTATTTTTTGTGAGGATAAACTTATTAGATACAAAGACCAATTTAAAACCCTTTTTACTCAATAATGAGCCAGACACGAGATTCTTTCAAATTTCTGACACATATAGCACATCATTGAGAGTAAGCTCCTTACCTGAAGTCATTTTCAATACCACCTTCCCTTGGCCTTCAACCTTGGAAGAAGAAGAGTTGTCCATAAAGAGTTGTTCTCTATTATCTATGCTATGATATGATGAGAACATCTTCCTGTTTGAACAAACATGACGAGTAGCCCCTGTGTCCACCCATCATTCCTTGGTATTGCTGCCAATGAAGTTCACTTCGGAAACTACGGCTGAGAGATTCATGTCTGAGACATTATTTGAAAGGCCGTCCACTTCAGTCACATTGGCTTGAGGGTGTTTCTTATTTGGTTTCCTTGGTCCTTGCGGCTGCGGCAATCCTTAGCACGGTGCCCTTGTTTGTTGCACACATAGCACTTGCCTTGGAACTTCTTATTTGCACCTTGCTTGGGACCATTGCCATTATTATGCTTCCTCTTCTTGTTATTATGAGAACTTTGCCCTTGTTCCACAACATTGGCCTTAGATTCGATGACCATCTTTCCTGCCTTCTTTTCGGAAGCACGATTATTTTCCTCTATCCTCAATCGAACAATCAAGTCTTCAAGTTTCATCTCCTTACGCTTATGCTTAAGGTAGTTCTTGAATTCCTTCCATAATGGTGGCAATTTTTCAATAATTGCAGCCACTTGGAATGATTCACTCAAAGACATTCCTTCTGCATGAATCTCATGTAGGATGACTTGCAAGTCTTGAACTTGATTGATGATTATTTTGGAATCAACCATCTTGTAGTCCAAGAATCTGCCAACAACAAATTTCTTCATTTCGGCATCCTCAGTCTTGTACTTTTTGTCAAGTGAATCCCATAATTCCCTTGCAGTCTTGATGGTGCAATACACATTATATAATGTGTTGTCTAAACCATTGAGGACATAATTCCGGCATAGGAAATCTGCATGCTTCCATGCCTCCACGACGGCAACCACTTGCCTATCCATCTCATTTTCCCTCAAAGCAGGTGCATCTTCTCGAAAGAACCGAGCCAAATTCAGGGTGGTAAGATAAAACAACATCTTTTGTTGCCATCTTTTGAAATCAGACCCATTGAATTTCTCGGACTTTTCTCCATGGTTCACGGGCACAGTTCCAACCATAAGAGCAGATGACATAACAAGAGCAGGTGTCACCATAGTAGTAATAGGGGCAGGGGGAGGATCAGTTGCCATTTAAGAACTAAAAATTTTTCCACAAAAGTATATATGCCAATCAATAAAATCTGTAATTTAAACAGATTACAAAAAGAAGCAATCTTTAATCTAATTAAAAAGAAATAAATAAATTTCTTTATAAAACAGAAATATAAGCAAAATTGATTTTTTTTTCTTTTCTCTCAGTTTTGTATATTTCTAATGTTTGCAGTATGAGACAGAAAGATATATAAACTGATATATATATATATATATGTCTATCTTTATTCAATATATATATATATAAAACAGAATCTATTTAAAGAATAACAAACAGCTTTATAAAAAACTTGTATTTCATCTTAAGATTGTAAAACCTGAATATTTAAATCAGTTTTCGCAAATAAAAGGAAAAAGCAGAAAATGTTTAAAGAAAACAAAATCTGTTGTTTTATATTTTACATAAAAAAATAAAAGCAAAAAGTTACAGAAAAAATTTACAGAAAACAGAAATGGTTTCAAAGGAAAACAATGAAATAAATTTCCAATAAACAGAAGCAGTATACTGTCAAACTATATGCAGTATCAGAAAAAATAAAATTACTGTAAATACTTACAGAAACTGGAAGCACAGAAGAGGATCAAGGCTTGTGTTTAACACAATGTCCTTAAGACGAAATACGGCCCTCGCAATAGTAGCTTACGAGTTCTTGGTTGTCGATCTCCCAGGATACAATGACCACCGTACTTGAAGATGAAGCACTCAAACTTCAGTGCACAACGACCCAAACAGTGATTTAGACTCTCTCTCAAAACTGATGCACAAAAAGTATAATTCTGAATGAATGAATATGCAATAAGGGTGTGTGTATCTATAGACTTCTTCGTGCCTATTTGGTACAGGCACGAAGGTTCTGATGAACAGACACAGTCGCGCATGAAGAAGACGACTGTTCAGTCAAAATTCAAACCAACGCCATCGCAAAACGACGTCGTTTTGGATTTAAACCAAAACCAAAAATCGTACTTGCAAAACGGTGACGTTTTTTATTCTAATTAATCTAGTAACTAAACGGCAGCGTTTTAATTTGTTTTAACAGTAACAAAACGACAACGTTTAATGGAAAATTATTTTAAAATAATTTTCTCCAAAAAGATATATATATATATATATATGACGGCCCAAGCCCAAGCCCAGAACTTGAGCCCGGTTTGGTGCTGGGCAACGGCACGCGCGCGTGTGTGGTGGATACACTTTAGGCTAGGTCCTCTCCCCTTCACAAAACTGGGGTGTCCCTTGGGGCCCAAACCCTCCTCCAAGGTATGTGTATATATTCTTTTTAAAAGCCTTGTTCCCATCCTATGTGGAACACAAGCTTTTTGTACAAGCTTCAAACTTTAGTTACAATTTTCAAGTGGTGATGTTTGGAGGCAATTTCTCATTCACTCCTTAATGATTTTGAGCAACCCAATATATAATCTTAATCTCCTCATAGAGGAGAACACATTCCGTGGACCCACTAAAATTAATTTGTGGGACCCACTTTAATTTTAACTCAAAGATGGCTAATTTAAATGCTCAAAATCCATTTTTTCCAACATATCGCACTTCCTTTCCGTTGCCTGCTGTGTCACACTTTTAGTTCCACTTTAATCATTCGAAGGGCACCCCACTTCGCCAATGTTTAGCAGCAAGATATCCATAAAACAGTTAATAATGAACTATAAATTATAATCTGAAATTGAAAATGTTCATTAAGCCTTGTTTGTATAGCAAGAAAACAGAAAAAGAAAAGAAAATCTCGAATTATATATGCCAATGCCACCCATCTTAACACAGTAGAAAAAGAAAGCTGATGTAAATGGTTTGTGAATAAACTCTAATTCTTTCCTTTGTTAAATCACAAAACAGCTTACAAGAAAGGGGGTAGACTAGAGATGACTAAACAAAACGATTCCTGATCTGCTCTACCCACTAAAAGTACAGTATGTAAATTGGGGAGGGAAGCAAAACAGTGTAATATGATCTATTCGTCAACAAGAGTGGAAGGACAAAGTAGTACGAAAGTGGTGGTGCTGGTTTTGCTGGTTATGATGGTGCTGATGATTGTTTTCTCTGTGGATCTGCCATTGGAGATGAAGAAAATCATCAACTGAACACGGCAGCCTCAGCGGGCCAGTGGTGTGGTAGCCGTAAACCTCGTGAGCTTTATCTAAAAGCCGCTGGAAGAGAGGATCGTAGAGGTACGATATCGGGATGACAAATCGCTGAAAACCACTTTCTCCTCCTTCTAATCCGACTTGAACTACTAGCTGTCCTTTCTTCACTTTCATCTTTTTTTCCTCCTGCATCTTGCCTTTTATCTCCCTATATATATGTGAAATTATAAGAACTTCAAGTGTAAAAAAAGCAAGGTGGTTATGTACCGAGAGAGAGAGAGAGAGAGAGAGAGAGAGAGGGGGAGAGAATGGAATTGTAGTATAAATTTGTCCGGGGCAAGCATATATAGAGCTAAACTTTATGGAGATGCAGGAGAAGGAGAAGGAGAAAAGAGGTTTTGTGATTGTTTTGCTTATGTTAAAAGTAGTGGACGTGCGTCTGTTCGTCCTCAAACGAATCTTATTGTAGCTTTCTTTCTTTGCATTGGATGGTCCGCATTCTTTCTAACCCCTTGGTGCGTCTTCGTTGTCTGAAACTTCAATGTTCTTTAGTCAAGGATATTTAGTATTGAGAATTTTAGCTTTATTTTAGATTTTTATTTAATTGAATTAGCTGATAAAGGGTATCATATTACTTCTAAAAATGATATAAAAGTCCGGAATTAAAATGAAATTATTAAAATCAATCAAGTATTTATTTAGTTGTTTTAATTTTATTAGAATTCTATTTCATTAAATGAGTTATTTTAGTATTAAAGGCATACAAAAGTGGAGAATTGAAAGGAAATTATTAATGTGAAGAATTAAAAAGAAATTATTTTTAATAGTCGGGAATTAAAAGAAAATTACTAGAATCAATTAATTAAAACTTTACTTAATTAAATAAATTTTTTTAGCGTTGAAAGAATATAAACATGGGGAATTAAAAGGAGTCCATTAACGTGGGTAATTAACAAGGGATTATTTTTATTAATAATAAAATTTTAAAGAGTATTTTCGTTTTAATAATAAAAGTATGAAATAAAAACCTTAAAAGGAGATTATTAATTAGAGGAATTAGAAAGATATTATTTTTATTAAAAATAACAGTAAGGATTTTTTATCATAATAATGAAAGTATAAAATAAAAAATATTTGCACTTTTATATTTATATATATATATATATATATTTATTGATATACTCCAACCTAACTCACAATGTGAGAGTGACGCGTGACAGTCATACTTGAAGAGATACCTACCAGACCTCATCACTCAGCACTGAGGTGTGTACGTAAAGAATCAATTACTCAAGAATATGCAGGAAATGAAAAAGTCAAAAGAATCATATCGAAATCCCTACTTTCTTGAAAATATCTCAATAGCAAGATATTTATTATCTATAAAAAGAGAAAGACCTCAACTTGAAGAGGTACACACACACATATTCTTATTCTAGAAAATACAGTGACATTTATTCTTAGTAGTTCCTCATTCAAATTACTAACTTGACCATCGGAGGATTTTTCACCGGACCTCCACCGGTGATCTGCTAACTCTTTTCTTTGCAAATACCTGGTTCTGAGGACTTTTAGTCGTCAACAATCAAAGATAGAAAACAACATCATCAGTTCAGTGCCGTTTGTGAAAACTTGACAAAGTTCTCTTCTTTAACAAAATCTACCAATAACCTCTAAATGGCCAAAACGACAATGTACCCCTTGGGCAAGGACAACCTCCTCAGCAAGAAAACCAACCAGAAAACCTAGGAACAATTAAATGCTAGGGTAGTACCTCATCAGTTTAGAAGTCACCACCATTCACATCAGAGCCGAGATCAGGAGGCAGAGTCGGGAATTCCTACAAGGTCTAGAGTCGCCCAACATGCAGCCGAACAACTCTACAACATGTTCGGTATGCGAGGAACCCCTTTCAGCCCGCCATAATGGCGAAGGCACCTCCAAGGAAGTACGTCCTCCCAAAAATTGAACTATATGATGGGAACACTGACCCCATGGACCACCTCTCCCACTTTCAGCATACTATGGCTTTTCAAGGTGGTACAGTGCTAATGTGCAAATCCTTTGTCGCGAGCCTTAAGGGAACAACGCTGGAGTGGTTCCATCGTCTACCTCCAAACTCAATTTTAAGTTTCACATATCTGAGTAGAAAATTCTTGAGCCAATTCATCACCAGCAAGAGGTTTAGGAAGGGTCATGAGTTTCTATTAACAGTTAAGCAAAAAATGGGCAAGTCTTTGAGGGACTTCACAGGGAGGTTCAACAAAGAGCTCACCTCGGTGGAAGGATGTGAAGAGAGATTTTTAGTCGTAGCTCTGACATCCGGTCTCTCCCCTAGAAGGTTTAGGGATTCTCTCGTCAAAAGTCCTCTAACCAATATGCCTAAACTACTGCTAAAAGCTCAAAAGTACATCACCTTGGAATATGTAAGGTCGTCCTCGAAAGAAACTAAAGAGTTGATTAAGAAGGAGGAGCAACCTCCCACAAGGTCGACTAGAGAAGAGAGGAAGAGGGATCAGTAGGAGCAGTTGGGTCTTCAGAAACTTCATCATCTTCAAAATCCTCACTCTTTACATCAGAGACCTCTATATGGTCTAATACCTCCGTATCAATCTCTAAGTAAGCTTTAGCCACTTTCTTGAGACAAAGATTGTAACCATCAGAGGCAAGCTTCCTCCCGAATTTCAAAATCTTGTCTTTTTGTTCATCAATTGCAGTAACCTTGGCAACTTCTATCTCAAAATGATGCATTGCTTCATCCTTAAAAGTTGTGGTCTCAATAATAGACAGCTCTGACCTAAAATCCAGAATCTGCCTCTTTAGGTCAACAACCACATTACCCAGATAATTTATTTCAGAGTCCCGAGCTGATACAGTGCTAAAAGATTCGGCCAGCTGCCCCTTGAGCTCATCAGTCAAAGATCGGGAAGTTCCAAGTTCCACCTCAGTTTATTTAAGTCACTTCTTCAGCTCCTTGATTTTATTAGCCGCCTCGGTAGAACTCATAAGTTGGAGCTCGAGTTGAGCTTCCAGGTTGTGAGACTCGTACCTAGTCTCACCCAAAGCAACCATGATGTGCAGAGCCTACAAAATGAAAGTTGTTAGAACTAACAAATGTAGAGGGTAAAAAAAAACTGGGTTGCCCTTACCCTGCACAAAGAAATAAACCCGTCACGGACGGCTTAAGAAATGCTTACTTGAGCTAACTCCCCCGGGATCTTGTCCCAACTCAGATCTCATCCCATCCTCAAAGCATCATTGATGGAGGGCAGTGGAGGGTCGTTCTCCCTCAAAACTCAAGCAGAAGCCTCCCCTCTCTGCTCTAAAGTCGCCATCTCTTTTCCCCTCCTTCTTAACGAAGGGGTAGAGGTCCTAGGCACATTGGAACCCCCAACAATTGGGGAGTTCGGTATTTCAGCTCGAAAGGGTAGAACTTCTTCCAGGCCATAAGCGTTGTCCTCTGTCATGGTCCTTTCGAGGAAGAACCATCGCCAATAGCCACTTTCTTGGCCGAGACTGTAGCTGTGGGCTCCCCAACTACTGCTCGCTTCTTCCTCAAGGCCGGGAACCCAAAAGGACTTGTCTGCGAAGATCCATATCTGGAGCTTGAATTAGGTCCGCTGAAACTAAATTCTTTATGCCCAAAACTGACTGATGATGTCGTGATGCCGACTTCAAAATCGTCTGAAGCCTTTTCAGCCGATCGTCAGTCAAATTGATATAACCCTTTGTATTCCGGACTAAAAAGGGGAAAAGGGTGAGATTTTAAAAATAAATAAATGATATATATATATATATGTGTGTGTGTGTGTGTGAGTTAAAGGACATATATCTCACCAGTCTTGCCCGAGATCCGAGGTATCACAACAAAGTCCAACTCGGTATGTTTAGCATCCTCTAGAGCTCCATTTATAAAGAAGTATCACTTCTTCCAAGGTTTGTTAGAAGTGACTACCAAGGTGAAAGGTTTGAACCGAGATAGGAATGAAAGGTCATATAGTCCTTCAGGACTCTTTTTAAGGTCCATGTTGCACCTTAAAAGGTCAAGGTCGGGTTCTGCTTTACTTTTCAGAGACAATATAAAAAAGGTCATTAGTTGCCTCCACCCATTAACATTTAGGTCAATAAGGCAAATGCCATAAAAATAAAAATAAAAATAAAAATCATATGAGAAAGGGGTGGCAGGGGAATCGAAAGCCAAATTCAAACCACTCTTTATATACACATATCGCCCTATGTCTTGGGTTATTTGGGCGTTCAAAGGGCTTGAGGACCTTACAGACCACAGTCTTAAGGATTTTATAAGCTACCTTCAAAACATCTAAACTCTCTAGAGTAAAGTGACTGGTCTGAGGATCTCTAAGGGTGCCCTCAACCTCGGCATTACCAATTTCATTAGAATTGGACTCATCAAATTCTCTATTTTTCTTGGGCTTAGTCGAGTTGGATACACTAACCCTAGGGATCTCCTTTTCTTTAGCAGACATGATAACTAAAATAGAAGAAAAAAAGAGAAACAAAGGACCAGGTAAGAACTCTGACCTAATTGGAGGTGCACCGGACCAACAAAGGAGACCATCGTCGGAAGAGGAGGAACTTGATCGAGAAAACTTGATTTTAAAAGCTTGAGCAAAAAGTCTTGACAACTAGAAATTCTTTTATGAACTAAAATGGTATTTATATAAGAAGTACAGTCGTTCATAGAGCGTAATAATTGCCTAGGGATTCTGAAACGACGGTGGGTAATAAATGACTAAACGTTTTACGAAGCAGTGAGACAGTTGGCCCCTCGAAAAATGAACTAACAGATTAGAGGCAACGGAACATTGAACTCGGATCTCAGGACTTTGACCTCAGGTCATAAGATCTGAGGTTTGAGGGGGGCAGTAACTTATATACCCAGACTTCACTCACAATGTGAGAGTGACGCGTGACAGCTGTACTCGGAGAGATACTCACCAAACCTCATAACTCAGCACTGAGGTGTGTATGCAAAGAATCAATTACTCAAGAATATGTAGGAAATGACTAAGTCAAAAGAATCATATCGAAATCCCTACTCTCTTGAAAATATCTCAACAACAAAATATTCATCATCTATAAAAAGAGAAAGACCTTAACTTGAAGAGGTACACACACACATTCTCGTTCTAGAAAATACAGTGACATTCATTCTTAGTAGTTCCTCGTTCAAGCTACTAACTTGACCGTTCAAGGATTTTTCACCAAACCTCCACCGGTGATCTTCTAACCCTTTCTTTGCAAATACCTAGTTCTGAGGACTTTTGGTCATCGATAATCAAAGATAGAAAATGATCATATATATATATATATATATATATATATATATGATAGATTATAGATAGATAGGTAAAGATATAGATATAGATCCAGAAGTTATGGGTAGAAGCATTAAAAGATTGGTTATGTTGCCACTTAGTTTTGTGCATCTCACTTTAGGCCCAAATAAGAATTTGCATTATTTTAGTGGCAAACATCAACTTTTGAAGAAGGAATGCGTCTCTTACGTGGAAATGCACACGGCCCTGGGACCGATATAGGAATGGAAAACGAGGTGGCTTAGGGGCGGGTGCTCCTTCTCCAATCTCGACCTCATCTCTGTCTTGTTCTATCTAGAGGTTCATCCCAATTCTGACTCCAACCATATTTATATTTTTCGATCCCGCCCTCACTCCAAACTTCGATCTTTTTTTGTTTTGAGTTAATTTTTTTTTTTTTTTTGGTATTTGATCAAGTATCTGGACAGATTGTTGTTACCCCTTGAGAGTCAGCCATGAGATCGCGGGGAGATCAGCCGTGCGTGGCTACTGGGATGAGTTCTGCCCATTGTTTACAGTGTGCATCAAGATTTAGAAATTATCAAAAGATTAATTTTTAGAGTTTTATTTGTTTAATAAAATAATATTTTGTTGATTTTTGATATATCAATATAAAGAATAGTATAACGTCAGTGATTTTGTCTTCTCTGATCTTTTATTTTTTGTTTGATTTGTAATTTCTTTTTGTGCATTTACAATAAATTAAAATTTTATTATTAAAATAACCAATACAAGAAAAAATAATGAGTGTGATATAAAAAAAATTTAAAAATGATTTATGTTGTGTGATTTTTTAATAAATATACTATATATAAAAAAAATTAATATGTAAACACGACGGGTCGGAGTGGAGTGACCATCTCTGATCTCGCCTTTAATCCAACAAAATTTTAGAAGTCTCACTCTAATTGTATTTGAACTTTATTTATAAACACCACGTACCTATTTCAATAGAGACGGGATAAGAAGGACCAGAGTAAGAAGCAGGGTAAATTACCATGCCTAGAGGAATACACAGACGGTGAGGTGCTCAAGCTTATTTGATAATAATTTCAAGCACCTTCTTTTGTCCCATTACCCTAGTTACTAGGAACAACGTATCACATTGGTCGGTCACTGACTATGGTTTTAATGCCTCCGGCTGTCCATTCATGTCAAGTTCAGAGCCTTATGAAATGAAATAGCTTAACTTAGTTGACCCCAAGTCCTCACCATATCATTCTCAATTCTCAACGTGGAAGTCAACTGCATGGATTGACTTTTTTAGACCTTATAGAGTGGCTTGTGGGACAGTCTTTTTAGTGCAATAGATGAACATGATGTGAGTGAGGTATATCACATTTGCTTGTCAATTATATTATACTTGAGCGAGTTGAGACCACAATCAAAGAGAATCAAGACCTATGCTAGCATCCTCAAGGAAATGATACATAGATTGTATGCTAACATGAAGAGAGAATTGATCTGACTTTACAATATGTTTGAATGTTTGTTGTTAGATGCACGACACAGTATTCTCTGAAAGTCTTGTTTATTTTTGTGTTAGCTTACTTATGAGGTGCCTCTCGAATAGAGGTGTCATGTACCATTTTTATAAGTTTATCATAAAGATCATCCACAACCAATATAAAAAGCCAACATCTCTACCACAGCATAAACACTACCATGGCTCTGATATTATGTTATACGTATGACCTAGCCTCCATCTGAAAGTATTGTCCGCTTTGGTCTGTCAGTCTACTGACAAACTCTCATGAGTTAATTCTTTTGAATCTTAAATTCAAAACGTGTCTCTCAAGTAAAGATGTCATGTGCCGTTTTTATGTTCATCATACATATTGTTCACAACCGATGTGAGACGCTAATAATTTTAAAAGAAAAAAAAATAGAATATAACTTAAAATAAATGAAAAATGAGAAGAGAAATAAAGAAAGTGATCATCTCCACTTTATTTGAATACTTGAATTGTCAACAATGAAAAAAAGATAAGAAAAGATATATACATATATATTATTTCTAGTTATATCATTTTCGTCATTCCTTGTCAATATTAACTCTTTTATTTCTAAGTCCCTCCATTTTTTAACAGATTGGAAAATCCAAATGAATTTAAATACTTAATCTTTCTCTTCTAATTTTATCAAATATTTTTTATTTTCTTCCCACATAACCCTTTAAAATGAGATATTTTAGTATTGCCCTGCTTCAAAAAAAAAAAAAAAATTTCTCCTTACAAATCACTTAGTTAAAAGAATTTATTAGGATTTTCGTTACGATTGGTTGCAAAGATATCTGCTATTACAAAATTTTATAGTAGGAAAAATTTAGTCATTTAATGAAAAAAAATGTCAGACCATAGAGTGCCAAAAGCAAAAATCAAAATGATAATGATCACACATTATTTTCTTTCCTTTCAAGTAGGCAATTGGCTCTAATGTCAACACCGAAAGCTAAATTCTCCTCACCACCATGTGAAGGAGAGACTTTAAACCCTCCATTGAGCAGACAATCAATTTTAATGTCCTTGCCGCTTGCCGCTCACCCTCCAATGGGCAATACATTACAATGTTAGATTGTAACAAATCTATATATCCCAATTTCAAGGGGTTGTTCGAGCAAGAATTTAGTTGCTACTAAAAGATTTAGATTCGACTCATTTTATCAGTAAAAATTTAAAATTATTCATGATCTAATATAAAAACGGTCAAACACAAATGAGAGCTGCAGGAAATAATCTCGATATGCGCTGGTCCGGGCCAGGAAAAAAAAAATCTATATATTCCAAATTGAAAAAACCAATCTGTATATCCCAAATTGGTGGGTCACTTCAAATGGCTCCAATGCTTCGAATCTTGAGGAATATTTAATTGATTAAACTGGGTGGACCCAAATTATATATATGGTCATCATGAAAAGTAACCTATCACCATCGACATACAGTAGTTATTTTAACAAATGCAATGAGTGTGTTTTAAGTGGCCAACTTGATGAGCAACTATTAGCTGCTGCTTTGAAGATCAAGCGAATAAATGAATAACACTAGCACTTTCCTCAGTCTCGGCGCCCCATCTTTGCAATTTCATTTGCGAGCGTGTGACACGTGTGCATAACCAGGAGAATCAATAAATTTGCAAAAATATAAACAGCCTCAATGTTACTAACATTTTTTTAATCTTTCAAGTTTTTTATATTAAGACTTACATTTCCAATAATGTGATAAAAGATTATTGACACAAAATTAAATAATTAGCAAAAACATCATTAATAGTTTAACGACATATCATTTAATATGTAATTTTTGATACAAAATTTAGAATATTGAACATTATTAATAAAAACTATATGATTTTGTGAATAAATATTTTTTACAATGTTTTTGTGTGTGTATGTGTATGTGTATATTGATGGGATTGAAATGACATCAGTGATCTTCTATTATATAACTCAAGTGAGCGAAAATATTATATGTGATCTTTTATTATATATTTGAAGAAGTTTCTTACTTAATGTTGGGTGAGAATTACAGAAGAGTTTTATAAATTTACTAACATATATAATTAAGTTAAAATTTTACGATATATCCTCGCCCAAATGACATAATCAGGACATAAATGATAGAAGATTAAATTGCACAATAACTATTAACTGAAAAACTTATATTCAAATTTCTACTATTTGGAGCTTAGTCATGACATGCTGTTATTTTTACCCATGACTTGTAGAAATCTAAAAAATAATTAAATAATTTATTTTTTTTAACAAGAAACTTTTAGAAAAGTACTAATTTAAATTAAAATAGAACGCTTTCTAATTTGTATTACTTTAAAGTATTAATTCTTACAACTAAATTAGTATGAACTTAGGAGTCACAAAAAAAAAAAATGATGCGTTATTTAAAGTATTAAGAGAGTCTTAATTTTTATTAAAAGATAATAATGGCAGTTTAGAATCAAAACCTAGTATAACTAGAATAAGAATTGTCTTTACCATAAATAGGGGAGATAGAGAAAAAGAGAAAAGCTAATAATTTAAAAGATTAAGAGCGACTTAATTGCTATTAAGAGTTAGTACTAGCACTTTCATAATTTCGTCAAAACCTAATATGACTAGGATAAAGATTGGTTTATTAAATAGGACATGTAGAGAGAAAAGTTTGCACTTTTCATTCTCTACAAAAGTGTTGGTCGTCCAAGTACTCCTCTTTCTCTAGCCGTCCCTCTCTCTCTCTCTCTCTCACTCTCTCCTTCAAAAATTTGAAGGTTTCTTATTGATTGTTAGGAGATTCTTCATATTCAAGATTGTTACATCCTGAAACCCACCCTATGCGGATCACGAGATGCGACCGGCCATAAGGCCTTCGATTTGGATCCAAGTTAAATGGATTCATTTAACTTTTAGTTTGTAGTGAAGTTTCATGGGTTTTTTTTTTAATGTAATTATACTTGGTAGAGCTTTACTATTTATAACTTATTCATGATTCATGACTCATTAGAGTTACGTTCTCGTGTTCTGGAGAGCCCATTACATACATACATTTCAAGACTAACAATATTACAACAGGTCTGCTAGTCTGTCTTGCTTCTCTTGAATTGTCAAGTCACTATAAGTGGAACACTCTATGTTTTGCTCTTGCGGGTTCCATCTAGGCTTATAGTTCTTCCTTGATCTTAGCTTGTTTTTTTTTTCTATCTCTAGAATACCTAAAATGTCTATGGATAAAATCTATATGAGCTTTGTGAAAAACTCATAAGTAACACTGGTGCCCTGTCGTGCGTTTTAGGAAACCCAAAATACTTTTTTCCCAAGATTACATATGAAATCATTTATAAACACTAGCATTCTTAAACACATGCTTGTATACTTGAATTCTTGTAAAGACATTTGTACTTGTAACTTGCATTCTTGTAAAGACATGTATATTGTAAAATTTCATTCTTGTAAAGGATTTCATACTTGTAAAACATGGATACTTGTAAAGACATGCATACTTGTAAACATACTTGTAATCTTGAGTTCTTGTAAGACATGCATACTTGTAAAACATAGTTCATGGTTCTTAAGAGCATACCGATAAATAACCTTGGTGTGATCCTTGTAATGCGGCTAGTTAAAATCCTACCAGTATATAACCTCGATTGGGTCCTTCTTGTAATACTGACTTGCTAAAAGTTTACCGGTATATAACCCCGATTAGGTCCTTGCATTGTGGCTTAATTAAGGCCTACCAGTTAAACCCCCCGATAAGGTTAAAGGTATCATGATGACACAGGCAAGAACATATTTGCAAATATTTAGCTATCCTGACTTGTAAAACATTTGTGATGCAATAAGAAAGCATGCAATGTTCGAAACATGGCTCATGCATTATCATCAAAACATATTTGCATTTAACTGTGAAATTAGTTACAAAAATGTGTTTGATAAAAAACACCAGTTCATGGTACAGGGTGACTCACCTGTGGTCCAAAGTCCATGGTTCACAATTACTTGTTTACTTGGCTTGCCTTTATAATCATCTTGTTTATACTTCCCTGCTGGTATTCCTAAATCATAATTTAGAATACATCAATTCTTGATCAGTACATGTCTTAGCTTTAATCTTACTCATTTCATGTTCTTAATCGCTTTTCAACTTAATCTTATTGTTTAGAATTCCCTTAGAGTCTCACTGCAAGAAAACAGTTATTTGCGACGCACAAAATCCGTCGTCAATAGTCACTATCAACGACGCCCATTTGTGCGTCGCAAATAATGGTGAAAATGGGCTTCCCCGCGTAAAAAAAAATGGGCGCGAAGGCTTTAGCGACGACCCAAACCTTATTTGCGATGCACTATGCGTCGCCAATAACATGGGACTTTTTGCGACGCACACTTGGGCGTCGCAAATAATCTTTTTAGACCTTTAGCAACGTGCAGGATGACTATTAGCGACGTGCTCTGTGCGTTGCTAATAGTCTTATAAAATCCCCAAATCACATCCCACAGTGCGCGATCTCTCTCTCTCTCTCTAGTTCTCTTTTCTCTCTCTCTCGCTCTCAACTCCTAGAACTGAGTCTTCTGCCACCCGTTCGCCGCGCCGCCGCTTTCACCGCCTCCCAATACCTTTTGATATGGCTTATTTTCATATTTTCTTCTTTTTTATTTTGGAAAACTATATTTGTATTGGCTAGGTTGATTAAGTATGAAAAAAATGATACATACCGTGAATATGTTTTTCAAGCATTCAAGTGTTATGAATCCAATAAAAAAATTTCCATGTAAAAAAATCATGTTTATTTTCTTCTCACATCACATGGCATATTTTTATTGGCAGATCCATAAAAATATCTATGTAGCATGAGTCTGTCACCCCTTGTAAGAATGCAAGTATCTTTGAATCATCCAAAATCTTTGTTTGTTCAGGGAGGAAAAGATGCACAAAAAAAAAAAAACAAAAATAGGAGAATATTCTCTTGCTATTTTTCTTATTACTCTCCTGTTCATTGATTTGATTCCTTGTAAATTGTAGTAGATCATTTTAGATTTGGACTCTGCAATGATTATTAGATTCATGAATTTCCAATAAATATTAGATCTTGTTGGACTTTGCTACATTGTTGTTATGGAATCTAATTTGGGTACTGTTTGTTTTGTCTTCAACAACTTTGTCTTAAAATTATTTATTCACCCAAGTGGAGGAATAAATAAATAAATAACTTTACCCTCAATCTATTCCCATTCCCCAATTAATTTTTAATCAATAAATTTAGAGGTTTGTAAAAAAAGGTAATCTTAATATTAATAACGTTCATCAAGGTTTTGAAAATTTCTCTAATTTTAACTGCAACAGATATAAATAAATTTATTTGTTCATATGAAGAGAGATAGAATCAGATCTTATTAATTAAAATAAACTAATATATACATGTCTAAATTGAAAGGTGACTGTGTAAAGTTCCTTAGCAATGCAATAGGTTAGAAAAACAATTTCATATAATCTACTAGTAAGAATATTACTGTTATTCTATTAACTTTATCTGTATAGTATATATGAAATAAGATGTTTCTTTTTTGGGTAAGGAATATTAATAAAATGTTAATGAAAATGGTAAACTGATTCGAGCTGTCATGTATAAGATATGTTATATAAATAATATTATAATAGTGTTCTAATATAAAATATATGAATTAACTCTCTTATAAATAATATTTAATAAGTTAATAATTTATAATAATTAATAAGTTTTTAAGAAATCTATTTGATTTATGATAGATAATTAATAGTTCTATTGTACATTTTTTCCTATTAGATGTTTTTTTTTCCCTTTCAGTCATGGTAGTTGGTGTTGGGTTTTGTTTGGTTTAAGCCACATGTTTTGAACTTATTTTATTTCATATTTTGGATGGTATGAATAGTTTTCCAATCATACAGAGATATGGAAGTAATTATCTTTTTTTGGCTATCCAAATAAATCTTTGTTAGAATGCAAAAATTGAGAATTGGAAAGTCATTTTATTTTTTGATAGTTATTTCATTTGGCTCTAATAATGGCTCCCTTATTAGAGTTGCTCCTAGATCAAAGGCAATAAATGAAAATTTAAGGAAAATAAATCCTTAAAAATGTTATATTTGCAATAAATACCCCCCAAAAAAAAAAATTTTGTTAGATTTGCATTTAAAGGGACAATATATTACGTAGCACTCTAGGAAAAAAATATTTCCCCCCTTTTGGCTTTGTTATTTATGGCTAAGCCAATCATTGAAAATTAAGTATTTAAAACCACTTTAAAACAAATGTGGAAAAAAATTAATTACAATTAATCAAAGTTTTAAGTATTTAGGAATGATATCTAAAACTCCAACTATTGTACTAATCTTTTGAAAATCTCAAACAAATTAAGAAAAGGGCAAGAAACCTAAGATAATCTTAATTTGCAATTATTTTTTGTTCCCAAGTATAATTGACCAAAAACCTTAAAATATGGTTTTGGCTGGAAGAATTACCAATTTATCAAAGAATCAAGTAGCATTAACCATGTCTTTGTCAAAATATTAACTATGTATGTCTTTGTCTCTTTGTGTGAGTGTGTAATAGAGATGGGTTGGTTATTTCTTGTACATGTTTTTGTTCAATTTCTTGAAAATTGAAGTATTTTTTTTAAGGCACTGTTTTAGCATAGAAGTAAAAGAATAATAAAAAACTTTCAAATTGACTAATGAATTTTTTATTTGTTTACTCCACTTATCTACTAGTTGAATTGAATTGAAAATCAAATTTTAAAAGAATATGAATGAATGAAGTCGAGATGAAAGGAAGGAAGATACCCATTTGGGTTTTATATTAATTTAGTTGCTTTTGTGAAGGGTCAAATTGATGTAGTCGCTTCGTTGTTTTTAGCTTTTAGTTTTCATCGTTGTCACTCAGTAGTATTATAATGGCCATTCAATCACATCAATGTGATTGAATACTGTCAAACCTGCTGACTCAGCAATTTTGTTTTGATATTGAAATATAATTACCCCTTTCTCTAAGAAAGTACAAGCATAAATTAGTGTTGATTCCATGAATCAACCTTTTTTATAATTAAATGATTAAGAAACCAATTATATAATTGCATTCATGTAAGCCTAGCCCCGTTCGGGAGTCATTTTCATCACATGTGAATCTTGTCACGAAATTTATTCACGATTGGGCTCGTATGAATGAAAATCGATTCTTGAATTGTCTAGAGAGGACAGTTCGGGAATGCATAAATCTACATTACAATCAATAGCGCATATGCTTGAATATTTCACTATGATAAAATTTCAGCACGGTCTCCTATTGTTCTCTGGGTATATATTTAGGCGTGCTAACGTCTATCTCGTATACTTGGAGAACTGTGGGGAGATGCTGCCGAAATTTTGTCCCAGTGGAATCAAGCATTTGATTTGCTGCTGATTGCAATGTAGATTGTGCATTCACGAATGGGATAGGACCACCTTACCCTTTAGAGAGAAGTTGGAGGTGATTGGATTCATGTTTCATATTTATAACGAGTATCATTTTTTATTTGTATTAGGTAAACAAAAATGGATAAGAGTTGAATGGACTTGAGGGGCAGGCATTTTCCAGGGTATGTGAAGAGGATCAAAGATTTGATTGAGTTTGCTCGTGCATCTGCAGATAGGAGAAATAGGATAAGATGTCCATGTAGGAGGTGTAATAATAGGGATTATATGCATATAGACGAGGCCAAAGAGCACCTACTAGAACACGGGATGGACAAGAGGTATATGTGTTGGGAATTTCACGAGGAATGCCGTGACGTACGAGTGGTATTTGAGGATGAAGAAGAAGACGACAATGATGACTTTAGTGATAATGTTGGGGTTGGTTACGAAGGCTTGCCACAAATGCTGGCAGACTTGCAGGGGGCTACAATTGGGCTGAGTAGTAACAAGAGTGACACGGGACAATCGAAAGCGTTTGAGTCATTGTTAAGGGAAGCAAGGCAGCCGTTATATCCGAGTTGTGATAAGTTTTCGAAACTAGACTTTCTCATAAAACTCCTTCATATTAAGACTATTAACCGATGGAGTAAAAAATTATTTAATATAGTCATTGAATTGATTAAAGCAGCACTTCTTACTGGGGAGACCCTTCCGAATCATATTACAAGGCAAAAAGAATATTAAAAGATTTGGGCCTTGGGTATATTCTCATACATGCTTGCAAAAATGATTGCATGTTATTTTGGAAGGAGACTGAACAATGTAAGGAGTGTACGGTGTGCCATGAACCCAGGTACAAGCTGAATGAAAGAAAGAGCAAGACAATTCCGCACAAGGTGCTGAGATATTTTCCCTTAAAACCTAGACTACAAAGGTTGTACATGTCTCAAAAGACGGCAGAAGATATGCGGTGGCATAAGAAGAAGCGTGTTGCTGAGGAAAATGTATGTAGGCATCCGGCAGATTCTCAAACTTGGACTGAGTTTGATACAAATCATGAATGGTTTGCAAATGAGGTGCGTAACGTAAGACTTGGGCTGGCTAACGATGGTTTCAATCCGTTTGGTGACATGAGTAATGCCTCCAGCATGTGGCCGGTATTGCTTGTGTCGTATAACTTGCCACCGTAGAAATGTATGAAAGAGCTATTTATCTTCATGTCGTTGCATATTCCAAAGCCGAAGTCTCCTAGTAATGAAATTGAAGCGTACTTGCGTCCTTTAGTGGATGAGTTAAAGGAATTATGGGAGATAGAAGTGGAGGCATACGACGTCTCTAAGAACGAGACATTTCAATTACATGCAGCATTACTGTGGACCATAAATGACTTTCCAGCATATGGGAACTTGTCTGGGTGGAGCACTAAGGGGTATCTGGCATGTCCGGTTTGCAATAAGGATGCATGTTCCCTATATTTGTCCAATGGAAAGAAGATATGCTACATATGCCATCGTTATTTTCTACTGCCATCACATGGCTGGCGAAATCGGCAGAGCTGTTTGATGGAAAAATGGAGCGCAGATTGTCACCTCCATTGTTGTCTGGCAAAGACATGTTGGCGCAATTGGCACTCATCCTACCAGTGAGGTTTGGGAAGATACCGGGTACTAAGAAGAGAAAACGTACTAATGTGGAGTTAAATTGGACGAAGAAAAGCATATTTTTTAATTTTCCATACTGGGAGACCCTTAAGTTGAAGCACAATTTAGATGTTATGCACATCGAGAAGAACATTTGTGATAATGTGTTGGGAACTTTAATGAACATTGAAAAGAAGACGAATGATACTGTTAAAGTCCGGTTGGACCTGCAGGAGCTAGGAATACTAAAAAAGATGCACCTAATACGTAGCGGTGATAAATATATCGTGCCTCCTGCACAGTATACGTTATCATCCGTAGAGCGAATGAAGATTTGCAAGTGGTTTAAATTGGTGAAGTTTCCAGATGGATACACATCAAATATATCTCAGTGTGTAAATGTTATAGATGGGAAAATATCCGAATTGAAGAGTCATGACTGCCATGTCCTTTTACAACGACTTCTTCCAGTTGCACTACGTGGATATCTCACCGATGACATATCAACTACATTGACTGAGCTGGGCTACTTCTTTAGAGAATTGTGTGCGTAGACATTGAATTTGGAAGTACTGGAAAAGCTCGAAAGGGATGTTGTCATGATCCTCTGCAAGTTGAAAAAGATTTTCCTCCAGCTTTTTTTGATGTAATGGTCCACCTAGTTGTGCATTTGCCTCATGAGGCAAAAATTGGCGAACCTGTCCAACATCATTGGATGTATCCAATAGAAAGGTACATTTAATTTTATGAATTGTGTTATCTATCCATCCTAACTATTTTAATGTATAACTGATTAATTATTAAAACAGATATTTGCACACAGTGAAGCAATATGTTGCGTAACAAAGCACGACCGGAAGGGTCAATTGTTGAGGCTTATTGATGCTGAATGTCTCACCTTATGTTCTATGCATCTTGAAGATATTGAGACAAGGTTTAATCATTAAAAGTGAAATTCTGATAGTGGTCCACGGCAGCAACGAACTGGCCTTGCGGTGTTTAATCAGAATGTGCGGCCAATAGGTGCCCGTATATATGAATGGTGTCATCCTCAAGAGTTGGAAAAAGCCCACTACATCGTGCTCAACAACTACGATGAGACATTGCCATATTTTAAGTAAGTTTACCAAAATCATTGCAATACTACGTTAGTACAAAAATGTAAGTTACATATAACATATCTCATCTTATGCCGTGAGCATACGATCGAGCTTTAGAGAGAACATGTTTCAAGTTCTGATCTAGAGCAAAGACAACAAAATTTGTTTCCAAAGTGGTTCGGAGAATGTGTAAGACAAGGTTTCAATTAATTGTAATTGTATTACTTTATGCATTTGTATTCAATTAATTTGTACTTGTATTGAATTAATAGATGAAGCTATTACGCCACCAACAATCTCCTAAGGCGTACGATCAACTATATTCTTTGGCATGTGGTCCTGATCAAAGGATATCCCACTACACCGGTTTAATTGTTGATGGTGTTCGATTTCACATGAGGGAACGTGGGGTCAGTCGGCGAACAAAAAATAGTAGGGTCCTTGTTCAGGGAGATGGTGATGCAGGACAAACTGTAGAGTACTATGGTGTTTTACAAGACATCATACAGTTACATTATTACTACAGTCATTCTGTGTATATTTTTAAATGTGATTGGTGGGATGTAAGTAATAAGAAGACTGGAATGCAGATCGATAAGCACTTTATAAGTGTTAATACTTCACATACGGCATTTAAAGATGATCCGTATGTTTTGGTGTCTTAAGCAAAACAAGTTTTCTATTTGAAGGACAAAATTAAGAGGTGATTGGCATGTTGTCCAAAAAATAAAAACTGAAAATGTTTATGATATCCTAGAAGTTGGCAAGGGAGATGAAGAGTTAGAGAGGATTGAGGAGGCACTACAAGAAGAGTCTCAAACTGCCTACGATGGTGTTGTCCTGCATGATCAGGAAGATGTTACTTCGTATCGGTTGAATAGAACTGATGTAGAACCAAATAATGTCGTAGCTTCCAACATCACCAATACCACACAATTAGATCTGAGGGATGCAACATTCATTAATGATGATGATGACAAGGAAAGTGATTTTGTTGATGAGACATTGTTAGAGTATTGTACCGAGAATGAAGAAAATTCAAGTTCAGATAATGATACGACTCAGATGAATAATTGTAATAGGTGTTACATGTGTTAAGATCAAGTATAAGGGATTTTTAATTTTATGATGTAATGGATTGTCAATTTTATGATGTAATGGATATTCAATGTTATGATATAATGGATTTTAATTTTTATGATGTAATGGAATTTACTTTTAAACTTTCTTTTTAGATATGGTTGGACCAGGCTCACGCAGACGCACAGCCCCGGCAGACCCATCGACCTCTTCCCCTTCCTCTGCAGGGTTGACTGATCCTGCCATTGATGGTATACATAGTTCTACTTTGTATTAATGATTATATAAATATGGTACTAATTGTTTCTATTTTATTTTTTCTAAAGCTTCGGCCACCACCTCTAGACGAGGGCAGCGGTAGGTCGAAGAATCGGAGTTTGCAGGCTCAGATGGAGGCAGTAGGGGGGCTCGCGACTTCGGATTGAGCTACCCAAGGGCTTGTTAAAGCCTGTTGGTGGGGTAGGCACAGCAGTTCACCACAGAGGTCAGCCTTATTTGCCGACTATGCGCCCCACTCCATATTAATGACTAGAGTCTCGTCACTGAGGAAGAGCGATGAGATATTCATACACATATCCTGGTATGTCCTTTATTATTGTGTTGAACTAAATTGTAACATATCTAATGCCGTAATTTTTTAACAATGACATGCTTTACATGAGAAGTTTGACATCGATTTCCACCTGCCTCACGTAGCGAAGGTAGTGGACCGTTACCTGAGAGTCCGTTTCAGGGACTATCGACACCGGCTCGACATGCACTACGAGGCGAAGGTGGCAGCTGGTAGAAAGCCCCACAACAGACCCTACACGGGGGTCACAGTGAAGGATTGGATGTTATTGTGCAACCGGTTCACTAGTGATGCATTCCAAGTAAAAATTGTCAAAATTACTTTTTGTTGTCTGATAAATCATTATCATTTATACTAACCTTCTTTGTTTTGGCCAAGTGTAGGAACTGAGCAGGAAAAATAGCGAGAGCAGAAGCAAGCAAAAGGTGACCCACTATGGTGGATCACGTTCTTTTGTACAGTATAGGCATGATATGGTAAGTTAATAAATGTATCAAGTTTTTATTGTATAATCTATTCATGAAATCAATCTTCACAAGCTACTATTTATTTGCTCCAGCTGAGACCAAGAGACAGGTGCACCACCCAGCCCTTGCCACAGTATTACTAATTTAATATTAATCTAAAGTTATAAAAGTAGTAACATATATTTATGTTTTTATAGGAGGAGATGGTCCAGTTGCGTGCTCAGCCGACAGCTGAGGGTCAGGATCTGCCTTCCGATGACCAGATACGAGAGACTGTTCTGGGCAAAAGGCGCAGCTATGTGCATGGCTTAGGCACTGGGATGGCACCGACAGCATCGTCCTCTACCATCGAGAGTGATACTAGGGTACACGCAGCCACTGAGGTAGTTCAACGAGAGAATGCAGAGCTATGGCAGAAGGTGACAGCTGCTTGAGGAGTGATATTCCTAGCCAGAGGCTCTTGTGCAGACGATGCTCAACTAGTAGGGTGGCTCTGTTCAACCTTGGTAAGTTTTTAAAATTATATACTTTGGTGGATTTATTATTTATAGAAAATGTTACGTAAAAATAAAAATATATAGTTGCATGAACTTATTTAATTTCATCATGTTCAAATGATAAAATAGACTTACACGAACTTATGGCACTCGGTTCAGATCACCGGTTTGAAACTTATGCAAGTTTATACTCCAAAAAGGCCCATTTTCGGGTTTTGACAGACCAAAACACCAGATATCGGCCTAACTACCACGAAATCCCATCACACACATCACAAATGATAAAATAGACTTGTACGAACTTACGGCACTCTGTTCAAATCACCGGTTTGAAACTTATGCAAGTCTCTGCTCCAAAAAGGCCCATTTTCGAGTTTTGATGGACCAAAACACCGGATATCGACCTAACTACTACGAAACCCATCACACACCTCAAAAATGATGAAATAGACTTGTACGAACTTCTGGCACTCGGTTCAGATCACTGATTTGAAACTTATGCAAGTTTCTGCTCCAAAAAGGCCCATTTTTGGGTTTTGACGGACCAAAACACTAGATGTCAGCCTAACTACCACAAAACCCCATCACACACCTCACAAATGATAAAATAGATTTGCACGAACTTACGGAACTCAGTTCGGATCACCGGTTTGAAACTTATGCAAGTTTCTGCTCCAAAAAGGCCCATTTTCGAGTTTTGACGGACCAAAACACCGGATATCAGGCTAACTACCACGAAACCCCATCACACACCTCAAAAATGATAAAATAGACTTGCACAAACTTACGACACTCGGTTCGGATCACCAGTTTGAAACTTATATAAGTTTCTATTCCAAAAGGGCCCATTTTCGGGTTTTGACAGCACAAATGATAAAATAGACTTACATAAACTTACGGCACTCAGTTTGGATTACTGGTTTGAAACTTATGCAAGTTTCTACTCTAAAAAGGCCCATTTTCAGGTTTTGACGGACCGAAATACCGGATATCAGTCTAACTACCACGAAACCCCATCACACACCTCACAAATGATAAAATAGATTTGCACGAACTTACGACACTCGGTTCGGATCACCGATTTGAAACTTATGTAAGTTTCTGCTCCAAAAAGGCCCATTTTTGGGTCTTGACGGACCAAAACACCAGATATCATCCTAACTACCATGAAACCCCATCACACACCTCACAAATGATAAAATAGACTTGCACGAACTTACGGCACTTGGCTCGGATCACCGGTTTTCAATCTTCTGCTACTTTATGCCGTTCTTGCTATTTATGCATGGAAAAAAAATAATATATTCACTTTCATATATATTTAATAAGTATTCTAATATATATTATTTGATCTTTATTTCATATTGATCGGGATTATTACGTCGAGGTCTTTAGGTCTTGCATCGAGACTGACTATTTTTATCTGTTTTTTTTTTCATCGACATCTATAGTTACATTTTTTTAGACAATTTTTTATTTTTGTATTTATTCTTAAATTTACTTTTACAAATGTAACTAATTAATTTGTATAATATACATATGAATGTATTTTTCTTTTTCAATATATATTCATTCAGAATGTTTGGATTTTACTGTATATCAGGATGATTGATACAGGTTTAAACAGGAATATAACAGCAAATAAAACAAATAATGTAGGAAAAAAAAATTAAACTTTTAGCGACGTATAAAATGCAGTCACTAAAAACTAAGAAATTAATTTATAGCGTCGCTTCAAATTTGTCGCTAAAGATTGGCTACAAACTATTAGCGACGCACAACAAGCGTCGCTAAAGGTCGGATAAATATACCATTTGCGACGCACACAGGAAGCGTCGCTAAAAGATACCATTAGCGACGCACATTGCGTTCGTGTATAGTATTTGTGACACACCTTCAAAATTATTAGCGACAGCACAGTGAGCGTCGCTAATAGTTACCTTTAGTGACACAAAGGGATGTGTGCGTCGCTAACACTATTAGCGACGCGACTATTTACAACGTTTTTAGCGACACCCATTTGTGCGTCGCAAAAGCTCTTTAGCGAAGCATTTTGCCACTATTAGCGACACACACGTGCATCGCTAATAGTGCCTTTTCTTGTAGTGTCTCTAATTGGGGTTCCTAACATTTCTTAGCTCGTCTTATGGCTTACTTGAGCCCTTAAAGGTATTTTGGTAATTTTTTATTTTATGTCCCTTATTGTTCGGCACGTCGTTTGCCTAAATGAACTCCATTTTTTAGTTTAGAGGGTCTTTAATACTTTGGTATAGGTCCCTCTTTACTTCTTATACTTTTTTAGTAGCTTCATTAAGTCATAGGGACGTATTCGTTATTTTACACTTGTTTTAATGTTCTATTTTTTCCAAACGGGCATAGCCATTGGATCTGGAACTTTTAAATTTAGCATCTTCCATATCTTAATTAGCCTTCTTGTACCTTATTTTAAGTCTGGGGGCATTTTCATAATTTCACTTTCATGCGGAATCATCTTCAGATGCCCAGATGCTCAATTAGACCTTACCATTAGTTACAGAGCATACATCAATGTTAAGTATGCCCCTTTCTAAATTTTTATAGTTAGTCTGGTAGCCCGTATATCACTAGGGGTAGTATGGGAATTACACATTTTTATATATCAATATTTTCGATAACTTGGTTAACGAAATAGGCCATTGAGTCTGGAACGTTAAAAAATGTTTGGGTAGGTACCTTTCGATCATTGGGGTTCATTTGATAGCTCAATCAAAGCATTATGACATAATTAGAATTAAGTCCAATTTGTCCGTTCATATACTTCGGGGTATTATTTTCCAAATTGGACTCCTCCATTGAGTCTAAAATTCCCAAAATCATTGGGAATGACTCTTTTTGCATTTTAGTTGGCCTTCGTTACATTGTTGTGAGGCTTGTGGATAAAATGGTAATTTTACCTATTTATTTAATGGCATAAATAAAATTTTTAATTAATTTTATGGGCTCATTCATAATTTTGCCAAGAGTTAATTACACCTACCTCCCCTGAGGTTTGTGACAATTGCAGAAACCTCCTCTTATACTTTCTGAAATAACACTTATCCCCCTTCTGGTTCATGTGTCGGTAACATTTTTCCCCCTAGCCGTCAACTACCGTTAATCACAGTGACTGAAATTAATGACAGTAAGCATAGATTTTTTTTTAAATACCAATTTTATCCTTACAACCCTGATGTTATTATGCTTGCTAACATGTGCCGGCCTCCTACCATCCACCCCGACGACCTAAACAAGAACCTCCAGATCTGGACTAAAACCACCTTCGTCAACCCCTGCTCCAGATCTCTCTTAGGGGCTCAATCTCCCCTTACATCTCCAACTGCACCAACCTCCAAGCCCTCAACCTCTAAAAGACATTTATATGTCCACCAAAAACTCAGCGAGTTGACTCTTTAGTCCAAGTTCGAGCCAGGGACTGAGTCTACCATCTGAGTCTACTATTTTCTCTGTCACTTCTTTCCCCGAGTTCGTCTCTCTAGGACTATTGTGTCCTTGTTCGTGACTCCAGTAGTCCCCTAAAAAATCCTTCGCAACATTCCAAGCTCGGAAAATATGTCGGTTCGAGGAAGATCTGAGACAGAGAATCGCTCCAATCGACGTTCATAAAACCTCGAGTGCCTTTCGTTTCCAAGCTTCCCATAACCATCACAAGCAATTGCTTATACGAATAGTAAAATCTCTTCAGGGAAAGAACATTTCAGAGTATCGTGACCCCCATAGCATGACCTATGAGAGGAAAGCCCTGTAACGAACCCCTAAACTCAGGGTTTTTGCTTCTACATCAACAGTACATTTGACAATTAAATTATGGGTCGATGATTGAACAAGATTCTGCTTGGTAAATGGGGTTGGAGTCATCGCGAACCCAAGTGCCCATGAACAGTGCGCATGAAGTTTGATTGCCTCGAAGCAGTGGTTTTCTATGGTTGGGGTGGTTATGGTGATTCTTCAGATTCAGTAACAATACTGAATGAAGCTATGCGGGATTGAGAGAGAGATGTGAGAGGAAGAAAGAGGTTAGGGCAGAGAAATTGAGAGAAAGATGTTTGCGTGGTTAAGGCAGAGAAATTGAGAGAGGAAGAAAGAGGAAGAGAATTAAAATATAAGGGGTAAAGTAGTGAATGACCAGATTCCGTTAACCGCCGTTTAGCCGACAGGTCTGATAAGGGGACAGTGTTATTTCAGAAAGTATAGGGGAGCTTTCTGCAATTATCATAAACCTCAGGGGAGGTAAGTGTAATTTACTCTTTTCCCAAAAATCTAGAGTTATTATGCAAATTATAAAGTTCTGGTTCAGCCAAATTCGGTCAAATCTACTGGTTCGGTAAGCACTATTAAAAACCCATTATTTTCCCTAAAAATTAACTGGTATGGTCATAAATCAAGTGAACCGGACTCAATATGGTCAAGAACCAACCAGTCTAGTCATGTCTATGACATCAGCATGGCATCGGCAGTGTAACACCCTGACCTAATAAATTGGGTAATTTAACGCAATGTACCAAAGACAGACTTAATGAAAACCTTTAAGAGCCCAATATGTGTCATTTCAAATGAAGGTTAAACAAACTAACCTAATTACGGTAAGACTATCATAACCTAAGTTAGTGAGACTGAATGACCAAATACACCATCAACCTAAGAGGTTAAAATTATGCATCAAAATTTAATAACTATCTGATTATTGAATAAAATAAAGAAGTGCGTGGAATATCTGTGTATATATACATATATAGATACATGACTGGTACATCATGGGCACAACAGACATAGTACCACTTGCACATATATATAAATACTTCCTAAGTGAGAATATATATAAATGTATATATATATATATATATGTGTGTGTATTTGAATATGTAAAAATACATATAGTATGTATGTCTATATATATATATATATATACACACACACACAACAGTGCGTGTGTGTAACTGTGTGTATTTAAGGTGTGATGTGTGTGTGTAGTAAAGTAAGTGTGTGCATATGAGTGTGTGTGTGTGTGTGTATAGACTAGTGATTGGAAGAAAATGGTTGCAATGGTGGAAGGCCCCTTAATAGCTTGAAGGAGAAGGAGGCTACTACAACCCGCAACTACAGCCCTAAGTGAAGGGATTTTGATTGGAAGAAAAAAAAGTAAAGAGATAAAGAGATAAAAAGAGAAAAGAAAAGGGGTGGTGGAATAATAAATATATATATAGAAGTATATCTTTATATATATATATATATGTAAACTTACACCCTAAATGGCTGTGAAAGAGAGAGGAATAAGGAAGTAGAGGTAGAATTGCGGCTAAGATAGAGAGAGAGAGAGAGAGAGAGAGAGAGAGAGAGAGAGAGAAAAATGTCGAAGGCAGAACTTAAGGTATTTCTCTTATTAAAAATTTTCTCTATTAGCTTCACTATAATTGATTTAAGATACATATATGAGCCTTACTATTAACGTAAAGCATATTAGGAGCTTAAACAATGTCTGAAAGGACCCTAGAATGACCAAAAATTAGGGACTGCCATGAAAAAGACCTCCAAATTGGGTCAAAATCGACTTGAACCAAACAAGATTTGGAAGCCCGGGGCTTAAACTAGATACTTCTAGGGTCATGAATCCATAAAAATTAAGAGAAGAAGATCAAAGAAAAGTGAGAAAAGTGGAATTACAGGTTGCGGGTTTGAAACCCAACCCATGAATTGAAGCTTTAAACTCAAGCCTCTAAACGGATTATTAATCCTCATAACCTTATGATCACAACAAGCCAAGAACCACCAAGTTTGGTGGAGAATTGAGCCCAAACCAAGCTTGATACATCCATGGCTATTGAGCTTCAATAGAGCCTTTAAGCTCATTGTAATCCTCAAAATCAATGCCAAAATCTTAGTTAAGCTTCTAGCAAGACATAGCGATTGAAAACAGTAAAAATTCATAGCGAATAACCCTTGAAATCGAAGCCTGAAAAAAATAGGGTTCGCAGTTATTGTTCATAGTCCTAGGGAAGACGATGAACAATAACAGGTCACAGAATCGGGTCAGTTTGGGTTCAGGTCGAGACCCAGTTCATACACAATAAGGGTCACTTGAAACTGCATCGTTTTGGGTAATAGGAATGTTTTAAAAACTAAAAAGGGGGTTTTTTGGTTACAAGGTTAGGGGGTTATTTAATAAACCTACACAGGAATAAAGGATACCTTATCCCTGATCTGTGACTCTATCTACCGTTTGGCTTACCAACTTTTAAAAAAAGTAGGGAGCTTGTATCTCCCCAAGGTTTGAACCGTGAACCACTCACACACACATCACGTGTCCTTTCACTAAGCCACATCATCCCTTGTGAATAATATTCATTTAATATATATATATATAATGTAATTCATTAATTAAATTAAATTAAAGGCTATGTGTGTCCGAATAAAATCAAAAGAGTGACCATCATGATATTTTTTGATGTTACAGACCCAATGGCAGGGTCCATTTTACTAAATGAAGTCCCAAAAATTAAGACACGTGAAATGCCATAAATTACCAAAATGCCCTTAGTGATACCAAAGCCAGTTAAATGTCAGAGAAAGCTCATTTTGACTTTTTTTGAGATTCTCGACTCAATGGAGGAGTCCATTTTACCAAATGAAGCACCGAAAAATATGACGCGTGAAAGTGTTAAATTAGAAAAATACCCCTAGACTTAATATAAGCTATAGATAAGCAAATTAAGATCTGAAAGCATCCTAAATTGATTATCTTCGACACTCCTAGACCTAACGATGACATCCTTTTAAGGGAAATAAGACCCGTTAACTAACTAAAACATGATGAAGATGTCCTTAAAACTTAATGAAGCTACTAAGAAAGTATAAATGGAATTAAAAGACCTATATTAATGTTTTAAGGATTGTTTAGACTCACAAATGATGTCCATTTAGGAAAATGACGAATCGAACAATATACAACGTAAAAAGGAAAATGACCAAAATGCTTTTAAAGGCTAAAGTAAACCCCCTGATGAACTACGAAGTGTTAAGAACCCTAGTTAAAGATCAGTGAGGGATTCCTAAACAATAAGATAAAGTCCAGAAGAAGTTAAGAACGTTAAGTAAACAAAGGATTAATCTGAGATGTGTACTGATATAGTATCAATGAATTATGAACCATGATTTAAGGATCACCAACAAAGAAATAAGGATAAGACCAGTGCCATTGCAAGTCAAGTAAGCAAATGACTGTGGACTCTAGACTACAGGTGAGTAATCTTGTATTTTGAAATGAAGAATTTAACTCCATGATTTATGAGATGTTTTAATTCAAAGTCCTGTTATTCACATGACTCATATTTTAAGTATGCTTTTGTTCTTTTTTGAAAGTACTGCTGTGAATTGAAAAATGTGCTTATTTACATGCCAAGTTGTTTCTATGACTCTTAATTCATGCATGCCTATCTCTATTTTCAAAAGTTGTGATAAATATCTTCTTTTAAAACTGAATGTTTCTCAGTCATGCTATATTTAAATGCTCTTGAAAAACATCTATTTGAAAAGAAATATTTTAAATACTTCTGTTTGTGAACCAATAACGTAAGATAATTAGTGTATAAGCACTCTTGTTAAGTGTTTCCTTAGGACTCACTACTATAATGCCCGAAAGAAGGCTAGACATCTCTCTTATTTAGATTATGTATTAATGAAAATTATATTGACCTCATGTTAAGCTTAACGTCCAGATCGATACATATTCTCGTGTATAGCGAAAAGATAATAAGTTATGAAATGGAAAAATGTTTTTGAGCTCCCATTTTTATGAAAAGGATATTTTATCCTCCTGATTTATGATATAGGGTTTTACCCTCCTGTTTAATGAAAATGATTTCTAATCCTCATGTTTATAATTAAAGTGTTTACACTTCTAATTCAATAAAGAATTTATTCATTCTGTTTTAGGTGAAAGAACCTAAATGCCTATGTTTTGTACCACTAATGGAAATTTTACTTTGTGTTTACAAAAAAAATGTGTCTGACTTGAATCATCCTGAAATGCTTCTGTTTTAACTTACTGTTTCAAAGTTTACTATTTCAAAGTTCATGTACTTAAATGCTTTATGATTCAAGTATTTATGTTTTGTATTGAAAATGTGATCAGTTGATAACATATTTTTATCGTGAAATACTTCCTGCTTCAAAACCCTATCGATTGAAAAACCCATGACAATCTACTAGAATTACTCACAAGCTTTTCATAAATCTTAAATGGATATTACCCATGATATTTAAAGTAAAGAAGTGAAAGTCTGAAGTTCTAATAAGAAGTGGGGTATAGGACCCACAGCTATAGTGAAGTGCAATGAATTAAAGTTCAGTTGTGAGGTATAGGACTCACACTTAGTGTAAGTATGAAGTTCATACGTGAACATGAGGTATGTGACTCTTAGTTAGTGTAAGTATGAATTTTAGATGTGAACGTGAGGTATGGGACTCATAGTTAGCATAAGTATGAAGTTGAGATATGTATGAGATGTGAACATGGGGCATGGGACTCACAGTTGATGTGATCAAAGAAGCTAGCAAGGATCAATATTATGAAGTAGTCAAACTTGATGTAAGTAATGTAATGTTTCAAGAAACTATTCTAGCCTATCTAGATACTTGATGGATGAATGTAATATGTGTGATTGCTTCCATTGTAATATTTAAGTTTTTTGTGAAGTGTATTTGTAAGAATTTTGGTTAAGCTCACTTGCATCCCGTAATCTGTATAGGATGGGTTCCGGAGGTGTGACAAGGCAAGGGCGTTATCAAAATGATGTTGTTTCAATCAAACCCAGATCCGTTTACGCACGGGTCAGCCCAAACCCAATAACCAACCCGTTTTACAGTTGACTAGTCAATCGGTTGGCTTACAAGTGCCGATCACCTTTTCCAGCAACGACGACCGACAATGATCAAGTTCCAGTGATCAGTCCACATGTTTCTAGACCATTTTCTACAAGGATTCCATTTCCAAAGTTAGTTTTGGATTTGGTTTAGATTTGGCCATCAAACTAGCCAGTTACAAGTGGACTCCAATGAATCTCGATTTTCTAGGAACGTGTGTTTAATTCTATTTCGACGTGTTACAAACCATTTTCTCACCAAATTCTCATTCCATTTTCTTTTTGGAACCTTATGGAACATCTTACCATTCCTAAAACAAGACAAATCGAGTTCAAACTCCTCAACCAAGTTCTATCCACCTTAATTGTAATTCCAGTTTTCTCCTTGATTCTTTGGTCATTTTTCTTGGTTTAAATTCCATTGTGTCCCTTTTTTGTTGCTTATTTGAGCCATGCATTTAGTTTTAAGTACTGTTCACATTAGGTTCAAAACCTAGTTTTACTCATTTTGGCTATTGTTGTTCTAGGGTTTCTTAAAAACCAACCGTTATCATTTCTATTCCAAATCCATACATTTATAATATTCTCTATATGAATGCAATCTATATTCACTAAAACTAAAAATAACCACAAAATTTCTAGTGAGAGAAACCTACATTTCTATGGTTGTTCTCTCTCTCTCTCTCTCTCTCTCTCTCTCTCTCTCTCTCTCTCTCTCTCCTTAGTCTTTGGTTCTTGCATGCTCCATCTGAGCCTCCATGCCACTTATGGGACTCCATTAAACTTCCATTCTCAGACCATTGTGCATGCACACACACATGAAAACAAATTTCTCTTCCTCTCTACTTTTTCTCTCTTCTCTCTCTCTCTCTAGTTCTGTTGGGCTAGCTGAAGAATTAGACTTGTAACATAGCATTGTTGTTCTACTTCATGTATATATATATATATATATATATGAGATGGTCTTGGAGATAATGTGTTCATGACAAGTGGCTAAGAAATATTACTCTTGGACAATCCTTCCTCTCAAGGCCATGCCTCTCATTATTCTATTGTCTCTAAAATTCTCATTTAATTTTGACTCATATAATTAGCCCTTATAATCAGATTGTAGTAGAGAATGCTGGTAGTTTCCACTAGCTTCATGTATTATGTGTTGATATGCTAAGGTGTGGTGTGGTGTTGGTGTACCACACTTGGTCCTTCCATCTTGACTACACATCATTTGTTATGCTTTGATTTATTATGATGTCCTCTAATTTCATTATGTCCCAATTACTAAACTTGTACTTAATTCGGTTTAGGAACCATCGTCTTCAATTAAGTGCACTTATGCACTAGTTCACCCAAAATCGCTCGTGTTAATTCTTGATTAACATTTAATTAAGCTTGGCATCAAAATATTATTCTTATCATCCAATCATTTTTTATAGGATTGATCATCACCAATTAAATGGCTGTGGAACACACATGTGCCTTTGTTTCCAAATTCATAGCTTAATTATCTTTGTTAAGTTGCTCATTGTCCTTTTTAGGCTTATCTCCAATGATAATAATCATTAGTTTTAATTACCCAATAATATTGGGCCAAGATGTTGCATTCAAGATTCACTTGTATGGATATATTTAGAAACCGGACACTTGTACAATTATTGTGAATCACCTTCAAATTTTTGAAAGACATTCTACAAGTATAATTATAAATCTTTTCTTTGCATAGTGTGTAAGTTTATTTGGTATCCTAATCATGGGAGAAGGAAATCAATTAGTTTCAGTTTTTAATTCCGCTATGCGTAGGTTGTATGATGATATCCAACACAAGTCTCATTATTTATAAGCCTAGCCTATATATAGAAACGAGGCTCCTAGTCTTTGTATAAAAAAGAGAACTACTCCTACACACACACACTATCTCTCTCGCATGTTCGTGTTTCTGTAGAATTTTCTCTACACTTTCCTTAGCTATCTTACTATTTATATATATATATATATATATATATTATTTCTACTGGCATCTTGTATTTATTTTCTCAAAAAGCTTCGATCAAAGATCAGTTCTTTATTCCTCCCAACAAACGTGACCTCTAAGAATGATAGTATGTGAGCATACAGATAGATCTTGTAGTTTGCAAAATCCATTTGCACCTTGACATGGGGAGGCTTCATCCATTTTAGGACAGTGAAATCACGCTTTTTTACTCTCATAGGCCAACTCTACTCTATTATTTTTATAATTTGTTAATCTTTCATGTCTAAGTTTTCCTGTTAACGTATGAGTTTAAAAATAAAATAATAAATTTGCGTTAATATTTCTTTTCACTCTTATTTTAGTTTTTGTAGCCTTACTATGATAATATCACAAAACTAAACTTCTTATATTTACACATCACATTAGGAGCTTACAATTATGTTGTGTTAGATGTTGCATGCTTAGTTTGATACAATAAGTTTCTATTTAATATTGTTTTGTAGTAACAATTTTTCGATGCTATTACTTTTTATTTTTCTTTGTTTAGTTCTTTTGTGGCCTTCCTATTTGTAGTACACAATTTCAATAGTAATAATTCCAAAAGCCCGATCTATTATCGGTCTCGTAACCCTCTAACTACCACCCAAAAATCACCATCTCACCAATGCATGATTGTCAAGCACAACCCCCAAGGACCCGAGATGTGATTGAAAAATACCAAGAAATATTAATAAATGGCTTACCAAGGATGGAAAAGTCAACCAGACTCCCGAATACTTATTGTTGCCCACATATTTACCCTAGAGGGGGCTAAATAGGGTATTTTGCAAATATTTACTTATTTTACAAACTTTAAAAATGAATGTTATAAATGCATAAGTAATTAAAGAGTAAAGAGAGAGAGAGAGAGAGAGAGAGAGAGCAAACCTATCAATTTACAAGGTTCGAAAAACTTTCTCGACTGGTCTTTGGATCAGTCACTAGTTCTAATGTACACTATTTAAGCCTTTGAAAAATAATCGACTGAATCATCTTAGAGGTTAACTGTATCGGACAGTGAGTTCGGATTGTTTTATAAAAAAGGCCACTCAATCTACTAGATTCTTGGAACTGGTCGACTAGTTTGATCAATGTAAAAATAAGCCTTATGAATCAGTCGACTAGTTCCATAAACTAGTCAATTGGTTTGGACAAATTGTCTTCATGCTTATTTTCTCTCATTATACTTTTATCAAAACTTTTTTATCTTTCAAAATTTAAAGTATATCAATGATTTTGTTTTGAAAAATCATTTGAGGTTAGTTCTTAGTTGATCATTTTAAATAGTAAGAGCATACAATCAATGATCAATCTAATCCTAAATCACTCAAAACTCAAAATAAGAAAAATAAAAGTCTTCACTTGACTTGTCTTTGAATCCTTGGGCTTGAATGTGTCCATTTTCTTGATTCATCATGAGAGCATTCCACTTGATTTTATTATTGTATTGAAGCATGTTCTTAAGTGGAATCCTTTAGTTTGATGATTTTTTTCATTTCTTGGTCAACAATCTTCTTTGACCTAGATTACCTATTTGCATTGATACTTAGATAAAACATTAGTCCACATGGATAAAGCTTTGTAATTATCAAAATTATTGAGATGTCCTTGGTTGCAAACCTTTACGGCTAATAATCTCTCCCTTTTTTATAATGACAAAACAATGTCTTTTGCAAATAGTGAATTGAGAATGCAATTGATAGAGAATAATAATATTTTATATATGCTCCCCCTATCAATTGGTAAACTTGAATTCATGCCACAAATTAATAGATCTACACAATTTGGTATATTTTTTTTTTATCTCCCCCTATCAATATGTAATCATTGCATTTTTGGGTTAGAGTTATATCAATTTATCATGCTTTGTTTACGCATTTAAGTATTATGATAAAACACATAAGTTTACACAAAACACATAAAATAGATATAACAAAAATGTTTTCTATTCATGTATTGATCTTTTAAAATAATGAGCATGAATACAAGTATTTCAAAAACAAATACAAGAAGAAAATTATAGTAAGGATTTTGAAATAAAAAAAAATCCTATATACTATACTTTCTATTCTTCTTCCTATTTCTTCTCCCTCTTTGTCATCTTCAAAAAGAAATAACTTAAGGTTCTTAGGGAGATGGAGGCATGTGTCAGGGTGCTGAGGATTTGGCAAAAAGTGTCCTTAACATTAAACACTTCCATCTTGGTCTCGCCATACTTTCTCTCGATGTGGTAGTAGAGAGAGCCGACACAAAGCCTAAGAATGTGGATATCATTCTATCTGGCCTCTATCCTCTCGGTCATTAAGGATAGGGTTTTGGAGATATTGGATTCCACTGGTCCGAATTTGGGTTCGGAGACCGAAGTCCATCTCTTAAAAAAGGGTGATGGTAGAGGAAGAGTCCGGGGTTGGAACAAAAGTAGGAGGAATGGGAGGGGGATGGGTGGTCTGTGTAGTAAAGTGAGTGGAAGAGTGAGAGTATTGAGTTTGCTCGGATGGGGGAGCAGGAATGGTTTTGGGGACCCATCTTTAGTTAGTGGACTTGTACCCCGCGGACGTAAGAGTCTCTTTGGAGTCAATTTCCATGTGGAAGGGGGTTTTAGAAGTCTATTTCACTACAGGGTCAATTTGGTAGTGTCGGAAAAGAGTGATGAGGTGGTTTCCATATGGAAAGATGCCTCATTTATTTTTTAGGCAATCATTCATGCGATAAAGAATGATGTAAGGGAGATCAGGTTTTTGGTGCTTTAGAACACACCAAATAAAGAACACGTCCATGTACGAAACAAAGTCTTGTCCACCAGGTACGTGAGAGGATATTGTAGGTGATGATGTGGTGGATGAGGTGGGATTTAAAGGTGAGTTAGGAGGTTTTTGGTTTGAAAACCTTGGTGATGTTAGGGTCACTACACAATTGTTGTATAGCCGTGAGGGGGTTGAACCCTTCATGCATTACCCGAGTGTTGGTAGTGAACTCTTGGAAATTCCCTTGGGGGATAATGAAGATTTCGAAATGAATGTTGAGTTTGAGTGAGATGGGATGGTCAAGAACCTAAGATGAGTCATTGAGACCCTTTGGCATCTCAAAATGGGTACAAAAGAGTTGGACAAGTCGGGTGTATTGTATGTTGGAGGATGAGAGAAATTTGGTCTAACCTAGGTAATTAAAGTGAAAACCTATAAGAATGGATTCTAACTCAAGGAAGGGAGTGCTAATGGTTTTCCCATACTCAATATGACAATGTTTGATATCATCATGGAACTTTTAGACAATTTCGGTATTGAGGAAGACTTGCTGGTCAAGGTGAGATTTTGTTCAGGTGTTCAGCATCAGAATCCTCTTTAAGACGCTTGCCTTGGGATTTGGATGAATAGGTTTTTGGTTTGGGGAGTCATGGAAGAGAGATTGAGAGATTTAGGGAAGAACTTTGGAGGTTTGGAAGTGGTTTAAGAGAAGTCAAAAGGTCAGTAGTGAGCACGAGTTTGAAATGTTTGAAAGTGCCTTAGTTTTTATAGATTCAACCAAATCAATCGACTAGTTTTCACCATCAATGAACTAGTTTTACCCTAGTTTTGGGGCGGTCGACTACTTTAACTAGTACCCATATGTTTCTCTTTTAAAACCTATTCAGTCGACTAGTTTTATACATCAATTGACTGATAGGTCGATTGACTTGACTAGTGGCCAATTTCTCTTATGGCTATGCATTTTTAATGGACCTTATGGCCAATTGTTCCTATTATCAATTGACTGGTCTATAAAGAGTATCGACTAATTTGAGCATAAGTGATTTTATCACGTAGTTACTCAAATTGTTTGGGTCAATCATTCCTAATTCTCTTCTAATAAAGAAAAACCTCTGCTCTTGGAGTGGTTTGGTGAATGTATCCTCTAATTGATGGTTTGTATTAATGAACTCAAGGATTACATCACCATTTTATACATAATCCCTAAGAAAATGATGTCTAATCTCTATGTTTTTGGTTTTAGAGTGTTAGATTGGGTTTTCAATTATGTTAATTGCACTAGTGTTATCACCCCTTAATTGGGATTAGATCATAATTAAGATTAAAGTCTTGAAGTTGTTGCTTCATATATAGAGTTTAAGCACAACTCCCGGCTGATACATATTTTGCTTCGGCCGTGAACAATGCTACTAAGTTTTTCTTTTTCCTAAACGAAGACACAAGGGAACGTCCAAGAAAGTGACATGCCCTATTTGTTCTTTTTCTATTAACTTTGTAACCGGAAAAATCAACACCCGAATAGCTTAATAGATCGAAATAAGTGTTTCTAGGATAAAACAATCCTATGTTTATTGTTCCTAATAGGTATCTAAAGATTCTATTTATAGCTTTTAGGTGTGATTCTTTAGGACAAAATTGAAATCTTTCACACACAAGAATATACTAAACATAATGTTCAGGTCCACTTGTTGTGAGATACAAAAAACTTCCAATCATACCTCTATATTTCTTAATATCTACATCATTTTCTTTGTCATTTTTCTCAAGTTTGGTGGTAGCACTTATGGGAGTATTCATGGATTTTGTATCTTCCATCCCAAATATTTTAAGTAGTTCTTTGACATATTTAGATTGGTTAATAAACTTTCCATCTTTAGTATAGAATTTAAAATATTTCAGTCGACTAAATAGATTTGTAAGGAAACCTAATAGGCTAAAAAGGCTTTGCCCTAGCCATAAAAGAATGAGATTAGAAAGCAAGAGAGTTAAGAGAGATTTGACCACGAATGGGATTTGACCCCCTAATTCTTGATATATTACTTCCCAAGGCAATTTTCTTAAATGTCCCTTCTTATATTCACAAACCTATTTCTCTCTTTTAGTTAAATGGTAATTTTACCCCTTCTTCATTCTAATTTCTTCAACTAAATATAATTCTAATTATTTTTAAGTCTCATTAATCATGTTTTCTAGGTTCTACCCTCCTGTAGTCCTATGTTGCAAATAAAATGACCAAAATGCCCTTTGGTCGCATAACGAGACCAAATGACTTTCATTAGTTACCAAAATCATTTTACTATATTAATTAACATTATTACACATTATTACTAATTTTTAATAAATTATTTAATATTAGAAATTTTCAAAACATTACAATGACCGTCTACACTTCTGGTGGTTCATGATAGTTGGTTCAATCATCAACATAGTTGAGCACACAGCCATGTTCCCAAACAACACCATCAAGCCCGAATACAAGCCCAAATACAATGTATCACCCGAGGTCGAGATCATAATACATTTTTTCATCTTAGCTTCAACTTGTCCACCATTGTTATGTTCTTGCTCAAACCTCACTGATCCCTTTCACGAGGAAATGGGTGAAGATAGATTCAAAAACATCATCGTCTTGGATGTAAGGTTGTGGTGTAACATAGAACTAACCATAAACCTGCCAACAATGGAGGCAAACAGTACTAGTTTCAGGAATAGAAAAAATTTGGAGATGTTTGGAATGTGTTAAGCATCATCCTAAAGATATTGTCATTTGGAACAGTGTTAGGCACTCAAGGGCTTTACACATGGATGATGATTTTGCTACTGTGATTTAGATTTATTCATATTGAAGAGGCAACCTAAAAGGGATGGGTGAATATGTTACTAGGGTTTTAAATTTTTTAACCCATTTTTCCCTATTTGAAATTTCACGAACCACAAAGAGAGATGTAGAAAATGAAATATAGGGCACACAACTAATTTATATCGGTTCGGCTAAAACGATAGCCTATGTCCACTCTTGGATAATGATTCCTTGATTCAATCACCCAAATTTTCACTATAATTATTGATATAGAGCTAGTTTCACCTCTTCTAAACTTCTCCTTCACAATAAAAACCTTCAACCTTGTATTGGTTAAATGAAGTCAATCTCCAAGACAACAACAATATAAATGTTTACAAGAATAAGAACACAAAGATCCTCTACAATAAGCCAAAATATTTTGAATTTGTCTTCTGGTTAGCTGGACTTGTCTCCTAGGTCTTGGAGTTGCTCCTTATATTTGTGAGTTTTTCTACTTCGGTTAACTGAATATGCTGACTTTCGGTCAACTAATTATAACATGAAAGTTGTAGTATCTCGAGGTTTCTAGCTTTGGTTAGTCTAATTGCACACTTCTGGTAAATTGAATACACTTTGGAGCTTCTAATATCTTAGGTGGTCTAATGAAGTCATTTAGATTCATGTGTCTTGTCATCCAAAGTAGGTTTTCGACCTTTGTATCTCTTATTTTACTCTATCCGATCAACCGACCGGAGATGTTCGGTTAGCCAAACTTGTGCTCTTCTATCAATGGTGAATCTTTGTAATTTATTGACAAATGCTGTCACGACCCGAGACCCACCCTATGCGGATCTCAAACCGCGAACCCGACCCGACATTGTTGCCGAACCGGATCTCTCAACTTGCTACACAATCATTGTTACTAACATGCAACAACTTATCATAATATAAACAACGAGAGACTTTAAAATAAAAAAGTTGCATGTAATATATATCTGGTTCTCAAAATACATGACTGTAAAATTCTTTAACTACTGTACATCCCCAAGACGTGGATGACATGGGAGGCTACAAGATTGTACTATGTATTACACTTGTAACTTCAAAAATTAATGTCCATCTCTATGCTAGCAAGCTCTATCGTCTGCTCTGAGTATCTGTCCCTAAAAAAGTAAGTAGTATCTGTGTGAGCTATGAAAACTCAATAAGTGATTACCCTTTGCCCTACTATGCGTACAAGTCAATATAAAAGGCATAATGCATAAAAGAACTAGGAAAATGCAAATGTGATAGCAAGTCAAGAAGTATAGAACTCATCAAATGAATATCAAATAGTAGGAAGCTCAAATGATAAAGCAATGAAGATCTGATCTGCTAACAAATATTATACTGCTACAGTCATGAGCTGTCTCAAGTATAATCCATATCTACTCAATAAAAAGTTGTGAAATCTCATGATCATTCATAATGAAATAATATGATCAAGCTATAATAACCAATAATGACAGTGATATCAATAAAAGTGGATGCACTCTAACTGGACACTCGGAATTCCCCTTAAGCTCGTACTCAGTTCCAAACCAGGATACCTGAATAATACTGAGCGCTGTATACAAGTGTGACTCTATGTCCCATGCCTCACATAGCAATGTAACTGGTGTCCCCGTGGGACCTTGACCCGAGGGTCGTAGTAAGCATCAGATGGAGTTTGTGACTGAGCACAAATCTGGCACTAATAATATATCAGGAATCATGCTACCTTCCACGAAGAGTATAGTGGAATCATAATTGGTTCTCAGCAACAGTAACATAACTATAGTTTTCGAGGGCTAAGGTTATGAGACTGCTTCGAACATAACTAGTTAGCCCTCTCTGCCCTAGATACATGTGTACAAAAAGAAATCTATGCACAAGTGTATAAAATCATGATCGAGATATATGGCAAACAATAAACACTTTTCACAAGATAGAACAATATCGAAATGTGGATTCAATAACTTTATAGCATGTATGCAATACAATAGATAGTATTTGAAAAATTAATGACATGGCTGAAAGTATCACATGCAAAGATCAAATATCACTTACCTCCTACTGTATCTCTCTAGGAGATTAGACTACCTTCTCCTTGCCTCTTGGCAGTTCCTATGATTCAGAAAACGCATCTTAGTCTATAGTTACTTGATTTATGCTATTCATCAAATTTTATGTCTTTTTACTATAAGTATCTCTTTTACTTGAATATACTCTACCATTGAGTCCGAAACGTCGAAGAAAGTCGGTTTAAGCTTTCGCGGACTTCAATTCGAACATCTGTACTAAAAAGGGCAAAACGATCACTTTGTACTTTTACGTGTTCTCACTTTTTGATACCTATTTCCATAAATCAAACTTCACCGTTGAGTCCAAAATGCTCGAAATAATAAAAATTCACTATTCGTTTACTTAAATCGGAGTCCGTTTGATTCATATTTGACTCAGGGACATTTTAGTAATTTCCCTTATTTTTAATTAATTAAATTAATATTTAATTAATTATTTTATTCTGTGGGTAAATTCATAATAAATAGAAGTCTAGGGTAAATTTACAATTTCACTAAACTCTTGGGTTATAATTAAATTTCTGAAATTATTATTCCTATAGAGGATAGCCAAACAGTGGACAATCATGGAACAGGGATAGGATATCTCTATTCCCATTTTTCCCCCAATTTCAATTTCTTATCTTCGAAACCAAACACTCTGATTTCCCCTTTTAATTTAAAATAACCCTATTCCTAAACGATGCAGCGTTGGTGTAAGGTAGCACCACAAGACGCCGTTCGGTGGGGACTATTCATCAGTCTTCTCCAATGAATCTCCAACACCGGCCTATTTTTCTAACCTATTTTCTACCCTAAAATCAATGGGGTCCTCTCCTAAACTTCATGAGTTCCAACCTCGGTTTTCAACTTGGATCACCCCAACTCTACAAATAAGGAAGAATCAGTAGCTCCGGTGGAAAAACTGAAATTTCGGCAAGCCTATTTCGTGGTGATTTCTTCACTGTTTTCTCTCATTTTTTCTTCAAATAAATTTTTGCATCCAAGAGGATTAGTTCCTCATCATTTAATCTAAGTTTAATGACCAAAAATCCTAAAACTGAAATTATCATCAAAACCTGCAACTGCTTTTTTCTCCCTCATTTCTAAACCTTTTTAATTGATTCCTTTTGCAAAATGATCCCACTTTCATGCTTGTTCTAAACCTATACTCAAAACTAAATGAATATGCTTGAACATTAAAAACAGAAATGAGATTTTCACTCACCCGTATGAGCTTTTGGCTCGCAGTTTCCCTCTGTTTTCTCCTCTGTTTCTTCCTTCTTTCTTCTTTTGAATCTCAGAATCACTCTCAGCTTCTTGGTCTTCCTCTTTTCTTTTTTGATTTCCTCAATTAGCCCTCACAGTATATATAGGAAACTTCACCCACTTACATGCCCACCTTCCTTCTCTCTCTTCCTCCCATTTTTGCAGTTTTCTTTGACTTACTTTATCTCCTAAATTTTCCTTACTTGACACCTATTAATTTTCCAATTTCCTTGATTCAAGATATTTACATATATATTATAATATATACATAATACACACACTCACACAGACACTGTCAGCACAATGTGTATGTCACTTGGCCACTTGCATGCAGCACCCAACATGTGTATGTATTTGTTTGTGTACATGTATATTTATATACCTATACATTTATACCTTATATTACATGTATATATATATACATATCTTATACATATACATATACCGAATATATATTTCTATATATTATTATACATATATATATATATACATATATATTACCATGTATATATACGTATACCTATGTAAGTATGAAAATATATTATACACGTACTTCAAAGCATGTACGGGTACACATGCACGATTCTCTGCACTTGTCGAGTCCCTTGTACAAGTGATCTCGGGGTACTCGGATGTGATTGTAACTTCACTCGTGTGTTTGAAATAGATGTATGCTACAAAACTATACCTCGTTCATTTAGAATTCATAGTCGGGTTACAATTCGGCATTACACTACTCGACTAGGCCTATCTCGATTTGAGTGCCACATTCTGGGTCAGGGTATTACAAATGCATTATATATACATATACTTGATGAGTGCGTGAAAGTGCACTCTAAATACCCTATTATTAAATTAAAATGCTAAAATATAAATAGAAATGTTAGGATATAATTTATATTATTAAATTTAATTTCTATTTACAGTAAGATATATTTAAGCATTATTTTATAATATTTCAAATCTCAAATATTGCATTATTTTTTGGTGAGAGATAATTTGTAATTGTGCTTCACACTTAACATGTTTCGAATAATTTCTAGTTGATTTTAGGCTTCATTGTCATTATTTACATTTTATCACATATTTGAAGAAAAGGAAGCAGCCTATGAGTTCCTCACCACTTTTGCTGATCTCAAAAGATTATAAGCTTTCCAGCCAAAGAAAACAAACAAGAAAAAAACAGAAAGAAAAGTCAAACAAAAAGCATGCGGCAAAAGGCAAGAAGCTGCGGGACCCATCATTCGTGCGCCCTAGGCTTAAGAAAACAAGAAAGGGGAAGCGTTAGAAAAGAAAAGAAAAAAAAAAAGGGAGATTTGGATAGGTGGCTTAGAGGCTTGTGGCTACACAGGAGAAAAGTCAAAAAGGTGGGCTACGTAAGGCAGAGAAAGAAAGAAAAAAAGAATGGGCCTAGGGCGTGCCGTTTAAAAAATGAAGCAGAACAAGTAAGAGAAAGAAGAAAAGTCAAAAAGTCCGACTGGAGAGAGAACACGGCAAGGAAAAAAAAAAGCGGAAAAAATAAGAAGAGTGTGCGGCGCGGTGAGAGAAAAAGGCGTGAAGCTTGGGGGTCTAAGCGCGGAATGGGCTGGGTCTAAGGAGAAAAGTCAAAAAGGTGGGCTACGTAAGGCAGAGAAAGAAAGAAAAAAGAATGGGCCTAGGGCGTGCCGTTTAAAAAATGAAGCAGAACAAGTAAGAGAAAGAAGAAAAGTCAAAAAGTCCGACTGGAGAGAGAACACGGCAAGGAAAAAAAAAAGCGGAAAAAATAAGAAGAGTGTGCGGCGCGGTGAGAGAAAAAGGCGTGAAGCTTGGGGGTCTAAGCGCGGAATGGGCTGGGTCTAAGCGCAAGGGAAAATGGGCTTGTGCAGTTCGGGCTGGATAAATTGCGGTGCGGCGCTAAAGCAAGGCCAAGTAAGGAAAAAGAAAAAAAGGAGAAAAAGTGGGGTCCAGGCACTAGGCTTTGGGCGTGCGGCGTTGAATAGGGCACAAGGCGAAAAAAAAAAAAAAAAAGGGAATAAAAGAGTGCGGCGCAGCTTGATTAAGAAGAAGGCAAAAGAAGAAAAAGGAAAAGGCTGGTGCAGCACAAAAAAAGGAAAAAAAAAAAAGAAGAAGAGGTAGTCCAAGCGGCAGGAAGAAAAAAAGAGAAAAAAAATGGTGTGCCGCTAGCTGCTTCAGTTCTTGAGATTTATGTTGTCCATCATATGTATGGGTAACTAAATTCTCAAGTAGGGCTAGGGATGAACTTGCACACTAGATGGTATTTTAATTTATTTTTGATCCATGTATTTGATTTTCATTTATTAAATTCTTTGTTTTATCATTCTCAATTTATTATTGGTGTTTTCTTCTTCGAATAATCATAGAGTTTATTCCGTTTATAGATTCAGTCAGGCTTTTTCTATTGAATGGATTAGTTCTTTGATTACGTTTGGATCAATTGATTATTTATATTGATTTAATTCTTTGCTGCAATATTGCTCCCTGGGTATATTGTCGTCGTTGGATTCTCTCAATGTGGATAACAATTTGCGTGATTTAAAAGTGATGAATCATTTTTCAAAAGGTTACATTTGGTTTAATTTTGGTTTATAATTCTATATCTTCCGATTGGGATTTTTGGAATTAAATTCTCAATTGAGTTATCAAGTGAATTAAGAATAATTAAAATACCTGGATATGTGCAAGGGATTCCTGACGCTCTACTGTTCATTAATTTGAGTACTTTTTCCGTTAATCGTTTTGTTTAACTTCAATTTACATTTAAAATCACTTTTTATTTTTTCGTTATTCATTTAATATTTTCTTCAGCTTCTTTATTATGTCTGTTATTCTTTTAATCTGTCTCTCTGTGGAATCGACACCCCAAAGCTGCACTACAACTACTGCATTATTCTTTAGGGCGTAATCAAATTTTGGCGCCGTTGCTGGGGAGACGGTAGAAGAATCAGTAGATAGTTTTTCTTTTCAATAGTTTGTAAAGGCGGTAACTTCGTTCCCTCTTTTTACTTGCTGCATTATTATTTTATTTTATTTATTATTATTATCTTACATGCATAATAGGTATAGGAATGCATTAGGTCGATTTGCTTGTAGGCTTGTGTTAGAGCCAAGATTTAGAGTCTAATTTTTCTAACTTTTCTAATTTCTTGTTTGATAATTCCTCTAATTCTGAAAATATGAGTGAACACAGGGATCAACCCACTAGGACACTTCAGGATTACCTCCACCCTACACGCATAGCCACACCATCATGCATCATGTTTCCACCCAATACTCATCAACTCGATGTTAAAACGGGGGATGATACAGTTACTCCCTACATTTCATGGTTTGGAAAATAAAAATCCATATGTGCACATTAGGGAGTTTGAAGAGGTAGTTGCGACTTTCCATAGTCAAAATGCAACAGATGACATTGCGAGACTTAAGTTCTTTGCCTTTCTCTTTGAATGATAGAGCTAAGAGTTGGCTATACTCACTGAGACCACAGTCGATTAGATCGTGGAATGAGATGACTCATGTCTTCTTTACTAAATACTTTCCCCAACATAAGACCAATGCTTTAAAAAGACAGATCTTCAATTTTGCACAAAAGGACAATGAGACTTTGTATCAGTCTTGGGAGAGATTTAAGGAATTATTGAGTGTGTGCCCTCACCATGGGTATGAGAGTTAGCATCTAGTGAGTTACTTCTATGAGGGACTTACACCTAGAGAGCTCCTATTTGTAGAGATGATGTGTAATGGTGAGTTTTTGCAGAAAGATCCTGATGAGGCCATAGAGTACTTCAATAAGCTTGCAGAAAAAGCTCACACTTGGACAGGACCTAGTACTCTTGAGAGCAAAAATAGGTCACGACCTACAGGGAACCAAAATGGTGGTGGAATTTACCAGTCTCAAGGGAGGAGGACAACTTAAAAGCTAAGGTGGAGATACTCACTAGGGAGTTAAAGGCAAGGGACTTAAAGCCAACACACTTGGCTAATCATGCAGAGTCTTTTGGACCATGTTCTATATGTTTCGGGGTAAATCACCTCACCCAAGATTGTCCCACATTTGTTAAGATGAGAGGGATGTATGATAAACAATGTAATACCTTAGGTATGTACAAGAAGCCTTTCACACCATTCTCTGAAACCTATAATCTGGGGTGGCGCAATCACCCCAATTTTGGTTGGAAGTCTGAAAACCAGCCACCTACACAGCCACCTAGATCATACCCTGCACCATATCATAGCACCTTCATCTTCTAGGAATTCTTTAGAAGACACTTTGTATGCTTTTATTGAAGCACAAGGTAAGACTAATCAAAAGTTTGAATCTTTGATTACGCAGGTTGTGGAAGAAAATAAGGAGATAAAGAGCCAAGTGTCCAAATTGATGAGCTATTTGAGTGTGAATGAGCGAGGTAGATTCCCTTTCCAAGCTCAATCCACACCCCATGGTCAACACATAGCGCAACAGAACTTGAAGGATGGAAATGCCATTGTGACTCGAAGTGGTAAGTCATTACACATCCCAACAATGGACAAATCAAGGGATGTGGAAAAGGATCAAGTTAGTAGTAATGTCGAGCTGCCCAATGACCCAGAGGTGACAAAAAGCCCTGTTAAGGTACCATTCCCACAAGCTTTAAAATCAAGCAAGTGAACTTTGGATCCTAACAATGAAATCCTAGAGAATCTCATGCAGGTAAAAATCAATCTTCCTCTTTTGCATGTGATTAAACAAGTTCCTACTTACGCAAAAGTTCTTAAAGATTTGTGTACAATTAAGAGGAAGTACTATATGAAGAAAACAGCATTCCTAACAGAGCAAGTTAGTGTTCTAATTGAGCAGAGGATTCCTCCTAAGTACAAGGATTCTGGTTGTCCAACCATTGCATGCAGCATTGGAAATCATGAGTTTGGGCAAGCTTTGCTTGATTTAGGAGCTAGTGTGAATTTAATGCCTTATTTTATTTATTTACAAATGGAGTTGGGACAAATCAAACCAACTTCTGTGGTATTACAATTGGCTGACCCTTCAGTCAAAGCGCCATGGGGTGTGGTAGAGGATGTTCTGATTTAAATTAATAAATTTTATTATCTTGTTGATTTCATAATCCTTGACATTAGCTCTATTGTTGACTCTACTTCAAAAATTCCTTTGATTTTAGGTAGGCCTTTCCTTGCCACTGCTAATGCTCTTATTAATTACAGGAATTGGGCTCATGAAGTTGTCTTTTAGAAACATGACTCTCGAGGTGAATATCTTCCATATTGTAAAACAGCCAGAAGAGGAGGACAAGGACTGCCAGACGTACATGATTGATTCACTCATGGATAGAGGAGTTCCTGCAACTCATGATTTTGATCTCCTTGAGCATTTTCTTGTTAATTATGAGTTTGATTATATTACTTATTCATCTGATGTGGTTGATATTTGTGCTATTTTTGACAGAACTTAGGATTATGGAGCACGGGCATGGCAACCGAAGTTTGAGGAGTTGCCTAAAAAAAGTCAAGAGCAGAGTCCTTCAAGTGTGGAAGCACTAAAAGTTGAATTGAAGCCTTTGCCCAAGGGTTTAAAGCATGTCTTCCTTGGTCCAGGTGATACTTTTCCTGTTATTATCTCATCTAAATTGTCTGAGTCTTAAGGTGAGAAATTAATTCAGACCCTACGTAAGCATAGGTCAGCCATAAGTTGGAGCTTTGTTGATATAAAAGGTGTTAGTCCCCTTGTTTGTTCTCATAAAATCAATTTGGAGGAAGGAACCAACCCTCATAGAGACCTACAGCGTAGGCTTAATCCCACTATGAAAGAAGTGGTGAAAAATGAAGTGTTGAAACTATTAGATGCAGGAATCATATATCCTATTGCTGATAGTAAATGGGTTAGTCCTACACAGGTTGTCCCTAAAAAGTCAGGTGTTACTATGGTGAAAAATGACCTAAGAGAGTTAGCCCCTACAAAACTTGTGACTAGATGGCGGATGTGCATTGATTATAGAAAATTGAATGCTGCCACCTAGAAAGACCATTTTCTTCTCCCTTTTATTGATCAAATTCTCGAGCGTGTGGCTGGTCATCCTTTTTATTATTTCTTGGATGGTTATTCTGGTTATTATCAAATTGAAATTGCCTTAGAAGACCAAGATAAAACCAATTTCACTTGTCATTTTAGGTACTTACGCTTTTCATAGAATGCCATTTGGATTGTCTAATGCACCTGCTACTTTTCAACGTTGCATGATGAGTATTTTTAGTGATATGGTTGAAAATTGCATGAAAGTTTTTATGGATGACAGTAACTGTTTTTGAATCTTTTTTTGATGCATGCCTATTGAATTTAGAGAAAGTGTTGACTCATTGTGAGGAGAAGGAATTGGTTTTGAATTGGGAAAAATGCCATTTTATGGTACCTTCAGGTATTGTCTTAGGGCATATTATTTCTTCTAGGGGGATAGAGGTTGATCAATCTAAGGTTGAATTAATCTCTAAATTGCCTACACCTAAGACAGTAAAGGATGTGAGATCCTTTCTTGGTCATGCAGGATTTTATAGGAGGTTCATACAAATTTTTTCTACCATATCTAGGTCACTATGTGACCTCCTAGCTAAAGATGCCCCATTTGAGTGGACACCAGCTTGTCAAGAGGCCTTTAAAACGCTAATTGGCAAGCTTGCCTCAGCACCCATAATGCAGCCACCTGATTGGACTTTGTCTTTTGAGATTATGTGTGATGCCAGTGATTATGCTGTAGGTGTTGTTCTTGGACAGCGAAGGGAGGGGAAGCCCTTTGTCATTTACTATACTAGTAGAACTTTAAATAGTGCTAAGATGAATTACTCTACTATTGAAAAAGAGTTGCTAGCTATAATATTTGCTTTAGATAAGTTTTGTACTTATTTAATTGGTTTTCCCATTCTTATTTTCACAGATCATGTGGCCCTTAAGTACCTTTTCACAAAAAAGGATGCTATGGCGCGACTAAACATTGGATTTTACTTTTGCAGGAATTTGACATCACCATCAAAGACAAGAAATAAGGGGAGAACATAGTGGCTGACCATCTCTCGAGGCTCACATTTAAGGACACCTCTGACCACCTGTCAATTAGGGATGATTTTTTCGATAAGCATTTACTTTCTATTACTTCTCTACCATGGTTTGCTCATATTGTGAATTATTTACTTACAGGTGAGATACCAGTGGATTGGAGCACTCAAGATTAGAGGCAGTTCATGACTGAGGTACATAATTTCTATTGGGATGACCCTTTTCTTTTCAAATACTGCCCTGACCAAATTTTAAGGCGTTGCATCCCTGATGAAGAGATTGCTAGTGTTTTAGAATTTTGTCACTCCCAAGCTTGTGGGGGCCACTTTTCAATGAAGAAAACCACTGCAAAAATTCTGCAATGTGGCTTTTATTGGCCTACCTTGTTTAAGGATGCTAACATCTATTGTCGCTCATGTGAAAAGTGTCAAAAGTTAGGCGTTATGTCCCGTCGTAATATGATGCCCTTAAACCCAATTTTAGTGATTGAAATTTTTGATTGTTGAGGCATTGATTTTCATTGGACCATTTCCTCCTTCCTTTAGGATATCAATATATTATTGTGGCAGTAGATTATGTATCAAAATGGGTAGAGGCAGCAGCTTGCAGGTGTAATGATAATAAGACGGTGATTAAATTTCTCGAAGAGAATGTGTTGTCTTAGTTTGGTACACCATGTGCTATCATTAGTGACCGAGGCACACATTTTTGCAACCATTCTTTTGAGGCTTTGATGAAAAAATATAGGGGTGGTACATAAAATCTCTACTGTCTATCATCCCTAGACAAGTGAACAGGTAAAACTTGCAAACAGGGAAATTAAGCAAATTTTAGAAAAAAGGTCAACCTGGATCATAAAGATTGGCCTTTGAGACTAGTTTTTGCACTTTGGGCCTATCGTACAGCTTTTAAAACTCCCTTAGGCATGTCACCTTATAGGCTTATTTTTGGAAAAGTCTTGCCACTTACCTGTGGAGCTCGAGCATCGAGCCTATTGGGTCGTCAAGCATTTCAATTTTAACATGAGAGAAGCAGGTAAGCTAAGAAAATTGCAATTGACCGAGTTAAAGGAATTGAGAAATGATGCTTATGAGAACTCTATAATCTATAAGGCTAAAATGAAAGTGTTCCATGATAAAAATATTTTGAGAAAAACATTTAAGCCTAATGATCGAGTGTTCTTATATGATTCTAGACTCTATAAGCCCCTAGGAAAACTCAGGTCTAGGTGGACAGCCCCTTTATAGTGAAGAATATTTTTAAAAATGAGGGTAGTAGAAATAGAGGATCTTAAGGATGGTCGGGTTTTTAAAGTAAATGGTCAGCGCCTTAAAATTTTAATTGATAGGCAAGTTCTGGAAATGGAAAGACATTCCACTTATGGACCTCGATCGCGCTATGCAGTTATGTTTTCTTTCTTTATTTTGTTTGTTTTGTTTTATTTTTGTTCTCTTTTATTTTTGTTATTTTTCCTTTTCTTTGTTTTTATTGGCAGGTTACTTTCATTTTGTCAGTTCAGGTTGTCATCTCTGGTGCTTAGCGTGCTGCCCACGTCACACATCAGGTGTATTCTCTCATTTTCAGTATCCCTCAATTCAATTTTGATTGTTACACATTGAGGACAATGTTTCATTTAAGTTGGGGGGTGGTTGTGCAAATTCAACATAAATTCAACATTTACAATGCATGTTGGAATTTTGTGACACATGAAATTTTTAAAAAAAAATTTGCATCACACGTGCATCTTTTTCACATGAGTACTCATTCTCATTCATAGCTATTTTCGTGAATTCACCGAATCCCACCATAATCATTCTGTTGAGGCATTCACAAAACTTTTAATGTACTTATCCAAACTTTGTAGTAAGACGATGGTTTGACACATGTAGCTAAAGAACTCTTTTGCTTAAGTATTCATGTGAGTTTTGAAGAGAATTGAGAGCCTTCAAATGTAGAAAATTGTGATAAGCGTTCATTGATCTGTTGAATTGGGCACTTCTTCTGAGAATATCATTACATGGTTGGTGGTATGACAGCGGATATACTTGGGATATGACGAAGGTCAACTTAAGATTAACGTTTGAGCCTTTCAAGCTAGCCATTCTCATCATACACCCTTAATAGCCAACTTTGAGCCAACAAACACATATAGTTTTTTTTTTTTTCATGTTCCCACATCATTCATACCGCTCTATATTGAAGTATAGCCTATACCCTGATTTCCCTACCCTTTTTGCTTCCAAGCATGTACTAGGTGTGGAATTTGCATTTATTTTCTTTTGTGTTGAATTGGAAAAAGAAGAAAAAGAAAAAGGAAAGAGTACAAGTGCAAAGTGTTCAATTGAGTGAGCATTAAAGTCAGTTTAAAAAAAAAAAAGAAAGAAGAAGGAGAAGTATTGTTATTCAGTGATCTGAAAAGTTGAAGAGTACATCAAGTGAGAAGTTTGGTTGGCTATGATTTTTAATAAAATTCTCTTAGTATGTACTTGGAAGTTTTTGAATCATTTTTATCCTTTTCTTCATATAGCCCCTAACCGGAGCCACTGTTACAACCTTTTTATGTTGATCGTTCTGATCCTAAGTAAGCATGTGGAAAGAGTGGTGGAAGTCTCATGTGTTAGTGCTCCTATCATAAGATCAATGTTTGCTTGTTGCTTGTACATAATTGTCTAATTCTTCATTGAGCGTGTTCACCCAACTCCATAGAAAGAACCCCTATATGAAACACTTTTATACCCGTGAGATATGGAGTTGAACCTTTTACTTGAGATGTTCTTGATATTGCATGTGTCATGGTTTGTGGTTAGATGGATATAGGTTTGGAGCACACACACACACACTCTGCGAATTGCTATAAGTGGATTGATTGTTATAGGGTTATTGAATTCCTGAAATTGCTTTGATATACGAATCTGAAAAGTGTGATTAGATGCCTTCTATGTGTGATCTTCTTTGGTCTCTTTTTTCATTTTTGCATGAAAATTGTTAGGGACTAGCAATAAGCAAGTTAGGGGTGTGATAAGTGCGTGAAAGTGCACTCTAAATACTCTATTATTAGATTAAAATGCTAAAATGTGAATAAAAATGTTCGGATATAATTTATATTATTAAATTTAATTTCTATTTACAGTGAGATATATTTGAGCATTATTTTATAATATTTTAAATCTTAAATATTGCATTATTTTTTGGTGAGAGATCATTTGTATTTGTGCTTCACACTTAACATGTTTGGAATAATTTCTGGTTGATTTTAGGCTTCATTGTCATTATTTATATTTTATTTCATATTTGAAGAAATTGAAGCAATCTGTGAGTTCCTCACCACTTTTGTTGATCTCAAAAGATTACAAGCTTTCCAGCCAAAGAAACAAACAAGAAAAAAAAAAAAAAAAAGTCAAACAAAAAACGTGCGGCAAAAGACAAGAAGCTGCGAGACCCATCATTCGTGCGTCCTAGGCTTAAGAAAATAGGAAAGGGGAAGCTCTAGAAAAGAAAAAAAAAAAAGGGGGAGATTTGGAGAGGTGGCTTAGAGGCTTGCGGCTACAGAGGAGAAAAGTTAAAAAGGTGGGCTACGCAAGGCAGAGAAAGAAAGAAAAAGAATGGTCCTGGGGCGTGCAGTTTAAAAAGTGAAGTAAAACAAGTAACAGAAAGAAGAAAAGTCAAAAAGTCCGGCTAGAAAGAGAACACGGCAAGGAAAAAATAAGAAAAAAAAAAAGGAAAAAAAAAAGTGTGCGGCGCGGAGAGAGAAAAAAGCGTGAAACTTGTGGGTCCAGGCGCGGAATGGGCTGGGTCCAAGCGCAAGGGAAAATAGGCTTGTGCGGTGCGGCGCTGAAGCAAGGCCAAGTAAGGAAAAAGAAAAAAATGAGAAAAAATGGGGTCCAGGCGCTAGGCTTTGGGCGTGTTGCGTTGAATAGGGCACAAGGCGAAAAAAAAAAAAAACAAGGGAATAAAAGAGTGCGGCGCGGCTTGTTTAAGAAGAAGGCAGAACAGGAAAAAGGAAAAGGCTGGTGCGATGCAAAAATAGAAGAAAAGAGGTAGTCCAGGCGGCAAGGAAGAAAAAAAGAAAAAAAAATGGTGTGCCGCCAGCTGCTTCAGGTTTTCTTGTTCTTGAGATTTATGTTGTCCATCATATGTATGGGTAACTAAATTCTCAAGTAGGGCTAGGGATGAACTTGCACACTAGATGGTATTTTTAATTTATTTTTGATTCATGTATTTGATTTTCATTTATTAAATTCTTTGTTTTATCATTCTCAATTTATTATTGGTGTTTTCTTCTCCGAATAATCATAGAGTTTATTCCGTTTATAGATTCAGTCAGGCTTTTTCTATTGAATGGATTAGTTCTTTGATTATGTTTGGGTCAATTGATTATTTATATTGATTTAATTCTTTGCTGCAATATTGCTCCCTTGGGTATATTGTCGTCGTTGGGTTCTCTCAATGTGGATAACAATTTGCGTGATTTAAAAGTGATGAATGATTTTTCAAAAGGTTACAATTTTTTTAATTTTGACTTATAATTCTATATCTTCCGATTGGGATTTTTGGAATTAAATTCTCAATTGAGTTATCAGTGAGTTAAAAATAATTAAAATACCAGATATGTACAAGGGATTCCCGACGCTCTACTGTTCATTAATTTGAGTACTTTTTTCATTAATCACTTTGTTTAATTTTAATTTGCATTTAAAATCACTTTTTATTTTCTCGTTAATCATTTAATATTTTCTTCAGCTTCTTTATTCTGTCTGTTATTCTTTTAATCTGTCTCCCTGTGGAATCGACAATTCAAAGCTGCACTACAACTACCGCATTATTCTTTGGGTGTAATCAATACTATAGTTATATAACAGACCATATATCATTGATTTCATCATCAATTGTTGTGGGATAAGTTTATATGATTGGATCAATTTCTCCCATTCATCATTGACTACTTCTAGTGTTTCATCATAAACTATTGCCTTACCACATATATCTTGGATTGTTTTGGCAACTAGACGTCTTCCAGTGGCTTGTAGAAGCAATTATTCATGGATTTCCCATTTAGAGATTTGTCATCTTCAAACTAAAGTTAGCTCTTATTATCTACCATTTGTAAGACTAAATCATAAAAAAAAATGTTATTTTTTGTTAATAATTGAAGAAATTTCATTGAGAAAATAAAATTGTGTGTTTTATTAGACAGTGAAATTTGAATTTTCCCTTGGACAATGAAATTTCATTATTTCATTAGACAGTAAAATTTTATTATGATTTTATCAAAATCATGGGTGTAGTATGTGAAGCCTTTCAATACATCTTTATTTTGAGTTTTAATTAAATATTTTTCTTTATGATTGATGTTAAGGCATCCGAATGGTGGTGTTTGAAGTTTAGAACAAATAAGAAAGAAGAGAAACTTCATTGTTTAAGAAATAGAGAAAATTAAAATTTTCTCAAAATTTCTCTGTCAACTTGTTGAGCACATTTACACATCTCTTATGCCTAACCCACTAACACACAAGCTCTCACTCTCAATTTCTCTCATTTCTTTTTACATTTCTCCATTCTATGAAACTTTGAGCTTTTCAAGTTGCGAAAACTTATGAGATTAGTCTTTAGGCTATTGTAAATAGGAGTGTCAATTTATGACACGACACAGAGTTAACAGGTTTGGGTTGAAGTTAAATGAATTTGGGTCATAAACGGGTTGACACGATTATTAAACAGGTTGGGTGAGGGTTGACACGATTAATACGGATAAACACGAATAATTAGGAATATGTTATATATTTATATGTAATAATTAATAGTTTTTATAAGTATAAGAAAAAAAATATATTATTTTATATTATAAGTATTAATATAAAAATTTAAAGGTATTATATTTTAATTTAATAAAATATACAAGAAAAAACACAATAAAGAATGAGAACATCTTCACAAGTACATTTATTACACGAGTTACATGTGTTAAACGTGTCAAATCCCGTTACACGTGTTAATCGTGTTAATTTTAACCCGATTATTTATTAAATGGGTTAAACAGATCATGTCGTATAACTCGTGTTAACACGATCCTATTTATTAAATGGATTATACAGGTCGTGTCGTGTCAACCCGTTTATTATACGCGGCATGTTAGGGTCGAGAGTTTTTACACAATTAGTTAATTGTGTCATGTTCGAGTTGATCCATATAGTCGAATACACATACTTTGACACGACACGAATACAACACGATTGACACCTCTAATTGTAAAGTGGAAGTGATGAGATAGTTACCTGGCTACACCTAAATTATTTTCTTCTTGTAATTTCTAGGACAACAAGTGTTAAAGCGTTTCATTTAAAATGTACTACTAATACAACGCAATTTCTCTTTTGGTGAAATTTTTTGTTTTCCCAAAAAAAGATTATATTTTTAATTTTTTAAAACAAAAACAAAAAAGCAAATAAAAACATTAACAAAAAAAATTAAAAGTGATTCATAGGCTAGAAATACTTAAACCACTCAAGGATCCTAAACTACGTAGTTTTTTGTCAGTGAGAAACTTTTGAAGTTAAAAAGACTGAGATTGTACTTTAGTTGAAAAACCAACTTATTATGGTACCTTTGACCAAGTCCTCCTAATTTAATATTGCCTTCTCTAAGTATGTATCCCATCTTATGACACTTAAATTTAGCTTAATTTAGGTGTCATATAACTTGTAAGTATCCCAATGTCACTTAGATTGAGTGCTCAAATGAATAGCTATGGACTACAAAACTGAAAATAAATGAGAGACAATGTCACCAAGCTACTTGTGAAATTACAAAACAAGATGCTGGTCAACTATAAAAAATACCAGTCAAAATAATAAAATATATAATTAGAAGTAACCCACCCTCAAAAATTTAGGTTGTAACTTGAAGGCAGTAATGAATGCCCCCGGCCTAATTCTGCATTAGCCCGGACCACCACAAGAAAAAGATGCTGTGTTGGGCACCGACCGATAGAGACCTATATCTGTAACCGGCCAAGGCAGGTAATCATCCGGTCAAAATAGTGGTGCATCTCTTCATCAGCTTTTAGTTACTAAAATTTCAATCCCAAATAAAGCTTTTCCGAAATCTTGCTTTGACAAGGACACGACTCACCACCCCCACTTCCAGGCCCTTTTTCCCAAGAATCAATGCCATTCTTCCCAACCTTGTTTTATTATTATTTTTTACTTTCGTCCCTGTTGACTTGGTCCTTTTGTTCAGCTCCACGTACCTGCCATTGCCATTGCCTAAAATTCACGTGATTTTTTTAAAGAAAAGAAAGGAAGATTGTTATAGGAGAGATATATTTAGACATTGCATGGAATATAATGAATTAGCATTTGCACACAAAAGTGGAGAGCTTTCGGTCAACCTTTTGTAGTGCAACCTATAAGGGTATTTCAAGCAGTAAATTGCCATTGTCGAACTCCAGTTATTTGGGTATTGAGTAGTTCGAGAATCGCATCTGGGCCAAGAATTTTTGTTACCTTAGCTTCACTAATATTACCAAAAATTCAGCCCTCTTTAAACCATTCTTTTGTCTTTTTGCTGAGACCTTAGCTACCTTGTTTCGCGTGCACTGCTGCCATGATGCCATCATATATAAAATATATTTGTATATTTATTTCCTAAATTCTATAACATACTATTAAATAAATTTAATCCATAATCACTTTTAATATTTTTTTGTCACACACTCAATTAACAACCTAAAGCTGTTAGAATGAAATTCTCTAAAATCTCTTCTTCAAAATTAACTCTTCAGAATTAGAAGTAAGCTCTAGGAGCGCTTTAGTATACTCATTCAATTTAATTGGTTTATTTTCCTTTTTGTGCTTTGTCCGGCAATGATTAGTTTTATTTTCTAATCCTTATTTAATTTAACAAGCATATGAATGTCCAATCCAAATTACTTGGTGCCATTGTTTTCTTTAGAGAAATACTTGGTGTGTGTGTGTGTATCAATATACATATATATATATATATAGAATTTTCTTTATCTATTTTTATGTATCAAGTTTATTTTAAATTTAATGAATAAATTTAATTCTTTTGTTTCAAATCTAAAAAAAGCAGTATATGAAATCTTTCCAAACCAGAAGCTGAAACTGAAAAATAGAAAACTATTTTACAGTATAAGAATACAGTAATAGAAACATAAATAGCAACACTTACAGAATTGTAGAAACTGAAACAGTGATCAAGGCCTGTGTTTTACACAATATCCTTAAGACGAATTACGGCCCTCGCAGTAGTACTTACAAGTTTTTGGTCGTACGTCTCCTAGGATACAATGATCTAATACACGCAGATGTGAAGCACTTCAACTGCATGCCTAGCGAACCAACACAGTGACTTGAACTCTCTCGAACTCTATGAATTACTGACACACAGAATGTATGAAAAATTCGATGAGTTAATGCTAAGTGCGGTGGTGTTTATATAGACTCATTCATGTCTGTTTGGTACAGGCATGAAGTTTCGGTTGTGTCTGTTCGTAACGAATAGACACAGTCACGCCTAATGAAGAAGAAATTCATTCAGTCAAAATCAAAACCAAATGTAATCGCAAAACGACGTCGTTTTAGATTTAAACCAAAACTAAATGCAATTGCAAAATGATAGCGTTGGATTTAATTAACTTGGTAACTAAACAACGGCATTTTGGACTATTTTTAATAGTAACAGAAACAGCAGCATTTTGAAAAATTATTTAAATAAATTTTTTCCAAAAAGATATATATACAGCGGACCAAGGCCCAAACCAAACCCGACCCTGTTCCACAAAACTTGGGTGCCTCTAAGGGCCTAAACCTTCCTTTAAGGTAATTGTATATATACTCTTTAAAGCCTTGTACCCATCCTATGTGTGACACAAGCTTTTCACAAGCTTTAAGCTTTTATTGCCCTTTTAAAGTGGTGATGTTTAGAGGTAATTTCTTATTCACTCTTTAATGGTTTCGAGTAACCCAATACATTATCTTAATCTCCTCATGGAGAACACATTTTCATTTGGACCCACCAAAATTAATGTGTAGGACCCACTTTAGTTTTAGCTCAAAGATAGCCAAAAAGTTATGCTCAAAACCTATTGTTTCTAACAATCACCCACATAAATGAAATTGACTGAAAGTAATAAAAATGACATGCAGACATTAAGAGAGAGTTCAATTGAAAATTTCTTACATAGAAGAAGGTAGCTCGTGGCTTTGAACCTTCCCTTGTAAAATGTTATTGGGGTTACTAGTTGATCATTGAACATGATGTCTTGAACTGTTCAACCGTTTGTATAAACTAAGATAATAGTATTCACACAGAATCTTTCCTTACATAGTTGGTTCTCATGATTGTGTTCATTTTAGCCCTGAACAATTCCTGATTTCATGAGTACTCTTAGAGAATTTAGCCTTTATCATTCTCATAGAACCGGCCCAGTTTACACTCACATAGGTGATTTCCTATTGAGATTATCCTGTTATACCCCACTTTTATTTAACAAGGTATAAGAATCATTAAAATCTTAGCTTATCCTATTCAATACTACAGACATCACTTATTCTTATCATAGGAATAGGTAGGAGATTTTATCTCCATAGTGATCTTAATGAGTCACACACAATTCGATTGTCCCTTTGAACCTAGATCTTGGGATCTCCAGTCAGTTAGGTTAGGTTTCCATTATGGTGACTCTTAGTGCATAGGCTTTAAGCCCATTCCCTTCGAAGATTTATTCACTTGCTCTCTGATCAAACCTTTGGTTAACAGATCTATAATGTTGTCTTTTGACCTTATGTATTCAATGGTCATAATACCACTAGAGAGAATTTGTTTCACAGTACTATGTCTTTGACGAATTTGTCGAGACTTACCGTTATACATGTGACTCTATGCCCTGCCAATTACTGATTGACTATCACAATGAATACAAATAACGGGCACAAGTTTTGGCCACACTGGAATATCTTCTAGGAAATAACGAAGTCACTCACCTTCTTTACCAGCTTTATCAAGTGCAATAAACTCATATTCTATTGTAGATCTAGCAATGCACGCTTGTTTAAAAGATTTCCATGATACCACTCCACCACCAAGTATAAACAAATAACCACTTGTGGATTTTGAGTCTTTGGTATCGGATATCCAATTCGCATCACAGTATCCTTTAAGTATTGTTGGATATCTTGAGTAGTGCAATCCATAGTTTTGGATGTATTTCAAATAACTCAAAACCCTAACTATTGTCTTCCAATGGTCTAGACCAGGATTATTTGTGTATCTACTTAGTTTGCTAATAGCGTAAGCTATGTTTGTATAGGTACAATTTATCACATACATTAAGCTGCCAATTATTTGTGCATACTCTAGTTGTGATATGATTTTGCCATTATTCTTGGATAATTATAGATTTACATTTACAGGTGTTCTCGTTGGACTGCTATCATCTTGTTTAAATTTCTCAAGTATTCTCTCAATATAATGTGATTGAGATAATATCAGTCCATCTGATGTTCTAGATATCTTTATCCCAGCTTGCAATCTACTATAACTTTCCTATTGTGGACAATTGTGATCTTATGTAACCTCACACCTTGTGAAATTTAAGCTTTGTTAAGAACTCCATTTGGGTATATTCGGGATTGTGTTTGTTACAATACCCTTCATATCTCTATAGATGTCAATGGCCTTCGGGGCAATGTATGGGAATGATACCCAGTATATTGTCCTAATGTGGACATATTTATATGATTATAAGAGCTCTTTGTACTATTTAGGAAAACCCAATGATAAGAAGTGGTGTACCTGAATGTATATTATATGGGGGTAGTAGGGCCCCAATTTGTAGATTGCATCTCGTAATCTCATAATTTTGTGAACTTGTAAATTCAATTTCACACCTTAGTTGTTGACATTTGTTGAGCCTTAGTTCCTGAGTTTCACTTCTTATTATTAATAAATTCAACATGGTTATGGTAATTGTTGTTAAAGCATATTGAATCTTGATGTTTCCTTTGCTTATTTTGACAGCTATATTTGTATCTTGATGTTTCAAGATTTGTTAACCTTGCTATATGATCTTTTCTGTTGTTGAGAACTTATTTGACTTCGACTTGTTGGTCCAAACCTTTGAGATTTGAACCCATGATATATACTTTCTTGCTTAACCTATCCCTAACCCATGGCTGCACGAGGAATTGACTTGCTGAGCTAAGTTAGCTCATCCCAATTTTATCTCCCACTTTTTAGGAGGAGACGAACCGGAGGCTCAATAGGTGGACAGCTTCCAAGCAAGGCAGTTTGTGTCACTCTTCAGGCCTTAAAGACCAGAGGGTAACCCTATAAATCAAGGTCGAACTAAATAAACAATCCCTGTATATCTCAAGTCATCATGTGATTAACAAATTCTCATTTGAGTTTTAATAACATATATGTTTGTCACATTTCGTCTATATAATCCAACAAGGTTTACATACATTAATCTCAAAAGTGTATTCACTAATGAGGTATTTCTTCCTAAGTCAAAAGAATACAAGTCCATGGTTTCAAGGTTTACCCTTGTACCAACACAAAATAAATTTCAAGTTCCATTGAGGCTTCTAAGCCTTCACATCAATAATATAGAGACCATAAAATCTTTTACATGTCCAAAAATAATCAAAAGAACAAAAGATGAGTTATCCTTCAAATCCATGTCATCAAGGCGCTAGCTCTTTTCCGTTACTTGCACCTGGTAGGGGTCAATACAACAACTATAGTAGAGAAACTAAACAAATGAAAGAATAGACGGTGCCAAGTGTAGTGTCAAGCAAGTGTCACCAAGCATTAAAATCCAATAGGTATTCATCATATAGTCTGATGGAATAAGAACATCAATACAAGAAGTATAGGCCAATTCAATTCACATAGTAAGGAATGTAACACAAAAGAAAATTTCTTAGATGATCAATATCTCATTCATCTCAACTGTGTTACTTCCTACTTCCAACTCTTTCATAATCTTTCAAGACTACCTAATGGCCCCCAATTAGGCCTAAATGCTTTTCGAGCTACTGGCCGATGGAAACATACGACCACCTGCACAGTGTTACTGGTTCATAACCGAAAGGAGACACAATCCTCGTCACAAAACCTCAAGTAACTATCCATAACTTCACCATTTTTAACTTGGAATTACTTTATTCATTTCTTCCCATTCATCAGAAAACACTCAATACACTTGTAACAGCCTCTTTAGTAGAAAAACCCTAACTCCCCGTCCCGACCCCGTGCTTCAAATTTTCTTCTTGCAATTTTAATTCAGCAATTCTGCTAACAATCTCATCATCTCCTCCATTAAACTCTAAAACCAATGCCTTTACTATTCTCTAAATACATGTGCTTCATTCGAAATGATAGAATTTCTTCTCATAATGGTATCTAAGGACATAAAAGGAGAAATTGTAGTTGCTGCAAATTAGAAAATCACATTCCTTTTCGCAACTTTCATTTTTCTCCTACTACTTCCTTTCAAAAATCTACACATGCCAACAATCTCTTCCATTTCCTTCAATTTCCTTTCTTTCTTTATTTCCGACCTTGTTACATATGCTATCTTCACCTTTAGTCATACACTTTTTCCCAAATAAAATCTCTTCTTTTTTGCACAACCTTATCCACATAGACAGGCTTTGGTGGTAACCCCAAAACCCTATTGGGTCGGACCTCATCATAAACCAATGAATCAGCCCCCAACTCACTAATCTCCACCCCATAGTCTTCAACTAGACTTTTATAAAGACCATTCACTTGCATGCTATTACCAAGCTCATAACTATCCCCACAATTCAAAGCTTCCTTGGGGTTTTCTCCACCATAGACTGCTTCAGGGCCCACAACTTCATAGTCATGACCCAACCTTCAATTTTGCTCTACATTTTCATCAGACAACTCTCGACCATCCACATTCTTCTTGCTTTCCACAAGCAGATGCAGACTTTTCAACAATCAAAATATTATTTAAGTTTGAATTTGAATCCCACGACTTCTCAACTTCTCCTTCCACGTTCGAACCCGACTGCTGATCAAAATAGGCCAAGTCATCACCAGTTACCCAACTCATCATCGTCTTCCTTACCAAAACTTGAATTCTACACAAACTTTTACTCTTCCATAGAATGCTTACATTCATTATGTAACGTCCGATGATTTTGTAATATAAAATAAGTAGACTAAAATATTAATAATATATTATTATGGTGTATAATTGATTTAATATATCAAATAATGGGTTAGAAGTTTCTAGGAGAATATTGAAACTTATTTAAACCCATTAAATAGCTATAGGGGTAAGATAGTCATTTTACCATCTTCAGCGGGTCTATGTGAGTAAGATACCCAGGAAATACTATAATGAAATTGATAAATGAGTGATGTATAAATAGAATGACCGTAAGGGCAAAAAACAAATAAAGGGAAGGAAAGTCACAAATTGAAGGGAAAAAAGGTAAATTGGAGGAAAGGGGAGTATAAAAGGAAGATTAGGGTTAGAGAATTCATAATTCTCCCGCACTTTCTCTCTCTCTCTCTCTCTCTCTCTCTCTCTCTCTCTCTCTCTCTAGTGGCGGCTAGGGTTTTTACTCTCTCTTCCTCCCAATTTCTTCATGGTTTTTCACAATCTAAGGCCTGAATCTAAGAAACCAAGGCTAAGGTTTCTCATCTAGATTTTCTCCTACCACAATTCCAAGCTAGGGCAAGGAAGAATCAAGAGAAAATCACAAGTCTCCAACTGTTTCCAAGATCTACGATATTTAAAGTAGAGGTTTCTAACCTAAGGATGAGATGAGGGTGTGAAGGTCCATAATGTGTGTTGCATATGTTTCACATGGATTGATGTCATATTTATTGGATTTTGTGGTGGTAGAAATAATGGAAGCATATCAATAATGTGTTTTTTGTGCGATTGATCTTATTTTTTCCCTTCTTGTGTCTCTTTTAGTGTTCGAAGCCTTTTTTATCTTTCATTAAAAGTTACGTGATGAGTAGATCTTGATTTTTTGGTACATATGAACCCTAATGTATGTTATGTCTATCATATGTTTATTAAAATGTGTCTATGTGCTATTTTCATAGTTTTGATGTGTAATCTTGATAAATGGACTATATTGTGATTGTTATATGACAAGTACATATGTGTATGCTTGTTTGGGTGGAGATTATTGAAGAATAAATTATACAGTTGTGATTGAGAATTATAGATGTGTAAATTAGATTGTCATATACAACTTGTCACTACACGAGCACAAGCATCCACGTCTCATTTTGTTAGATTCCTCTACAGGGGCATTGTTTTAATCCCCTGCTAGTTGCAGGAAAGGGCAAGGAGCCTAGTCAAGAGACTCAAGACTTATGAAGATGCGTATTTCTATCATTCTAGTGGAGTTTTGAGCATGGTTAATATTCTAGTAGTGTTGGATGTTATAGATAAATTCCAAGTGTTCAATTTAGATATTTTGTAAAGCTTGTATATATATATATATATATATATATATATATGTTATGCAATGGGAGAAGGACAAAGGCGAGTATAAACTGTGAACATCCCTTTTGTAATCATATACCGTCATTATAAGAGTTGTGTGAAAATATGAATGAAATGTTGAATGTGTTTGTTGTATTCAAGTGAGAATCAAGTGCTTGAAAACGCCCTCTATAATGATTGTAAATGATTGATTTAATCCATGGTAATTATATAAAATGAGGTGTTTTATGATAGAAATGTTTTGCCTATGTTGCATAAATACGTGGTAAATAAATGACCCAAAAGGAAGCTGAAAAGAATCACAAAATAGCATGTTGAAGTTGTCCATCGATCAATTCAGTTGATTGGGGATGTCTTTTAGTCGACTGGGAATTGGAACAAGTCGACCAAAACTAACAAAAGTTGAAAAAATCATGAATCTCGAACTATCAGTCGACTGAATGGGAGAATCAGTCGACTGGTATTTAAACTCAGTCAACTAGAAAGTCGACTAAAACTCACAGAAGCTGAAGAACACATAAATCCCGAACTATCAGCAGACTAAATGGAAGAATCAGTTGACTGGTATCTAGACTCATTCGACTAGAAGTTCGACTGAAACTCATAGATTCTCAATTCTGCTCTGCACTCTGCTACCCATACCGTATTTATATTAAATGTCAATCCCGGATTATCAGTCAACTGAATGGAAGAATCAGTCGACTAGTATCTAGACTCAGTCGACTAGAAGGTCTACTGAAAACTCACAGACTCTCAATTCTGCTTTGCACTCTGCTGCCCAAATAGTAGTACATGGTTTTATTTAATTTTCTTTTTATTTACTTAAGACATTATAATGTAAATAAAGAAATACCCCCATTTGGAACTAATAAAAATAGTCCCAAGACCTAATTCCTTAAGAATTAAAAGTCAACTCTCTCTTCTAAGAACAAATTTTTAAAAATGTCGCCTTGGACCATAGCTAGTTAAGTGGGTTGCCCTATAGCTAAAATTTATTAAAAATTGTATTTTGACTATTGGATACCTAAAGAATAATTACCGGAACTTTTGCAAGGCCAATTCTAAGGATTTTAAATAGCTAATTTTCTGGGCCTTAACATGACAGCACATTGGTCAAATCTAAGTGTTCGGGAGTCCAATTGACTTCTATTGACCCGACAAGTTTGGGCTATCATATATTAATATTCTTTAGTAATTTTCCATGCTTCTCGAGTCTTTGGGACTTGAGTCGTGACACACTGTCCCACAAATCTGCTACTACAATCTGATCCTCCACCACCCTAATAGGATACAACTCCCCTTTAAGCCTTAAATGAATGGCATAACTGATTAACTCATAATACCTGGTAAACATTCCTCAATAACCCAGAAGAAAAAGAACACCCCCTAGCTGTTTTATCATCCAGGGTTATACCACTTCCCCACACTTCACCTATATTGAAAAAGGTTTTTGCAATCTATACCTTTTAGTTGCTTAAGTCAGGAATCTATAGTTTCAGGACACAGGACTTTTCAAGGGAAAGAGTCTGAAGTGATCCATGTGTTACTTTTAGTGATATGTTGTGTAATGGGATGGAGTTAATGCAGGCCATTTAGATGTAGCAGAGGCTTGCAATGGGTAAAGGTTGTTGTTTTGCCACTTGGGTGGATGTTGCTCTTGATTGTTTTTTGAAGTATTGTATGGTTTTTAGTGTGGGTGTTGCATCAGTGGTTTGTATCGTTTAAGTTGGCAGCTTGCCAAATTCACACATTTTTCTTCTCTTCCTTGTTTTGATACAATGTTAGTGCTCTTTGTACCTGTATTTTTACATCAATAAATTTCTTCTCCTTTTTTTTTTTTGATAAAAAAAGAAAGAAGTGCATTCATAGAAAAGTAGAGGTATTTGGAGAACCTTCTCTAAAAGCATAAACCTGCGGAAAAGTAGTTTTGAGTCTTCTGGCTGACTCAAAATTATTTTTCCGCAAATACATTTTTTGTATTTTAAAAATAAAATTAACACAAATAATTTTACTAAACATGTTTTTTGAAGCAAATTTTACAAATACAAATACAAAAATGAATTACAAAAACTCTCTCAATCGAGCCCTAAATGAAAAATGCCTCAATCGCAAATACTTGTACTATGATTATTTTATCCCTTTCTTTTATTTTCTTTTCTTCTCTTCCCTTCCCTTTTTTTTTTCCAGTATTCAAATCAACTTTAGAAAATAAAACAATCACCACCATGCTTTTGCTGTAGCAATATCAAGTTGTCAGTTCTTAGATGGGCATATCTTAAGGTAGATACCTTGAGTAGTATATTTGTTTGTGGGTTTGCAATAAAGCTGGAATAATGGGCACTTGAAATGGCTTTCTCATGCAAAATTCTAAAAGCATGACGCTAATTCTGAAGTTCAACTATTGAAACTAGAAAAAGCTGTCTATTCTAAACCAGCATTCCCCAAGTTTTAACTAATGCTATCATCACTCTTTCAATCTTAAATGATCACTTCAGTAAGTCATCTCACTACAAAGTCCAACAAAAAAATAAAAGATTAATGCTATATTTTTTAAAATTATATCTTATATTTTTATCACAAATAATATGATATTTGATCAATGACAATATTTTAAAATTATATGATTATTGTGATTCTAAGAAGCATAGGATTTTCCAAAATAAAATCCAAGCTGGTGGGCATCTTTGAAAGTGAACCCTTCCTCTCCCCAACAAAAACATTCCGAAACAGTGGTATCTGGTGAAGATTTTTTACAAGATCTTCCACTGTGAAAAGGAATGTCACTCTTTTTAAATTTTACATAATCATTTATTTACAAAGCATCAGTTTTATTTATTTATTTGTCTGTTTCTTTCTTCTGACTGAGACCATCACTCCTACAATAACTGGACCCCTATGAAAACCCAAAACCCCTGTTAATAATAAATAAAACCATAACCATACATGACCTGAACTGATTATGATTAAGAAGACACCTTTGACTGGCCTTTTGGGGTACTGTCCTTTTATAATTAGCACGGACGACAGGTGGATTTCAAGTAAAATGTTATATAATTGCATATACATATATATATTCAAGGAGTGCTGCTGTGACAGTGCTGGTCACTAACATACAGCATCTGCATTACTAAAAAGTAAAACCACAACACATCATTTGTTTACAATCATGCTTTGTACTAGTTTAAGCTGAAATGTTAAGAGTGCTGCATAAGCCAAACTAAGTGGCCAGTCAACAAAATAGTTCCTTTTTTTTCATGAATTAAGAAAGTAAATAAAAAAAAGGGGAAGGGTGGGGTAGGGAAAAGGTTGAAGATAAAGAGAATACAATGCAAGCCAGTTCACCACTCAATGAAATATGCCACTTACAAAGAGGAAGATTTTATGGTCCTTGTCATGCCCACTTGTGTGGCGGGCCCTAAATACCTTTGTGACCTGTGTCCTCCAGTGAATTTAAAATAGCCATGATCCGTTGACCAAGAGTAGCTCAGAGAAACTGTGCAACATAGACATAAGTTAGCAGATGATGTCAACAACTTAATTGGTAAAGTCTCTTAGAGATCATATTTATAAAATAAAAAAAAAAACTGAAAAAAAAAAAGATTTGTTACTAACTTGAAAATTATGGGTTCAAGTGGCGAAAACAATCTTTGTCTGCAGCCTGTAAGACTGTTTACATTTAACATTTTCAAAGTAAAAAATTCGTACACTAAATTTATTCCAGTATTCAAATTCTGCTGGAATTTGTAACACACGTGATTCATATCAGGGTATTAAATTAGGAAGTACACAAAACTTGTTTGACAAGTATCAAAAAACATAAAGCTAGACATTATGATATAATATAATATGTGTTTCATTAAGAAGCTGGATAGATACATAAATAGTACAAGTGTCAAGAACCATTGAGACACAGGAGCAGCTGAAAAACAAGAGATCGATGTGGAGGATGAAAAAGAAAGGCACATAACGTAAATCTTCAGTAACATATATAGAGCTGTAACAAAATCAAACTAAATAATATTAAATTCAGACCTTAGGAAGATCTTTAGGCGAACCCTCCCCACCCCGCAAAAAAGCCAAAGAAACAAAAAGAAAGAAAGAAAGAACCATATCATATAGTGAAAAATGATGGAATTTAGCTGAAAAATAATGTAGGTCAGCAATATATATTAGTTGTAAGTTTTGTTTGTCTCAACGTTTTGAATCAATCAAGAGTGTTTCGAAAACAAATTATGAATTGGACTTGAAGCTATTAGATTGATCCAAAAACACTTAAAACAACTCATTCAACATCAGTATTTGACTTAACTCGATTTATTTACAACATCCCACTTGTCTGATCCATCGAGGAGTCAATATGGAAGATCCATCATCCATGTGATATGCCTCAAAACAATACTGAAATTAAAAATATATAGAAGAAATAAAGGGACCACAGGCACAGGCACAGGCACAGGCACAATAGGAAAGTGAATAATGAGTCATGACCATGAGAACAAAGGAGCTGTATACAGAACAGAAGAACCCTTAAAGAAACAAATATGATTCCGTATTTGTCTGTTGGACACACGTACACTACTTTTATTAAACAAAGCCCAAACCAACCTCTCTCTCTCTCACACACACCCATTCCTTTTGCCTATAAATAAACCTTCACCTACAATTCACCCTTCATTCCAACTCATTTCTCCAACTCCACACACAATACTTTATACATAACCCTAGCTTTCTTCTTCAAACTGGAGATGCAGGAAGATAAGAAGATGAAGGTGAAGAAAGGATGGCTTGCAGTCCGAGTTGGATTGGAAGATGAAGATGGAGGGTTTCAAAGATTTGTCATCCCAATATCGTACCTCTACCATCCTCTCTTCAAGCGCCTCTTAGAAAAAGCTCATGAGGTTTATGGGTACCACACCACCGGCCCTCTTAGACTACCTTGTTCAGTTGAAGATTTTCTCCATCTCCGCTGGCGGATTGAAAAGGAAACCAATAACCACCACCATCACCACCACCTTGCCAGCTCTTTGTCCTTTCACTCTTGTTGATCAACATCAATATATATTGTTAGTAGATATAATTACTATTAAAGTTACACTCTCTGTGACAACTTAAAACTTTTAAAGAAATCGGTTGTTCATCAAGTAGTTACTTTTTTGTGCTAATTGATTGTATATGCTCTCTCTCTCCCTCTACCCTTTTTTCACCTTTTTCTAAAGCTTTTTTGTGGTATTAAAGGGAAGGGAAGATGTAGAAGCTATCCATCAACATTATCATCAGCTTTTTATGGATGATAAATAAAAGTTGTCATATATATAATTTCCCTCACTATAGTTCTGTGTATTTTTTAGAGTAAGTGATGTTTTAAAGAAGCACGGTTTTGGGATTGACAGAGAACCAAAGCCAACGATACAGTAATGCTCCATGCAGTTGCCAATAAGATAAATTGGGTTGTAAGATTTTAATTTTTCACATGTTTCTAGGTACAACAAGATGCAAAAATAAATCTTATGTGTTTCTCTGTATTCTCTCCAACCAAACGCGGCATGCATGATAAGAATTTTCAATATTGTATTGTGGATATAGTGGTGCTGGTGCATGTGGTGCAAATGAAAAGTGGAACTGAGTGTGAACCAGCACACAATTAGAGAAGCTGAGTGTGGTATGCTGTAGCCATTTCATGCTTCTTCAAAGGAACATCTCTCCCTTAATTTCTGTCAACACCAATACTGTACAGGGTTGATCTTGTTCTTGCCTTTATTATTTTTCAAAAACCAAGCAAATGAATTTCCTTTATAATTTGATTTAGCCTTATCTGAAAAACAAAAATGAATCAGAACTTCAGTTATTTCTTGTTAGCATTTGTAAGTAGCCTACTTCGACCCCTCCATAGTGGCCACAAATTTACCACCAAGTCAATACAATAGCGATGAAAACTAAAAACATGAATCAGTTTAAAAGTATAAAATAGTAATATAACTAAAATTATAATATATATATATATATGCCCTAGGTTTTAGGATACATGTCAACTTTTATCTCTATATTTAGGGTAAAGATATGTATATAGATATGGTCGTTATAATTTTCTACTTGAGCTATAGAGAAAATAGTGGCATTGACTTTCCCCCCATAGGCCTTGATGAATCATCGTATCTTTAGCACATCAATCTCAAGAGACTAGATATAATCTGAATTTCCAAACATCTCTTACTACTGACTATTTGACTACAAAGAATCCTTTTTGGGTATTCTGAAAATTGATGCAACACCCTTTTTTTTAATGATGGGTCAATGCCAACATAATTATATGTATTCATGCTGGAGTGGTAAATGGTGCCTAAAACACACACCTCTATTTGCATGTCTTGTCAAAGTCCAAAAAATTGAGCACCAAACAAGCAGCCTTGAGAAATCCCCTCCCTATAAGATTCTTTTGCAAACTTGGAATGGTGGTCACCTTCGGTAAACCCTAAAAGGTCCAATAAAGAAGGAACAATATACATGTTGAGATTTCACTCCCATTTTCTTGCTAACCAAACAAGCACATGCTTTAGATTCCATCAATCTCTTTCTCCCTGTCGGCAGTGCAGGGCATCATCCACTAGCACTAGTGGGTTGGGGGGGGGGGGGTTTATGAAGAGTTTAAACAATTTGCCTCAAGACTCCTCCAATCATTGCGAGAGGCACAGAACCTTTGGTTTGAACCACACTTTTATGAGGAGAGAGCTTTGATTCCTGTGCCACTTTCCAGAAAGTCCGGCTACATCCATAGAATTTAATGATTAGGTCCCAATATCATATGAATATGCAGTATAACAGAATAGCATAACACTGGCAAGTGGTAATTGGTAATTGGTCAGGTTTTCACCTCTGCATGTAGGAGGGGCACTGCATGGTGGGACTAACTAGCAATCTCCAAAACGATTAGTTCCCTTCTTACGAATTTCTGGTTATCCCTCTATCCAACTTATAAAGTCATTTTTAATCTAGGCGCCACCTCAAGCAGTAATGGACCCAGAAGTACAAACTTTGTTGATAAAATATTTGACTATAAATTTAACTAGTATAAAAAATTATAAAAAAAAAAAAAACTATAGGTAAGTGATCCTTAAGATGGGAGTAAACCTAAAACTTTGGAAAAAAGAAGTATAAAACTAAATATTAATTAATACTACCTTCGATAAAAAAAAAAAAATTAAATTAAATTAAATAATTGATATAAAATAGATTGTGAATTAAATAACAAGTCTAACCAAACAAAAAGACACTTAAACTTCAGACTGAGAAAAAAAAAAAAAACTCCAAAAAAAATTGATCAAATCCCCTTGAAGAGATTAAATTAAAATTAGAATAAGAGTAGGAGTAAGGTGTGAAAATTTTTAAATTTGGGGAGAGGGGAGCCAAAGCATAATTTAACGAGTTATATTTTAAAAATTATAAGAAAAATTTTGAAAGGGGGGACCTCCCTAGGCCTACATTGGCTCCATCCATGGCCCAAAGCTAGTAGTTAAGCTGCCATATTCTCCTTCCTCTTGACAAAAAAGAATTGTTCTTAAAATGATAGTAGAGCTTACAGGCGTCTTCTTTAATCAATCCAATCCGAGAATCCACCATTGTTGGAAAATTTTAGGTCATGAATAATAGCTATGGTATCTCTGTGAAATTCATCAGCATCCCAATATTCCAAATTTTAACATGAACCAAGTTCCTTCTCACAAGGCGACGGCTCCACTGTCATTACACTAGGGCTTGGTTGAAAAGTAGTAACTCATACTCTGTGTGTGTGTGTGTGTGTGTGTGTGTGTGTGAAAAACAGAATGTTATGGTTCCCAATTCTTGTAACAAGACCATATAACTTGTATTGATATGAAGTGAAATCATCAATTTGAAAGTAAACAGGGAAAGAATATATGGAAAAAAAAATTGATAATACAAGAGATAGAAGCTTGGCTAAGATAGTACTGTGGATGTGCCACTGAATCTTTCATGTCTTCTCTCAGGGCTGAGAAATCCACTGGTTAGCTGATCAAGGCTCCAAGATAAGGAATTGAACTGATTTCTAGACACCTCATCTCATGAAAAGGAGCTGGCCAAGATAAGATGGTCAGTCACCCTGCACTACTGCATTTAAAAAGAAAATGACAAGAATTCCACTATAATGATGTCTGCATAAATGTTTAAAGCCCACTTGTTTAGGGTAAACACAAGAAGTAAAGCAGCCATCACTGTTCTACCCAAAACACGGGGAGCAAAGCAAATAATAAGCAAGCAATTCTCATTTGAAAGAATGATGAAGGAAGGCCTTAGTTGTTGACATATCATGTTTGCACCACTCAAGCCCATATTTACGTTAGCAAGAAAAGCGTATGAACTAGAACCAAGAGTTAGAATCATGACTTGCTCCAATGTGAATTCCAAGGATGCTAAATATCTCAAATTATCTTGGCAGACGAATGTTGAGCACCTGACTGACAAGCCACTTAGCAGCATGTCCACTGAAGCAGGCCCCTATGCATCTAGTCATACTTGACTCGGTGATCACTGGTTCAAAATAAAGGAGAGGTTCATGAGTGGGTTTGATTATAATAAGTGTGTTAATTAATACTACTAGCATAGCCATCCACTAATCCTGCAATTTTCTAGCTACTTTGTATTTGAGTGAAGCAAATGCACATAAGCACAGAGATTCTGAATCAACTAAAGAAGTCTGTTTACATCAAAGAAACAATATGCACATATCAATTTCGAATTGGGTTCTCCGATTTGCATAAACAGTAACAAGTTAAATGAAAGCATATTAGAGAAAAGTGTTAGGTGAAACATTCTGATGCATGCACGCATATATGTCATAATTTCCCATCATGCAAACAACTAGATATATTAATGTTCTGTTATTTCAAATCGTGGTTGCATCTTCATAAATCTATATCTATCTATTTACCTATATCAATATCTATATCTATATCTATACTATATATAAAAGTACGGATGTTTTCTGTTTTACACGTTTTGAAGTTGACAAAAATACCCTCTACAATTAGATAACTATGACTATACTATATATTGTATTCCAATTAGAACTCCAACTGCTATATATAATTCCAAGTTGTTAATTCCAGACCCTTTCTTAATGTGAAAAATTAAGCCTTTGTTTGTTCCAAATTTACAACTAAAAAAAAAAAACCATCGTTGAATGTGAATAGGAAATTAAGCTTTTTTAAATAGGTTCTAGAAATTTCAATTTTATTAGCAATAGAATTATAAAATTAAAAAGATGGAACCCAATTATGTACGGGATATCTTTTATTGATAATGATATGATATAGAGATCAAATAATTCTATTAGGTTGATAAAGGTATTTGAAACAACTGAGAAACTGGAACTGGCAAAAAAAAAAAATAATGATAAAGCTACGATTAACTTATTTATCATATCATTATCAAAAGAAGATACCAAGCATAATTAGTTCCATCTTTTTAATTTTATAGTTTTATTGCTATTGCTAATTAAATTAAAAAGATACCGGGCACATAATTGGGTTCCATCTTTTTAATTTTATAATTCTATTACTATTGCTAATTAAATTAAAAATTTTAAAATAGATTCTATTTTTAGTCTCCTTGATTGAGACAATGACTTGATCCAATTTCTTAACAAAAAAATAACTCAATTGTTTTTTTGACTTGTACCATTTGGTTTTGGGCTGCCGAATTCATTAATAATCCGGCAAAAGAAATTAAAAGAATACGTAAAGTTAAGAGAGAGAGAATTAGACTTGGGTTAACTTTTTGTTACGTAATTTAACATTTCTAAATTTTAGCACAGTATAAATTAATCCGTCTCTCTAATTGTATGTTTGAAATTTTTTTATTGGAAGCACATTATTTTTTCCTTACATGCTAGTAACCGGAATAGCTTTTCCCTAATTATCAAATAGGTTGAATATATGTATATATGTATGTAATTCTATAAAAAGTTGTTAGAAAATAAGATTCCTAAAAAGAAAAGTTTTAGATCTTAAAAGAAAAGGCAACTATAAAGGATATTGTTTTATTTTAAGATTGTAAAACTTTAAAATGGTTTTATTCTTATATATATATATATATAATTACTATTTTTAGGATTCTAACACTCTAAATAATGGGTAACAAAAAAAATAAATCTAATTTTTTATTAAATTTCATGGATATATACTTTAAAAGTGAACAAGTACACCCCTTGTGTTTTGAAAACCGAGTAAACCATAGGGGATATTGGTGTAATTTTCCTTTTCATTATTATTATAAAAATTTGTTTAAATAGCAAAGAGAAAAAAAGAAAAACATCTAAGTCATGATAAAACACACATCTCAGCTCGTTAGATATCTTTCTTAAATCCTTTTCCTTTTAGGACTCTTAGAGTCAGAAACGAATTTCATTAATTCAATCTCAATGGTATATTCTATCTTATACAAAAATCAAAAGGAAAAAATATATATATACGAATCTTAAAAAAATAAAATTGTTAGAAAATTTTTATAAAAAAACTTAAAATAAATAAAAACTCTATAAAAAGTTATTAGATAATAAAACTCCTAAAAAGGAATATTATAAAATCCTAGAACAAAAGACAACTATAAAGAATATTGCTTTATTTTAAGATTGTAAAATTTTAAAATTATTTTATTCTTATATATATATATATATATATATATATATAATTATTGTTTTAAGGAAAATTTTAAAATAATTATTATTTTAGGATTGATATTAGAAAATATTCTTTGCTCCATTGTTATTTATAATATGTTATCTTTTCAATTTGTATTTATTTTCTTTTAGAGTTTTATTTTTTAGTTAAAGTAAAGAGTCTTGGTTATATGTTTTACGTCAGATGAGTATGAAAAGTAATTGTATAAACATTACTTATGAACAATTTTAGTGTGGATGGAGGCATGTATATAATTCTTCTAATTTAAATTTATTTTTAATTTGACTTGTATTCATGTTTCATCCATATTCTTTATTTTTGTTGTATTTTTCAATAAATATTTATGTTATCATTGGTTTGTAATTTAATTGTGTATATTTAATCAAATATTTAAACAAACATCATATTTGTCTATTATATTATTGGTCAATAATTTATTTTTTTATATTTTTGCATTTATTTTTTTATACTATATAGTTCGTTTTAATATTACATGACTCTAAAGAGTTAATAAATAATTGTCTATAAAATATATCATCAGTCAGGTACACATGATGGAAAAAATCCTAAAAATCATATACTATTGTATATGATTTAACTTGAACAATATCTAACTTTTGATTCTTAAGAATGACCTAAAATTTTTTTTTTATTAAAAGCCCTTTCTCCCTGTATCTCACTTCATATGTAGAGAGTCACAGTCTCGGAGACTCGCCTGTCATTCGATCTCTCTCGGTCTTGGTTTATGAGGAAAAGAACTTCGAAGTATGAAGCATACTATGAAAATGTCATTGAGAAACCGGCGATGAGGACACCGGCGAGATGAGAACACCACCAAGAAGATTTGTCCAGTGGGAAGGAAAATCCTTTGTGATAGAGGAAGTCAATGGTCGACTTTCCAAATTCGTGCAGATTACGGAAAGGGGAAGAGGAATAGTCAGAAGATTAAGGGTGGAACCTAAGGGATTCTCATGGATTTGCAAGCAGCTAGAGGAAATGGGAGAAAGAGAGGCCAGAAGGGCTTCAGAGAACAAACTTGTACAGTATGTACGTGAAGATAGAGGAATCAGTAGGCGACACGAGATAATGCATCTATGTTCCAGAGGTGATTAAGGTGGGTGGATGGGCTGCAGCAGCTAGGGCCTTTAGAATCTATCTCAACAGAAGAAGGGCGGTGTGCAGAAATCTTTCGTGGAAGCAGCCAAGATGGAAGATTGGCCAGCAGATGCATTGAGGGTAACGATGGGTAGAGGCCACACATTTTTTTCTTTTGGGGGGGGGGGGGGGGGGGGGGGGGGTATCATGGTGGAGTCTGATTCATGCCAGGGGAGATCACAACACCTGAAGAAATGCCTAATGGGTAGATTTGGGTAAGAGGGAAGAAAGTCAATGACAAAACAAAAAGTTCAGGCGTAAATAGATCGTGGATGGGGAGTTAGTGCGGGGGTGAAAGTACTTGAGATGCATGATGATTTTTTCTTGTTTGAATTTCCTTCTATTGAGGAAGCTAACTTAGGTGTGTGAAGATTGGCCCTTATTCCTTGATTGGTGGATGCCGATGGGGGCTTTCAACAGAAGGAGATTTGGGTTAGATTTGTGGGCCTTCCAGCTTTTTTATGGGGGAAGGAGGTGTTCAAGGCTCTTGGCAATAGCTGCGGAATTTACAGAGGAATCGATAGTGAGACAACAAGCAAAAGTCACCTTCGATGGGTGAGAGTGCGGGTGGAATTAACAGGAAAAGCTATTTCGGCGACGATGAGGGTAGCAGTGGTAGCTTGGCTCTTTGAAGTCTGTGTTTGGATAAAGAACAGACCCTATTTCTCAGTCGGAAGAACACAGAAGTCAAGAAACCCCATCGAACATGTCAGAGACGGTGGTGTAGGTGGCGGAGCTGGTCACGCGAGGAAGGCACATGTGGGGGTCAGAAGAAATCCACAGGGAAAATCTGGAGATCCAATAACAAAGAGCCACGTGGAAAGTATAGATAAGGTACGGTGGTTCAAATTCAAATTGGAAAAAGCTAGAGCTGGGCAGTGAAATGGGCCGCAGTAAATGGAAAGCTCCTGAAGAAAAATGGCAGAGGCCCAAGTTTGTATATAGGCCAAAGAAATTTGGGCCTAACTCTAGTCGGGCCATGCAAACGGGGAATAGAATTGAGAAGCTGGCAAGGGAGGAGGGACAACATCGGGCTGGGACTTCCAGGGTCCAAGAAAACCAAACGGACAGAGATTTAACTCAAGAGAAGGCCCAACCAACTGGGGCCAGGAACACGGCCCATGTGCAAGCGCTATTCTCTAACGAAGTTGAGGGATTAAAAGCCCCACTCTTGAGAGCAACAGCTGAGAAACCAGAGAAGGGGCATAACAGCGAGGATGCAGAAGGGAAGAGTGCAAATAGTAGTGAACTGTGTCAACCAAGTCAGGATGCGAGAAGCGCTATGCAGTCTTCTAGATGGGGAGATCTGTGTGCATCATTGGCCAGTGAGGAGCTGAGCGACACTGAGGGAACAATGATTTCAGAGACTAGCAGAGATGAAGGCTACAACGAAGAGTCAGAGGGCCATTTTGAAGAAGATATTTGTGAACCTGAGGATGGATGGAGATTCTGGAAGATTGTCGCTTCAAGGGCTCACAGGTAACGAATTAATGAACCGAGAAGAGGAAAGGGAGAACATCCACCGATTGAAGGAGAAAGAAAGTGGAACAGTATGGTTAGGGGAGCAGCCCCTGGAGTGCAATCGTTTGGCCATCATCATTCCAGAAGAGGGGCAGAATCAAGAGGAATGGATGGAAGAACGGAAGAGAATGGAGACATCAAGATGGCTTTTCAGAAGAGTCAGAGGAGTTACCAAGGTACTAGGGATGTCTTGCCATGGTTTCAAAGAGAGATTGGAAATTTTATTTGAAGAAATTGAGATGTACAACAAACAGGGAGAACTGACGGGAAAGAAGAAAGCAAGTGAATCAACTGAGATAATTTCAGCCCGGAAACTGAAGCGGGAGATGAAAAACTTATCATGCTCAGTAAGTTATGAAGGAGAGGAGGGGCATAGGTGGGCAGGGCACCCATTCTTTTCGATAATCCATGTCGATGAAAATCATAACATGGAATGTCAGGGATCTAAACGACCCAGATAAGAGGATGGTGCTGAAGAGGATTATAAGGGTATGGAAACCAATTATGGTCTGTATGCAGGAAACAAAAATTCAAGGAATTGAAGATAGAATTGTGAAGAGCTTGTGGGGATACAGATGGGTAGAATGGAGGAGCTTGGAAGTGAGAGGTACAGCAGGGGGAGTCCTGATCTCATGTGGTATTCTAGAAAGCTGCAGCTCAATGATATGAGGGTGGATAGATTCTCCATATCCTGTAATTTGACTTTTGCTTGGTTGGTAACATTGAGTGGACCTTTTCAGGAGTTTACGGCCCCAACCTGGAAGCGGAAAGGAGACTTCTCTGGAGGGAGAGGGAGCTAGAGGATATTGCTGGGTGGAAGATTGGGCCCAGGATGATTGTTGGAGACTTCAACACAGTTCGTTATCCATCTTAAAAGAGGGGAGGGGGAAGATTGACAGCAGGCATGAAAGACTTTCATACTTCATCAATGCTAATTCGATGGTGGATTTGCCTTTGGAGGGAGGTCCGTATACATGGATGAGTGGAAGAAACTGTTCAGCCATGTCTCGGTTGGATAGGTTCTTGATTACTTCTGATTGGGAGAATGTGTTCCCAAATATTTCTCAGAGATGTTTACCTCGCCCAGTCTCCGATCATCTCCTGGTGCTGCTGGATCTGGAAGGGGTGAAATGGGGTAAAAGCCCCTTCAGATTTGAGAATATGTGGCTAAATTCTCTGGGGTTCAAAGATAAAATTGTAGATTGGTGGGGAGGTTATGAGGTAAGAGGCAGTCCCAGCTTCATAATGGCTAAGAAGCTCCAGCTTTTGAAGGGAGATCTAAAGAGATGGAATAAGGAGGAATATGGCATTATCCAGGTGAAGAAGGATAAAATATTACAGGATATTTAGAGGCTAGACTCTAAGGAGCAATCCATGGGCTCAACAGAGGAGGAGAAGGATCAGAGGGAAGGCTTGAAAGGAGATCTGGGGGAAGTTGTGAGGCCGCAAGAGATATCCTCGTGCCAAAAGTTGTGCGCTATCTGGTTAAAGGAGGGTGACAAGAACACAAAATTCTTCCACAGGGTGGCAAGTTGTCACAGTAGACAGAACAACATCAGTTCTGTCCGGGTGAATGGCAGGTTGTTGGATAGTGTGGAAGGGGTCCAGGATGGAGTTATGAGTTTTACAGGGACTTGTATAGCGAATCCCAGAATTGAAGGCCAGACTTGGATCTGCTGGAATCCAGCGCTATCAGTAGGGGGGAGGCCGCTAGTTTAGAGCGCCCTTTTGAGGAGGAGGAAGTATGCAGAGCTCTGAAGTATTGCGAAGGTGATAAAGCCCCGGGCCCAAACGGTTTCACAATGGCCTTTTTTCAGCATTGGTGGGAGGTTATTAGAAAATATGCGATGGCAGCATTCAACCAGGTTCATGGAAGGGGTGTTTTTGAGAAGAGTTTGAATGCTACATTCATCACCTTGACTCCAAAGAAAGCAGGGGCAGAAGATATCACAGATTTTAGACCTATCAGTCAGGTAGGTAGTCTTTACAAATTCATGGCAAAAGTTTTATCGTTTAAGTTTGAGGGAGGAGTCAAAATGCCTTTGTTGGTAATAGGCAAATTCTGGATGCGGTATTGATAGCCGATGAATGTCTTGATGGGCGTATAAAGAAGAACGATACATGGATAGTATGCAAGCTGGACATTGAGAAGGCATATGACAACGTTAATTGGGGTTTTTTTAATGTTCATGATGAAGAAAATGGGTTTTGGAGATCGTTGGAGAATATGGATATGGGCATGTATTTCTTCAGTCTCCGTCTAAGTTTTGATAAATGGCTCCCCAGTGGGTTTTTTTCATTCTTTGTGAGGTTTGAGACAAGGGGACCTTTTGTCCCCTTTCTTGTTTGTAGTGTTGATGGAGGTTTTTAGCCGTATGTTGGGAAGGGCAGAGTTGAATGGTATGATTAAGGGGTTTAGTGTGGATAATGGAAGGGGAGGCAGGGTGGAGGCATCACATCTGCTTTTTGCAGACAATACCATCATTTTTTGTGAAGCCAAAGAAAGGCAATTGTGCTTCTTGAGGTGTGTGCTTGTTTGCTTTGAGATTGTTTCAGGATTGAGGATCAATTTGAATAAAAGTGAGCTCATTCCAATTGGGGAGATCTGAGGCGTGGTGGAATTATCTTTGGGGTTTGGGTGCCGTATTGTGTCCTTACCTACTACTTATTTGGGATTACCACTGGGAGCTTCTTTAAAAGCAGTAGCAATATGGGATCCCTATTGTGGAGCATTATCAAAGGAGACTGGCGGGATGGAAGGGTAACTATCTTTCTAAAGAGGCAAAACCACCTTGATCAAGAGCACACTAGCAAGTCTCCCCACGTATTATATGTCAATCTTCCAAATACCGTTAAAGGTGTTGAGGAAACTAGAAAAGATTCGAAAAGACTTTTTTGTGGGGAGGCAAGGGGGAGGAGAGGAAGATTCATCTTGTTAGAGCAACTCAAGAGTGGGATCCATTTTTGGACCCAAAAAACTCTTTTGGATGCTGCTACAGTGTTTATGCATACACCAATGGCTCCTAACATTATACATCACTCCAACAGTAGTATCCAAAAGAGTATCCATTTAATATTTTAATATATTTTTCTCACTTTTATCTCTCTTCCCACCAATCTATCTCTTTCTCTCTCTTCCAACTAACTTTTGGATCCCCTCTCCATAATATCCATATCTACATCCACTTCCTCACTATTCATGGCTGGATCCAAAATGGGTGTTAGGATGGATACTCTCTTGGAACGTGAATAATGCATTAATAGGAGCCATATTGGTAGTTGGAGGGGATGGCTCCCCTCCTAAAGCCACTCTTGGACTTGCTCTTAGATGGGACAAGGCTAAACTTCCCATCAAGTGGGGTGGCTTAGGCGTGAGATCTAAAGCTCTTCAACAAAGCTCTTCTTAGAAAGTGGATATGGAGATTTGTGAAGGAGGACCAAGCTCTATGGAGGGACATTGTTGTATCTAAGTATGGAAGTGATGAGAGAGGGTGGTTTCCTAATGAAGTGATAGAGACTTATGGTTGTGGAGTGTGGAAGGTCATCCAAAGAGGTACGGCTGATTTATATAATTATGTACAATATGAAGTAGGGGATGGAGAAAGGCTTAGATTTTGGGAGGACAGATGATGTGGAGACACTAACCTTAGAGGAAGATTTCCTTCTTTATTCAACGTTGCATCAAACAAAGAAGCCTTGGTGGCAGATTACATGTGTAGGGTGGGGGATAACGTAGTCGGGAACCATGTTTTAAAAGAGAGTTCTTTGACTAGGAACTGGAGGAGGTTTTGGATTTTATGGAGGTGGTTCATTCTTGTAAGGTGGGAGGTGTTGGCGGGGACAAGATGGTGTGGAAGGCGGGCGGAGATAAAAATCACAGTCTGCTCATATTACAAGACTTTGGTGGGTAGTAGGGAGGAAAAGTTTTAGTGGAAGCTCATCTGGAAGTTACAAGCTCCTAGCAATGTAAAGAAACTAGGCCCATGTATCTAGATTCTTATATGGATTTTTTGAGGGATCTTAGGCTTTCATTATGTAGCCACTCCCTTTTTGTTTATATGGGTTCCCCCCTCGGACACTTTTTTTTAATACAAGTATATACCTTTACCGATCAAAAAAAAATTCCTACTATATTACTAACACAAAATATATACCAAAATTATGGCAATTTAATTCAATAGGATGGGATTACTTTTATAATGTTCCCACTTTATTTCTCAATTTATTTTATTGCTCCTCGAGTCATAGATTTTGTAACTATAATTATTCACGTACCTATGGAATAAAGACTATGACTCAATACTTAAAATCACACAAAACAAAAAGTTATATAATATAACTTTTTCAAAGTTTATTCCTTCTGCCCTATACTAAGAATCTCTTCAATTTTAAAATTATGTAAACTTCTACAATGTGGAAGATCCAAATGAGAATCATAAAGTACAGATTTTTCTTTTCTAATTGATCACTATTTAGCAAATATTAATAATCTTTTGCAGCCTAATTGAATTAGGGTAGTTATCTAATAATGTATCTTATAATACAAACATCCAAATAATAGAATAAACATTTCACGTGCAACGCACGTGCTCCAAAACTAGTATTACATGATGCTTGAATGTTTTAACAACTCCACATTATAGAATCTCACAATTAACAACTGTTTAACAATTTGTTTATATGACTGCAAAAATTAGAATATATGCACGTGTGTGTGTATCAATTAATAAGTGCTTGCATTAGTTCTCAATTATAATCACATTCGTCTCCTTTCCAAATTCGCGGGGTCAGCAGCAAAACTCAGTTGTTTTTCAAATTATTCTCACTTTCTCTATGCCAAATTCACTCTATTCATTTGCCTTTTCTTCTTGTCAGAAGAAAACTTCCTGATACTTACCTACAGGTTGCTAGTGCAACATCAGTGCCATTATTGATGCAGTACAACATGCCCAAAACATTTTTAAGTGGTTGCATGTGTAAATTTAGTAGGGCTACTTTTCAGTTTCATTCATGTCATTGATACTTTCTCAAAAACATAAACCTCAATTATACTCCTATAGTTATGTTGCTTGTGGCAGTCCTACATAATCTGGGAAGCATTGTAAGACTACCAATTCTTTTACATGCCTTTTCCAAACATTTTTAAGTGGATTGCATGTGTAAATTAAGTAGGGCTACTTTTCAGTCTCATTCATGTCTTTGATACTTTCTCAAAAACATCAACCTCAATTATACTCCTATAGTTATGTTGCCTGTGGCAGTCCTATATAATCTGGGAAGCATTGTAGGACTACCAATTCTTTTACATGGCTTTTCCTTGTCCACAAGAGAAATAGATTGTAATAGAAACCTCTTTAGAATCCTTTTGCAAGTCCTCACTAGTTCTGTAGCTTTATAAAATGTCACAACAAAGTTATCCAAAGTCCTCCAGCTTGTATTTTTTTGTTTTTTTGTTTTTTTTATCTTTTTTTAATAGGTAAGACACACACCTACTTTGTCCCCATGGGAATATCCCTCAACCTCCTCTTCATGGTAATGCCTCCAACTTATATGCCAACTTAAAATCCATATAGCCATTGTCAGATCAATTTATATGACAATTTTGAGATTCAATTGTCACCACCAAAGTCTAGACTCATTAACCAATTTCACTCCATCAGCAACAGAAATAAACTTTTTTTTTCATAAATAAAATCTCATTAAGCACCTAAACAGGAAGTGCGCCCATGTATACACAAAAAACTATAAAAATTTATATTCTTAACTCTCTGAAGAACTCAACAAAAAAAAAAACCAATGAACAACAATGAACTTCCTGTGATCCACAAAAATGAGCTCAATAAATTATGCTTCAGAGTTCAAATTGGTAATTCTGCCCCTTCAAATAATCTATAATTTCTCACCCCAAATGCACTTACCATAGACAAAGCAAGGCCACCCGCCAAACATCTAGCACTCTCCTCCTAATGTTATAACCCCTCCATCTTGTTAACAGTTCCCTAGCCACAGTAGGCATCACCCAAGCAACTCTAGAGAGAGAGAGAGAGAAGAAGAACCGATATATCTCTTTCATGGGACAATGCAACAAATGTTGACTAATTGATTCACCAATGTACAATTATGTCTCCTAAGAACCAAAAACTGTCCGTCCACCCAAAGAAAGTTACTTAGGGAGGAGCTTTAGTCCACCATATTACTTTCCACAAGAATCCTAGGCCAACCCCTCCCTAAAGCTTTATATGGTACAATCTCACCCCTAAGACATCTTTGTAAATTTTGCCATCTCATCTCATCCTCATCATTCTCACCCAAAGTGTGAACATACAAGGTATCATATAATTCCACTTCCCAATCTTGCAGCAACCCATGAAACCAAATATCCTATACCACTACCTTTTTATTTTTTTGAAAGGTAAGACACGAACCCACAATGTCCCAATTGGGACTTGAATCCTCAATCTCTTCTTTGAGATACGAGTGTCAATCATGTCGTGTTGCAGTATGGGTAATCGACTATATGGGTCAACTCGAAAATGACACAATCAATTAAGCGCACCAAAATTCTCAACACTAACATGTCCTGTATATTATCCCGATAACACAACACGACTCCTTTAATAAATGGGCCATCTTAACATGGGTAACACGACCCGTATAATCCGTTTAATAAATGGGTCGTGTTAAACTCGATACGATTAACATGTACAACCCACTTCAACACACTAAGGGCCCGATTGGTAACGTTGTTTCCAGGTTTTAGTTTTCATTTTCACTTTTTTTTAAAACAGGAGCAAAAAAACACATCTGATTTCAATCTCTATAATTACAACTCACTCACAAGGCCATTGAGAACCAGATCTCCATATCTTCATTCACCATGAATGTCGACTCCACCACCTTCTTCAGAAAATCCCTAGTAAGACCAAACCTTGAAGCTAAACAATACAAATCCACCATCTCCAGTGGCAATATCTGAACATAAGATCACCATCAATGGCAAAGCTGAGGAAGATCCCTCCTATCCCATCTCATAGAGATTGTGGAAAACAAAGACGAAATGACAGATTGTGGAAAACAGTGATGAAAACAAATGTTCTGTTCCTGGTATTATTCACAGTCTTATCTCAAGTTACTGTTCCATCCCGTCCATGCGCAGGTAACAAAGCACTTAGAAAATGGGAAGAATTCCTCAATGGGTTTCAGCTTCATAGAGCTAGAATGTGGAAACAGCCAAAAAAAAAATTGTTTATAGGGATTTGCAGGTATTATTTCATTTTACATGCAAAATTCAGCAAACATAGTTCATATATGATAAGACTTGTTACTGATCAAAAAAAAAGAATAATATGATTAGACTTCTTAGCATTCTCTCTTTTAGGGAACTGTTTTGGATGGCCATTATATTGCAACGTTTCCATGCTAAGAAGGATGAACAAGTATTGGAAAAAACCCAAAAAAAAATAATAATAATAATAATTTGAGAATGATCGGAGTTTAACAAAATTAATTGCAGGATTATTATGGAATTTAGGTTTAACATTACTTTGGTTATCTAACACGTTTTTGTTTCTGTTTTATTTTAAAAAAACACTAATATTGTTGTGCCAAAAACATTTTTTGTTTTCGATTTTATAAAAAAAATAAACAGGAACTAGTTTCCATTTTTTAGAAAACTGAAAAAAAAGAAACGTTAACATATGCCATCTTCACCCGAATAACTCATTTCGACACGCTTAAAACATATAACCATGCCAGAGTGGGAGGGAGTTTTTATTTTATAACCACAATGTGTAACAAATGGAATTCACTTGACTATTAGTCTATTACACATTTAAAAATTTATTATGCCTGACAACTACTAGTATTGAAAAAAAACAAACAAAAAAAAAATTGAGAATGATCGGAGTTTAACAAAATCAATTGCAGGATTATTATGGAATTTAGGTTTGACATTACTTTGGTTATCAAACACGTTTTTGTTTTTATTTTATTTTTAAAAAAAATAATATTGTTGTGCCAAAAAATGTTTTTTGTTTTCGATTTTATAAAAAAAAACATTAACATATGCCATCTTAACGCGAATAACTCATTTCGACACGCTTAAAACATATAACCATGCCAGAGTGGGAGGGAGTTGTGATTTAATAAGCAAGATGTGTAACAAATGGAATTCAATTGACTATTACACATACAAGAATTGATGGGTAAATTACACTGACCTCCCCTGAGATTTATGAAATTATACTGACCTCCTCTGAAATTTCTAAAATTATACTGACATCCCCTACTTTACAAAATAATATACAGATACTTCCCTCCAGTCAATTGTTTTCTTCAAAATGACAAAACTACCATTTTCATATTTTTTGTTCAATTTTTTAAATCTTGATCAATTTTTTTCATTTTTCAAATAAATATTGATAAAAACCGTAAATTTAAGTTATTTATCTTAAATTTGTTTTTAAATTAAATAAAAAAATTTAAAAATTATTTTTAAAAAGTTAGAATAAATTGGTCAAAATTGAAAAAATGCAAAAATAAATAAATAAAATTGGCAGTTTCGTCATTTTGAAGAAAAAATTTTGCCAGGAGGGAGGTATCTATATATTATTTTGTAAAGTAGGGGAGGTCAATATAATTTCAGAAACCTCAGGGAAGGTTAGTATAATTGTCATAAATCTCAAGGGAAGTCAGTGTAATTTACCCAAAATTTATTTTGTCTGACAACTACTAGACTTAATGCTCTATCCAGATGGGTGTTACAATCCCACCTCTTTTGCCTGCATTCGAGTCTCCCCTAAGTTCTCCCTTTATTGTGTTTTCTTTTTACATTTTAATTGAACTAAAAATATGGATTTATTATTGAAAAATGATTATTTGTTTTCTAAACTACTATGTCTTCAAAGTTTTCATATTAATACTTGTAATACGAAATAAAATTAATCATTTCATATAATATAAAAAAAAATATTAATTATTACATATATTAATACTTATGATACAAATGTCCCCACTTATCATGTTAAGATGTGTTAATCATGTCAACCCGTTTACAACCCCAACCCAACCTTTTTAATAATAGTGTCAACTCATTTATGACCCAAGCTCATTTAAACACAACCAAATCTGCTAATTCCATGTTGTGTTCGAGTCGTGTTTGCTAGAGTAGTTAGCATGTTAGTCCTATGTATATTAGCTCATCATTAAGGGAAGATAGTTTTTTCATTATCTTTTGTTTAGCCCTACTATAAAGGGACTCTTTTCATTTCTTTGTAATGTATGTTTTCCATACTTGATTATTTTCTTCAAATAAGATATTTTTCTCTTTTCTCTTTTACTTCTGATTCTCTTATCGAAGTTAACATGGTATCAGAGTAAGGTTGAGATCCAAAGTTGATTAAGAACACTGTACAAGCCATGGCAACCACAATAAAACACAGTGATGACATTGACGTAAGCATCCGTACGGCTGACATCAACATCCATACGGCTAACGTCGGCACGACATCAGCATAACGTCAACAGATTAGGTGACTCTTGCATGGTTTGGATCAGAATTTCATGGGGAGTCTTCTGGTATTTTTTGTACTTGTTTTAGATCATTCGTTATGTTTTTTGAATTTTCGAATATTTTCGAAAAAAATTGGCTGAAATTTGTGGTCTGCAATTTCTAAGCCATTTTTTTAGTTTGATGATACCCTTCTAAGTGGTGTGTTTTGGGCTACTTTGGGTTCGATTAAGTTACCCATAGTTGTTTTGGTTCGAATCTCTGAGTCTTTGTTGTTTTTGGCTTGTGGTTGTCTTCTAGTTGCATTGGGTGTTATTTGTTGCATTCTTTTGTGATTTGTTTAGTTCATTGGGCTTGTGTGATATACAGATTTGTGGAAATGACAAGTGAAAATTCATACTCTTCAAGCTATTAGTGTAAAGTTGACAGGAGATCTTTATGCCTATTGGGCATATCTAATGAGGAATTTTCTGTTAGGAAAGAATATGAGAGGTTACATTACTGAAGTTGTGAAAGCTCCAACTGATTCTAAGGTAGAGAATTATGTTGAGTTGTTGAACAATTAGGATGTTAATAATGCAAAAATTATTATGTGGATTAATAACTCTGTTGATCAGGTCATTAGAGTACATTTGGCTAAGTATAACACAACCAAAAAAATTTAGAATTATTTGTTCAGTCTAATTTTGCTAAGAGATATCAATTGGAACATTAGATTTGGGATGCTCGCCAAGGTGATAGGAGTATTCAGGAGTTCTATTCAATTATGACTGGGTTTTGGGATTAGTTGGCTCTCACTAAGCCTACAAGGCTAAGCATTCATGAGTTGTATCGTACATATAGAGAAGAGCATAAGTTGGTTCAATTTTTGATGGCTCTTGGGGATGACGCACATGGAAACTACTCATCTTCCTTCTAGCCTCACCCCTCCCTCCCCTTCCCTTCCCTTCCCTTCCCTTCCCTCACGCAACTGACGCACATGGAAATTGCACGTCCCTATCACCTTAATGTCAACCATTTTCAGAGCATCACCAACCTCCCCAAACTACACAAAAGGAGGTCCCAATTCAGACGACACCAGAATTTCATACTTCCACATCCCAACCCTAGTTCTCATTATAGGCCATAATAGAGCCCCTCATCATCAAAACCAACATCCAAGCCTAGAGCAAGTGATGTCTCCTTGTCGGAGCCTCATCCACCTGCAAGAAGCATCCACGGCAATCATCCAATGTTCGTAACACATCTAGACTCCACAAGAACATCGGTAACCCCATGAATTGCGTCCATACCTCCTAAGGTTCATCAGATCACACACACCGTCCTGCTGCTCCCAAGTGATCAAGGAAAATTGGTTTGCCATTAAATTTCCAACCCCTGCTCTCCAAAACACAATCAGCCCCTTCTCTAGATGGGAGTTCAAAAGAAACTAGGACTCATGCATATCCACAACCCTCACCCCCATCGTGACCCCCCATTGACGATTGACCAATGCTTGCACCCTCTATCTTTCAGGGACTAAAGCTTACATTGATCCTATTCTTCCCAATAAGCACCTTTTTAGGAACTCCAATTAATCCTCACATGCTTTCACATTCACCCTAACAACATCTCCAAGAGAATCGGTAAAGTCCTTTTCTCTCCCATTTTGCTACACTGCATAAGAGTACATGCCTCCAAAAGAGTCAACATATGTCAATAACATTTTACTCTCTCTCTAAACGAGTTGTTTGTGCTCGTTTTTTCCGTCGAGTCTCACTGGCTCGACAAACCAATTAATTTTATTTTTTAATTGCATTGATCGGTACAAATTTAGAGGCAGACAAAGATCAATTTTGGGATGAGCTTCGTGTTATGGATGGGTGGAGGAATGATATGTGGGTTTTGAGAAGGGATTTTAATGCAGTAACATATCCTTTAGAAAGAAAAAGTCAAGGGAGGCTGACTAGAAGCATGAAACAATTTTCGAATTTCATCAATAGCAATCAACTAATTGATTTACCTTTGGAGCGTAGGTGATACATGTTGTAAATATTAGATTGAGCTTAATCTGTAAGCTTAATTTAGGCATTAGATTGATTGATTGATGGATTAATTGATTGTAGGAACTAATTTAGGATAGTTTCCTTATTTACTTGTAAGTTGTGACTATAAATCAAAACCTCCTAGAGAGAAGAACATATCTTTTTATTCTCTAAAATATCTTCGACATGGTATCAAAGCAGGTTTTCTAAACCATAGCTTCTCTTTCTCGGTCCTCCCCTTCTCAGTGCCTCGTCTCCCTCGGCGCCTCTCAGGCCTCCTCAACCCAGACTCTCATCACCCTCGACAGAGCCTCTCGGCTCCCTCAACCCTGCCAATCTCAGCCAACTTCTCTCGCTTCCCAAATCTTGGCTCTAGCAACTTCTTTGTCCCATCATGGTTGATAAATCACCACTCCGTTTGTTCCTTCTGGTAGTCAACTTGCCGATATCTTCACCAAAAACTGCCATCAACTCTATTTGTAGCAAGTTGGAAGTTATAGATATATACTCTCCAGCTTGAGGAGAAGTGTTGTAAATATTAGACTGAGCTTAATCTGTAGCTTAATTTAGGCATTAGATTGATTGATTGTATTCTATTCTATTGATTGATTGATTGATTGATGGATTGATTGATTGTATTAATTATAGGAACTAATTTAGGATAGTTTCTTTATTTACTTGTAAGTTGTGACTATAAATCTTAACCTCATAAAGAGAAGAATATATCTTTTCATTCTCTAAAATATGTTCAACAATACACATGGTCGAGTGGTAGAGATTGTCCAGCTATGTCTAGGATGGACAGATTTCTAGTGTTTATGGAGTGGGAAAGTAGGTTCCCTAACATTTCACATACATGTTTTCCCAAACCCATTTCAGATCATATTCCCTTGATGTTGGATTGTGAAGGGGTGAAGTGGGGCAAGAGCCCATTTAGATTTGAAAACATGCAATTGAGTGTTCTGGGTTACGAGGAGAAGGTAGCTAATTGGTGGAGAGGTTACAATGTCACTGAAAAACCAAGTTTTGTGACGGCAAGGAAAATGAAGCTTCTGAAAAAGGACTTGAAAGATGGAATGTAGAGGAGTTCAGTAATATTCAGATGAGGAAAGGTAGCATCCTTCATGACATTCAACGGTTGGATATTGAGGACACAATGGTGCATTATCAGAGGAGGACAAGATCAGAAGGGATGGCTTGAAGGGGGGGTTGGGAGAAGTGCTGAAAGTGGAGATCTCTTAGCGCCAGAAATCCAGAGCCTTATGGTTAAAAAGGAGACCGGAACACTAGACCCTTCCACGGAGTAGCAAGTGCTCATAAAAGAAGAAACAATATTGGCACATTCGAGATCAATGACAGAGTTTTGGAAACGGTGGAGGACATAAGATCAGGTGTTTCTAATTTCTATAGAGGGAAACTCACACTCAGAGACCAGACTTGGAGAATTTGGAGTTTGACTCAATTAGTAAAGAAGATGTTGTTTTCTGGAGAGACCTTTTGAGGCAGAGGAATTTGGTGGGCTTTGAAATCTTGTGATGGCGACAAGGCCCCTAGTCCCGACAGTCTCACAATGGCTTTCTATAGTCATTGTTGGGAGGTCATTAAAAATGATGTGATGGCAGTGTTTGGGGAGTTAAAGAGAAATGGTTCTTTTGAAAAGAATCTAAATGCATCATTCATAGCTTTAATTCCCAAGGAGGGATAACAGATTTTAGAGCTATTAGTCTGCTAGGAAGTATTTACAAGCTCATGGCGAGGGTTTTGTCCTTGCGATTGCGAGAGCTAATGGATAAAATAATCTCCAAAAGCCAGAATGCTTTTTTCGGTAGTCGGCAAATTCTAGATGCAGTTTTGGTAGCAAATGGGTGCATTGATTGGAAGAGGAAGGAAACAGGCATGATTTGTAAGTTGGATATTGAGAAGGCGTATGACCATGTCAGTTGGGACTTCATTATGTTTTTATTGAAGAATAAGGGATTTAAGCATCGCTGGAAGGGATGGATATGGGTGTGCATTTCTTCAGTTTCTTTCTCAGTCCTTGTTAATGATTCTCCAGCAAATTTCTTTTGATCTTCACGTGGATTGAGGCAGGGGGATCCATTATCTCCTTTCCTTTTTGTGATGGCTATGTGATGGGGAACGCAAAGGAATTAGGCGACCAATTTAGAATGAAAATTAGGGTTTAGAATTTATTTTTAGTTATTTTATACTTTCTTATTTTTAGGGTTTTAAAACAATTTTGGTAATTGCAATTTTGGTATTTTAGGGTTTATTTATTTATGCTAACTTTAATTAAGGTTTGCCTATATAAAGGCCTTTGATTTAATGGAATAGGGGACCGGATTATTGAATTAATATTGAGATACTAGTTATTGAATATTCCCTCCCTTGTTACTTTTTTCTCAAGTTGCACTCTTTTTTTGTCTTTCTTCTCCTTCCTTCTCTCTTTCTAGTTCCCTTTCACTCTTCTGGTCCTGCACCACTATGGAAGCATTTAGTAGAATGATGGGTTGAGTTGTGGCAAGTCGCTTGATCAACAATGTTTGCATGGAGGATGGAAGGGGTGGTAGAGTTGAGATATCCCATTTGCTTTTCGCGAACAATACCATTGTCTTTTGCCTAGCAAAGGAGGAACAACTTTGGTACCTTCATTGTGTTTTTATTTGCTTTGAGATAGTCTCTGGATTGAGGGTGAATTTGGAGAAGAGTGAATTAATTCCAGTAGGGAATGTTCAAGGAGTGGAAGGAATGGCATGGGGTTTTGGTTGTAAAGTAGGCTCTCTTCCTACCACTTATTTGGGGTTACCTTTTGGAGCTGCAATGAAGTCAGTTGCAATATGGGATCTGATTTTGGAGCGGTTTCAAAGGAGATTGGCGGTGTGGAAAAGGCATTATCTATCAAAGGGAGGGAAAATCACTCTAATAAGAAGCACCTTGGCAAATTTGCCCACGTATTATGTCAATGTTCCAAATGTCATCTTTAGGTGGAGAAGAAACTTGAGAAGCTTCAAAGGGATTTCCTTTGGGGAGGCAAGGGAGAGGAGCGAAAGATCCAGTTAGTCAAATGGGAGAAAGCTAAGAAACCAATAAAGGAGGGGGGGGGGGGGAATTAGAAGTCAAAGATTTGAAGATGTTCAACAAGGCCTTGTTAGGGACAACAAGGCCTTGTTAGGGAAATGGAGTTCGAGATTTGCTATGGAAAATCAAGTGTTGTGGAAAAAGTTATCATTACAAAATATGGGAGTGAGGAAGAGGGTTGGTTCTCTAGGGTGGTGATAGAAGCCAACAGTTGTGGCACGTGGAAGGTGATTCATAAGAGCATTGAGGATTTTTGTAAGCATACGCGTTTTGAGGTGGGTGATGGGAAAAGGGTGAAGTTTTGGGATGACAATTGGTGAGGGGATTCCAAGTTGAAAGACAACTTCCCTGCCTTATTGTGTATTGCCTCCAACAAAGAAGCATTGGTAAAGGACTATATGGATGAGGAACATAGTGTTATGGTGTGGAACCCTTGCTTTAGGAGGAACTTTTTCAATTGGGAATTAGAGGAGGTGTTAAGGTTCATGGAGATTCTCAATTTATACAAGGGAAGGGAAGGGGCAGTGGAGATGACAAACTCATTTGGGTAGCAAGTAGTGATAACAAATTCATAGTTCATTCTTACTATACGAGCTTGACTGGGAAGGAGGAAGGGAGGTTTCCTTGGAAGTCTATTTGGAAAGTGGGAGTGCCTAGCAAAGTGCCTTTTTTTGCGTGGGTGGCAGCTTGGGATGCTATATTGACAACGGATAATGCGCAAGAGAGGATACCATGTTCCTAGTTGGTGTTGTCTTTGTGAAAGTGAGGAGGAGTCGGTGAATCACAGTTTCATTCATTGTACTTTGGCGAGGGAGGTATGGTCTATGTTTCTCAACTGGCTTGAGTTGGGTGATGTTGGCTACAATAAAGGAGCTTTTTTTGGGATGGTGGGTTAAAGGAGTAAGGAGCGATTTCAAGATAGCTTGGAATATGACTCCTCTTCGCATTATTTGGAGCATTTGGAAGGAGAGGAATAGGAGGACTTTTGAAGGGGTAGAATTAACTCCATGGTGCTTACTTAAATTGTTATTTGTTTGTGTAAAGAGGCTAGGCCTATGTTTTTAGATAGCTATATGAACTTTTTGGGGGAATTTAGGCTTTAATTTTGTAGTTGTTCCCCTTTGAGTGCTTTTGAATAAAACTTTTTCTTATCAAAAAAAAAAAAAATTGTAGCCATTCCCTTTTTTGTAAATGGGTTTGCCCCCCCTCCGACACCATTTATTTAACAGTTTAACTATACATTTACTGATCAAAAAAATATATATACACATATATATATATTCATATTTGAAGAGTCTCCAGCAAAGTCGCTTATAGATACTTACACCCTGTTTGAATTGAGGGAGTTGGAAAAGGAGGAGGGGAAAGGGGAAGGGAGGAGAGCTTATATCATGCTTGGTTTAAAAATAGGGAAGGGAAGGAAAGGAAAGTAGAGGGTCTCTTAAACCCTATTTAATAAATTTTTCTCTCCTTCCAAAAGTGAGAGGAGACGAAAGGAAAGGATTAGGGAGTTAGTGATTACCTCTTTTGCCCTTACTTTTTAAAATAAGTGAATTCAATTCTTACCTTCTCTATTCGCTTAATAAAACATCTCCTCTCCTTTCTTTTCTCTCCTCTATCTTTCCCAAGCAAGATGAGAGTATTACACTATCATTTTCTTTCTTTTCCCTCATTGGTTATCCAAGCATAAAAGAAAGATTATACTCTTCTCTCCTCTTCTCTCTCCCTCATAATTTTCCTATCCTATCGTATCCTATCCTCTCCTTTCCCTCCTCCTAATCCAAGCACAAGTTAGTCTTCTAGACAAAAGGTAATTCTTCAAAGTGCCACATAAGTCACTATAGTACAATTTTGAAGGAGCTCTTGGAGATGCTCTAACATCCTCCCAGTTATTTTGGTGACCAACTTCCACATTCACATTAGATTCCAGCCAACCTGTATCTGTGCCATCTCCCTATAAGTAATCCTCCCCTTCCTCAACCGCCTCGGCTTCGAAAAGACCCCATTTACGAACAGCCTTAGCAGCCGATTGCCAACCATCATCTTTGTCCATCCATCAAGATGAAGATGCTTCTACTTTACTCACCAACCCTAGACTCCACCTTCATATATTCACCCCTCATATTTGCTCGTCTCCAAAACCACAAGCTTCTTCCTCTTCTAGGGATTGCCTTTGGAAATTTCTACTCCCCCTTCGAAGCCTCTTCCAACACATTAGCTTGAAGATTACATCATCAAGGTATCCCCTATAACCCCTACATCCAGTGAACACAATTTCCTTAGGGGTGTTTCTCTCTTGAGAAAAAACTAGATTACTTCATCAAGTTATCCCCAGTAACCCCTACATCTTATGAACATAGTTACGTAGTTTCCTTGAAGGTGTATCTTTCTTGAGAAAGTCTCGGGATCTCTACAAAATGTCTCTTCTCATATGGTGTGACCAACATAGATAAATCAATTATTAGCCATTAAACTTCTAAGGGTTAATTAGCATTAGGTCCCTTAAAAAATGTTAAATTATTTTAAGGTCCATGCTTTTTTAAATTGGAAGGTGAAGGACACTGTTCTTTCTAATTTTTAGCTTAGGTCCATCTCGATGACCACTTACAATTTTTCTATAAATGACAATAATACCCTAATAAAGTAATACCCCTATATGCATGGATAGCCACCGTAAGATCATCAAACCTATCGTCAGCATCTATCTTTCGTCATCTCCAACCTGCACTGCACACTAATTTAAAAAAAAAAAAAAAACAATAACCGATCATGACAGTTACTGTTGAATTTTTTAACATAACAAAATATATTGATTCATAACTTAGGAGCTCTTACAATTGGCCTCTATGGGCTTTTTGGGGCTGCTACAATGACACAATAGACTTCAAAATATATAGATGCATAGATTATTTTAGACTTGCTTTGGAACACTAACCATCTTCTAGAAATACTAACAGCCACACTAATTGAAACATCAAAAACTTAAGACTTCTCTAGAATTTCAAATTGACTCCAACACTCCCCCGTAATTTGAAATTTTCTTTGTCACAAAATATGCTGAATTTTTGCCAACACCTTCATCTTCAATTCCTCCTTTCTTCATGAAATATGAAGTCCCATATTCAAGGATCAAAATTTTGTTTCGTTTCCATCAAAACAGCCGAAACGTTTCCGTTTCCTAGTGAACCGAAACGAAACACTAGTGAAATACTGAAACGAACATGTTTCCAAGGAAATAAAGTTGTTTCCGTAAAAACATATCGAAACTAGTGGAAACATGCCAAAACTAGTGAAAAACATTTCTTTGATACCAGCAAGTTGTTTCCGTTTTCTAGGTGATCGAAACAACACTACGAAACGAAATTTTGATCCTTGCCCATATTTTCTTGAAAAATGTTCCTTCTTGCTTTGGCCATGCGATGATTTCTTTGAATTGAGCTTTTGGAAAACTTTTCCTTTCTTTTCTCTTGCCCCACTACTTTTCAACTTGGATGCAAAAAATGCTACTCCACAAGTTTCAACAATGTTGCTTGCATTTCCTAATGGGGCCTTCAACTCTGACCTTGCTTGATTTAAAGATCCTTCACTCTGACTTGAAGATTTTGGCCTTTCTTGAAAAAAAACTTTTTCTTCAAACAACTCCAATTTATCAAGAGGCAATTCAAGAGGAAATGCTCTATGTGCAGTCATTTTGATTTTTGCCACCATTGTGTTCCTCTTCTTATCAACAACAACACATTCTTTATTGTCAAAAATCACAGAATATTCCTTTTCTAACAGCTGCCCAACACTAAGCAAATTTTGAGTTAATCCAAGAATATAGAGTACATCATAAATGAGCTTTTTCTTACCTCGTTTGGTGTGGACAACAACTACTCCCTTACCAATAACATTTTGCAATTCTCCATTTGCAAGCCTCACTTGTGAATGGAATTTTTCATCAAGTTGCACAAAGAGCTTTTTATTTCCTGTCATGTGAGTACTACAACCACTCTCCTGTCATTTGCAAGCCTCACTTGTGAATGCAATTCTCCAAATATTTCCTGTCATGTGAGCAATGAATTGACTAGCATAAAACAAGCTCTCTTCTTTTTCCTCCTCTTTTTCTTCTTCATTTTCCATTTTCTCTTCTGAAAATTTTCTTGATCATTCTTCTTAAATCGACAATATTTTTTTAACATGCCCAAATTTCTTGCAATTATAGCATTGCTTTTTTCCACGAAACCAACACTCCAATGTAGCATGATTTGATTTCTTGCAAACATCACATGAAGTCATGGAATTTTTGGAATTCATACCTCTTTCAAAAAAAAATTTACCCCCTCTTGAATTTTGCTTCAATTGCGAGCACAATGTAAGTCTTGATTGAAAAGCACTTTCAATTGATCTGTCATCCTGCAAAAATTTTCTTCTTTCGTGCGCAAGCAACGAACTCATCAATTCTTGCACCGTCAAAGTAGTTAGATCTTTTGCTTCTTCAATTGCAACAACAATATATTCATATTTTTCGGGCAAACTAATAAGAATTTTTTCAACAATTTTTTTATCATAAATATTTTCTCCATATGATCTCATTTGATTAACAATTTCTATAACTTTTGAAAAATAATCTTTCATACCTTCCAATTCATTCATTCTGAGATTCTCAAAATCTCTTCTCAAAGATTGTAACTTGACACTTATTACCTTGTTGCTTCCTTTGAATTCTTTTTGAAGAATCTCCCATGCTTTTTTTGCATTGGTAGCACCGATGATCCTTGGAAAAATTGCATCCGACACTCCTTGTTGAATGTGAAGCAAAGCTTTCGCATCTTTCATTCGATTCTCGTTCAACTTCTCTTTTTGATTATTTGTTAAGGTTGCTTCATCTCAGGCTCGGTGTATCCAACTTCAACCATGCTCCCTAAATTTTGTGAACGCAATAAAGTCTTCATTTTGATCTTCCAAAAATCATAATTTTCCCCGTCGAATACCAAAACCATGGGAAACGAAAAACTAGATGTTGCAGACATTTTTTTATGTTGATAACCTTCTCGTTCACAACTTACCAGTTATTGCTACCTTATTGTTTTGTCACGCCCAATTTAATTCGAAACCGGCTCTGATAGCATCTTGAATTTTTGAACATAACAAAATATATTGATTCATAACTTAGGAGCTCTTACAATCGGCCTCTATGGGCTTTTTGGGGCTGCTACAATGACACAATAGATTTCAAAATATATGGATACATAGATTATTCTAGACTTGCTTTGGAACACTAACCATCTTCTAGAAATACTAATAGCCACATAGTAAAACTAACAGCCAAACTAATTGAAACATCAAAAACTTTAAAACTTTTCTAGAATTTCTAAATTTCAAATTAATTCCAACAATTACATCGTCACCAGCAAACTTCCATTCTCGTTGATCTACAGTCCTTCACTTTATTCTCATTCTCTCTGTGCGTTCCTTTCTTTTCACGACAAATTGCAAAACAAGGGGAGTAACGTCAACCGTGGCCGCAATGATGGGCTGGACCCAAAGCCCTCATAAACCTGCCATTGTCGCTCCCAACGAGAGAATTTGAGAGGCCCAATGAGGGCTTTATTACCTTTGACCAATGTATTCAAATGTAATTAAGTGACCAATGCATTCAATTAGTGTTGTTGCTTTATTTTTATTTTGTTTTCCAATTTTTTTATTATTATTATTAAAATTAGATTTATTTGAAGGACCAAAATGTGAGAAAATTTGATAAAGTTTACAAATTGTAAAATTCTTCACTTTTGGGATAGTATAAAATTTTACACTTTCACAACTAATGAGTGTTTAAGCACCCGTGCTTCAAACATTGATTTCTTTTTTTTTTAGCAAATTCGCATACTCTTAAAAGCATGGTGTTAAATAACGGCCGTTACGTTACATATCAATTTTTTGACCCTTTGATATCAATATTGGCCAATATATCGGTATTACTAAAATTCACAACAGTATAGGCCGATACCATTACGTATCGGCCATTATGGCCGTTACAGGACTGTTACATCTATATTATGTTTTTTTGCAATTTTTTATTTGCCTTCTTTTTTTATTTTTTTTCTACAGAATTGTTATGATTTATATTTTTATAACATTTATATACAAGATAGATATTTAACAAAATAATCCAAAAAAAAAAAAGATTTGAAATGGATAACCAAAACATTTGGGTCAATACGAACTTGAAAAGGCCTCTAGGCCTCATAATTTGTAAATTTTTTTTATTCCATAACTAATCAACTAAATTGATTTTCATGTTTTTAATTATTTTTTGTTATTATTTATATGATTCTTTATATTGTTATTCAAATTAAATGATATTTCTTACTAGTTTAACTTTAAAATATCTTCTCAAGTTATTTATAAAAAAATATATTTTTTAGGGATTAGAAAATTAAGAATTAATAGTAAAAAAAATTAAAATGTGATAATTATAATCAAGATATGTGTATCAATGACTTTTAAGAGATTTGCTAGTGTTTAAAAAAAACGAACAGTTGTAGTTTCTGATTCCCGTCACAAATG